>JBAJFG010000077.1:600000-880372 GCA_037903475.1 Ancylostoma caninum | reverse complement strand
AACTATTCAGGGATAGTCCTATTACATGTCCTGATTCTCCGATAACACAGAAGGACATGTGATTTCTACATTTAAAAAACAGTTGTTATCAGCAATAATGTGTCACGGACACGATATGAAATACTTTTTTGCAAAGTTATAAAGAAATTATAATATCATTTGCATTCCATGGTGGTTTCTCTTAATTACTTATGGAAAAGGAGATAGAAACATCACCTGAGAGAGAAAGAAAGAGACAAAGCATTATCGAAAAGCCAGATTTCAATTTCAAAGACGAGCCCATTTTTTGCAAATATTTGCGTGCGAAGAAGTTTCACTTAACTTGTTGAAGAGATTTCAAACCAGAGTCGTTTCTCCAATCTACCAAGAGTTGGGGCCGCCTCGATATAGCACTTTTGAACACGACACGCCGTTATCATGGCGCTGGACCAGCTTCGTAGCTTTCCGTCACTTCTGGGTGCCGGCTCACCCATGTCACGCCTCTTCGCGTATACCCCACTTCTGAGCGGTGGTGTACCGCTATCACGACAATCGAGTCTCCTCGTGGTGTTCCTTAATTTTAACACAGGCACACCGCACTCAGACAGCGAACTCGTGGCGTAGCATTGACATCAATATTGGGCTCCGGCACACCGTTCGATACAACCATTCAATAACAGTACGAGAATCATTAAGGATGAAAATTCCTTGTGGAGTAATGCATGATGTGCCATCGATAAAATGTGCAATCCTCAGTGTTATCAATAAGTAGCCTATCGTAAGCAAGGTCCAGGGAATTCTAAGCGGTCGTGTCCAAAGGGCGGGGTTGCGGTGCGGCGTGGCACTCAGGTTGTGTGCTGCTGGCCGAGGAAGACAGCCACAACCACATGCAGAACCTCTGCATCTTCGCCAAAAGAGCTAATCCATCGTATCGCCGCTTGTACACGATCCTTCGGAGTTACCTGTAGTTATAAGAATAGGATAAGGATGTAGCATAGTCTCTTTTACAGGGTGCATCAGAATTATTGACGCACCTAAAATGAGTCCTTAGGGAAGGCAAGATGCGAAAATATCTTGAACAAACATATTCGGATTGAAGTTCATGCCTTCGAGATAAGAATAAATGCCCTCTTGTTCGCAGCAGGCTCCTTCTTTACAGAGACGACGAGGGAGCGCATAGCCTCTGCGCCGCAACTAACTCAGGTTCAGTTTGTTCTAGATCTTGAACAGATAAGTTTTTGAGAGTTTGATGTTTCTGTGGATGATAGCGCAGCTCTTGCTCCCCAAGATATCCGGTTATCAGCAGACTAACTTTCTACTCACAAGGAAGCCAGTCTTCTGTCAGTTTGAGTTTCTTCAAGTGGACTTTTGAAACAACATTTGTACCACTTTCGTCCCTTGCACAAGATTCAAGCCTCGCCAACGTACCTATATAATAAAATTTGTCTCTAAAAGATGCTTGGATGAGATGTTAATGAAAAAAATTATCCGGTCGAACACAGACCATTTCCTTTTTGAGAACGCGACAAGATTTGCGAACAAGGATTGGACTCTGTATCACTGAGAGATCTTCCTTACCTCCCATAGGAGTATCAAGTTCCTGGAGGTTAACCTCCTTATAACATGGAACAGAAACGGACAAACTTCTGTTGCGGTGCTTTGGTATTCTCTCTTGGCATCTTTCTCTTCTGGCATCTTAGTGGCTGCTTTTGCAAGACGAAAGCGCGCTCTGAACAAGAGCAGTTTTTTGTATTCGCTTAGATATGACCTTCTTGCTGGATATGCACAAGTATGGTTTTTCCGGATGCAATTTCTTTTCCAGTATAATTTCAGTGCGTCAATATTTATGACGCACCCTGCACTGGAAAAAGAATGTTTCATGAAAGTGATCTTTTCAGTTGTCTATAACACATGCAACCACACGTGATGAGAATTCGACTTATATAGTAGTATGTAGTATGAAAACAGTAGTGAATAGTTTGTTGTGTATTTATATTTATTTATTCGACAATCACGTAGTTGGAAAAATTTTTAAAAAAGCAGCCAAGCGATACTACGTAAGTTCTTCAGAAGTCGTTGCATTGGTCTGTATGCATTAACTTTCCGTCATTATGAAGAGTATGACCGATATAAGCAAAATGTATAGGGATGTGATGGATCCTCGATTTGAAGTGGTAGATTCTTCCTATGGATTTCTGGTAGTTCTGCAGCACTCCATGTCATTCATTAAGATCATTTGAATAGGTTCAACTTAACAAATAAGTTTTGGCAGAAACAAAACAATTCGCCATCCGAATCTGGTGCAGATTCGGAAAAAAAATTGAACAAAAGAAGTTTTAATAAGATTTTACTGAAAGGCCACTTTATAGTAATAGACACACGTGTTGCGCATGAATTTTTCAAAGTCTTAATTCTTGGAGAAGCCAATGATAGCAAAGGTCTCAGCCCCGTTTTGACGAGAGAATTCAGCCATCGGATGTGTTGAAGGGGTTTCCTTGAAACAACACGTGGAAATAAAACATTTAATCAAAGATGCGATATCGCGAGATAGTTGAAATTTCATCTTCCTCAGACGCCTTCGCTGAACCTGAAAAAGAACCTGAAAACCTAACTTTAACCATTTTTTAACTGCGAGATGTTCATTTGCGCATACATGGAGCAATCGACCGGTCCCTCCAACACATTGTACACGACAAGCTACTCTGTTCATTGGCGATACATCCGGCAAGGTACGTTTGGGAACCTCGCCGACGGGTTTGCCAACTAGCCACGCAAACGAAATCCGTCAGATGTATTGCCAAACAAGTAGTCTCGCCAAATATATCGCCAAACTAACCTCTCCAATTTTATCGTGAAAACCACCATCACGTACTGCCACTCTTAAGCCATTTTTGGAAAGCCTTTTGATGCCCTCGGCATAGAATTGTTCTGGCATTGATTGAGTCAGAAAAGTTGCTCAACCAGCGATCCAAGTCATATTCATCATCGAAAGCTCTACCTTGCATAGCATTAGAGAGGGACAGGAGAATGTGGTTATCTTGCGAGGCAAGGTAAGGGTTGTACGTTGCGTAAGTCATCACTTTCCATCCAAAGTCGGGTAGCTTCTGACGAGTCACACTTTTAAGTATGTGGACGAACGGACGATATGTGTAGAAATTGTATATGCCGTGATTCGGACTGTTTTCTGCGATTTTTGAGGCCACTCTATCCAGTTCCTGACAGTACGGGTCTGTCGTTTATTGTTTATTTGGATACACCAGAGCGGTGTGCCAAAGGACAACAAGGCACTAGTATTAGTAACAAACAAGTTGGAAAACAACAAAAAAATGTTAGTAATACCAACATGAGAGAACACTATTGATGTAAAAACGAAGGGCGAAGAAGAAGACCTGTATTAGTTTGCAGGCACAGTTTTGACAAGAAACGTCTGCAATGTGGTTCTATCCACAGAAACCAGGGAATGTGGAGATATTCGGTTCAGTGTGAGAGTACCGGGCGGTGTTATGTGGGTCCTATTTTCATCCAGAAACGGTACAGCTACTTAACGGAGGAGGAGCCCATTGAGATCATTCTACACCGAGGACGCAACTGATCAGGATCATTCAGGGGCGGCCGCGAAGCGACTCTTTGATCTGCTACGAGCCCCCGGCGTAAGCTCAGTTGGATACTCGCCGGATACTTCAACATCCACAAGTAACACCGGAACTGGGAACAAATCTAGGACCTTAATTAGTAATTCTGATGATTTGACAGGACACTCAAAGTATTCAAGGAATCCCTGGAGCCCCGACATGAGCGTCCTTAACTTTGATAGACGGACTTGTGTACGTTGATGATTGTATACTCAGTCTTTTCAACGTTGAAGACCACGATGGCACTTTTGTCCGCCGCTCAAATTCACCCAAGTCCTTGGATGCTCGCATTATGTTGTCCGCGTACAGCAGCGGTCGCGCTGAAGGATCCTTATGATAGCATTCATGAGTACTGCAAGAAGCGGAGAGATGATTAACTTAGGTGTGAGCTGACGGCTTCGGGGAACTCCGTCGACGTGCTGGTGGCAGCCTGTACTTCCCGCCTGTGGTCGACGTAAATAATCCCATTTCGGGAGCTTTCGGGAAGTCGCGCACTAGAAGACTTCGTGTAGGAAGCGCAGAAAAGCCTTTTTTACATCTATGGAGGCTAACTGCAGCGATCTTCTCTTTTCACGGTAATTCTCGATCAGTAGACGGGTGCCGCAGATGGTATCGATGATGCTACAAGCCGCATCGGTTATTTATTTCGCGAATCTGATGATCAATGAAAAATTCGAAGATCTTCATGGTATGAGACAACAAAAGAATTGGTCGATAGTTCGCCCAGTCATCGCGGCTACCTTAGCGCTTCCAGTTGAGAACTAGTTGGCGGAGTTCCAACACTGTCACTCCCGAATTCCGCTGCCATATCAGGTATATCAACAGTCGGTTCGGCTAGCTTCATTCACTTCAATGCATAAATGATCTCTTCGATGGTGATGGACATCGGACGATCTTGTCCAACAGTCCGACGAGATCTCAAAATAACCCCCGATCGCCGCATAGGGAAAGTTTTCGACGTCTGTTTGGCGCTGGTACGATTTCGCGAATTGTAGATTCCTTCATTGTTATTCTTGTTGTCATGGATTTCCCTACGTCATTTAGCCTGCACTTGTGTTTTTGAGGCTAACAGAACCAATGAAGTATTCCTTTCAGACAGTGTTCGACGGAGTTCTTGGTCTAGCATTCACCGCCGATACCGTAAGTGAAGGCAAGCCATTCATTATTGAGGCTTTTAATAATGGTGAGTTATTCGATGGGTCCCGTGGACGTCGTCTAAGGTTGGTTTGTTCAAGACACTTTCTGTGATAGTAAGTATGTGTACAAAAAGTACACAAATAATAACTGGTGATTGATGATTAGATAAGTTTAAAGGGATCATCATTCTTCGACCTCTTTGATCACTCTTCTTTCATCTAGTTGGAGCCGCAGTCTATCAAGAAACAATACGATCAAGAAGACCATAGCAGAGAATTTGATTCTTTCACCGCATCAGGATATGTCGAACACGAGCTCTGCGGAATAATTTGGCAGTTCAAATGTGTCCTGAAAGTGAGAACTACTCACTGCAGAGTGGAATATAGAAACGTAGAATTTTGATCTTCTCATGATATTCAGGGGAATTCCTGCTACTTGCAGCGTGAAACAGAGGAGGAAGAAAGACCTAGTAGTTGGTGCTTGTTCGTGTATAGCTCAATGTCAAAGATAGATCCCACTATGACTTTTACGGATCCCTTGGAGTAGATGCAGCAACTTCAAATACCGATGTGGATTTGTCGGCATTCCTATGCGCGATTCGGTTCTCGTCATGCACTCTTGAAGGCTGTGAAAGAAAACCGTTTTTTTTGTGGAGGAACTTCAAGGGTTCTAGAATACGCCGTGCATTTCATAATTATAGGACACTCAAGAATTTTTCCATTCCCAACTTTCCCGCTGACTGCAGGATTTTCCTCTAGCACCATTCTGAGTAGCACCTAGAATAGCCCTGATATCTTATTTTTGATCTAACGGCAGCAACCTTGATTTTTCACACCTTTGTTATTATCTTTTCGCCAAGTTCGCAATCATTACACAACTTCATATTCCAACAGATTCATTAGCTCAAAGCCTTGGGCATACTTCAAGCGACGCGATTTGATCGCAGCGACTAGGTTTTCCCCAAGCGATACATTCGTGGCGACTGAATCGCGTGCTAGGGCATACCTCCTTCAATGACTGGCGACGGCATTGAATCACTCGCTAAGCTTGTCCCATTAATTTTCGATGTTTAAGCTTCATTCACACTTGTTCCCTTACTTAGCGGTAGTATGAAGTGATGAAAAGCTTTGTACGTCCAAATTGTGGCTACTAATTTGTTTCAAAAGATTGTTTCATCGTACCAAACTGGTTCCAATTCTCTGTGGTACTCACTGAGCGTAATTACTGTGTTATTTGTTGAAATTTCAGTAAGAAATCCACAATTCGAAGGTATGCGAATTTGGTTACGGAGGATGAATAAGAAATCACTTTAAAATACTCAGTTTGGGAACAAATTAAGAGCATACTACTTAGAAAAAGGTATGATTAAGAGATATTCTCACCAAATCTTGAGCGGGAAGCCTGTTATAGTGAAAAACTCACACACATGAATCGACATAATAAAAAATTAGGGCATACTTCTTTTAATGACTGACGACGGCATTGAAGGAAGGAAAGAAAACGAAAAAACTGAGCGATTCAGTCGCTTCGCTACGTCTATACGTAGCGACGCGACTGCATGAGAAATGAGGAAAATTGCTGAAGACTCAAAATGAAAGGCCAGGCCGAGACTGGCAAGCAAATTGGTCGCCGACCGATACCTCGTGAAATTTGGTAAAAATCGGCCGCGCATCTACGGATTAGTTCTGAAAATGAATGCACGTGGAATGACCACGACATTTTTTATATGTTGTTAAATCGCGTGGCGACCAAATCGCCGTCGCTGCAAATATGCCCTCAACCGTGTTTATAATTTACTTTTGTCTGTATTTTAATTTATATCACTTTATAATCTACGAAGTGTCTATAAATTGCTGAGATCCTCTGACGACATTGATTTCATACACGACTTTCTCCTGCTTCTTATGGTGATTCAGAGGACAACAGCATCGATGGAGGTTCGCACGTCCGAAACAGCCTATCTCAACTCATCAGCCGCTCATTACAGAGCGCGATGGACTCGAAATTATTAGGTTGTAGGGAAAGTTCTCGCTGTTTCCGAAAGTGTGCTTATTCCACGCTGCCTTGAAGCAACCTGTCTTTTGTATGTATAAGCTCAGGTATGTGCAAGTTTATTACTAAATTACGGTTATTATGGTTACTTGTTGTGTATGTGTATGCACAATAGTATTATTATTACTAAATTACGGTTATATCCGTTATTGCACTCCAGATGCTATATGACTAGAGCCTCGGGGAGAAGCGTTGGCGCGGGGGGAGCCGGCGGAAAAGATAGGGCAGGGCCGGGGCTACTGAAGTGGGGATATGCGGTCGCAAGGGGGTTGCGGGTCCCGCCACGAAAATCGAAAAAATACTTTAGGTTTCTAGATTAGCGCTCTTCAATGAAAAGCTAGAGCAACGAGACCTTCACGGTTGGATTCGGCATCGAATTCCCAATCGAGGTGTCCAGGTCCCGTCCCTGGATAACATGTGGGTCCCGCCACGAAAATTAAAAAACCGAGAAAAACCCGAAAAAACCGGGAAAATGCTTATACATACATACATATATCCATCTATATACGTATGTACATAGTTTTTTACGGAGAATTTTTTAAAAATATTAGGCGTCGTTTGTAGTGTAGAACTGGAAATTGTGTGTAATTGCACAAGATGGGGGGTGAAGGCTGTATCTCGGCTGTATGTGGATATGATGGCATACATGTATATATGTATGTGTTCGTCTCATTGAGCTCTATCGAATGGACACATAGCCGTCGGTGTAGCTCGTCCAAAGGGGCGTGGCATAGCTACAAATCTTCAAAAACACTCAATAGTAGGTATGAATGTACGTTTTGGTAGAGTTTTGGATGCTCTTTCAAATGAGCATAAAACCAAGAAAATCGGATAAGAAGTGGGCGTGGCTTAGCTACAAATCCGTAAAACGTTTAAAAATCCGTAGTATGTCTGTATGAATGTATGTATGTATGGGTGTATCAGTGGCGGACGCAGAAAGTGGGCGGGAGGGGGGGCGTGGGAAGAAAAGTGGGGTCTCCGCCGTTTTGGGGACCCAGACGGAAAATAAAATTAATAATAATATTAATTATAATAATAAACAATAAATAAAAAATATATTAAAAATAATAATAAAAATAAACAATTAAAAATAAACTAACACAAGATTTTTATTTGTATTGTAAAGTAATTTCGAAAATTTGGCGACCCATTCTCGGGGGGGGGCGCGCCCCCCCCCCCCCCCCCCCCTGCGTCCGCCACTGGGGTGTATGTATGTATGTAGTGGATGTTGGGGGGAGTGTTGATGTGTAAAAGAATTCCAGTCGGGATCCACCAAAAATGAGAAAATCGGTTTTTTCGGATTTTCGGATTTTTTCGAAAAAAAAATCGTCTCTTCGGGGTCTAGGATGTATGTATGGCTGTATGTATGTATGTATGTGAAAGAATTGAAAATTCCCAAAATCGGGCCAAATCGGCACAAAAGGGGGCGTGGTTTAGGTCTCACTTTTCAAAAATCGCGATTTTCAGCGATTTCTCTCTAAAATCTATGTATCTATGTATGAATGTGTGTATGTATGTATGCTGTATGAATGCATGTGTGTATGTATGGGTGTATGTATGTATGTATGAGGATTTGATGGGAAATCTGGCTAAAATTCCTGAAAGGTGGGGAAAAATCGGACAAAAATCGAAAAAAATCGGAATTTTTGGGATTTTTGGGGATTTTGTGGGATTTCAAGCTGATGTATGTGGATGTATGTGTGTATGTATGTGTGTATGTATGTGTGTATGTGTGTTGTATGTATGCATGTGTGTATGTATGTGTGTATGTATGTATGATTTTGGTGGAAATTCTGGCTAAAATTGCTTAAAATTGCCAAAAATTCGAAAAATCTTGGATTTTTTGGGGATTTTTGTGGATATTTGGCTAAAATGTGTGTATGTATGGATGTATGTGTGTATGTATGTGAGTATGTATGTATCTATGTATGTGAATTTGGTGGAATTTTTGGCTAAAATTGCGAAAAAGAGCGAGAATTTTCAAAAAAATTGGAAATTTTGAGGATTTACCCGGATATCTCGGGATTTTCGGGATTTCTGCCGATTATGTATGTATGTATGTATGTATGTATGTATGTATGTATGTATGTATGTATGTATGTATGTATGTATGTATGTATGTATGTATGTATGTATGTATGTATGTATGTATGTATGTATGTATGTATGTATGTATGTATGTATGTATGTATGTATGTATGTATGTATGTATGTATGTATGTATGTATGTATGTATGTATGTATGTATGTATGTATGTATGTATGTATGTATGTATGTATGTATGTATGTATGTATGTATGTATGTATGTATGTATGTATGTATGTATGTATGTATGTATGTATGTATGTATGTATGTATGTATGTATGTATGTATGTATGTATGTATGTATGTATGTATGTATGTATGTATGTATGTATGTATGTATGTATGTATGTATGTATGTGTGTATGTATGTATGTATGTATGTATGTATGTATGTATGTATGTATGTATGTATGTATGTGTGTGTGTATGTATGTATGTATGTGTGTGTGTATGTATGTATGTATGTATGTATGTATGTATGTATGTATGTATGTATGTATGTATGTATGTATGTATGTATGTATGTATGTATGTATGTATGTATGTATGTATGTATGTATGTCTGGTGTCTCGCGGGGGCTGGCGGCTGAGCAGATGCTCGGGAAATCCGAGGAGAACCGAGCAAAACCGAAAAAACCGTGAAAATCCCGGCAAATCGGGCTATTCGGCGAGTGGGCGGAGCGTCTGGTCGAGGGGGCGGAGCGTCTGATGGGTGCGGACGAGTTGTCCGCCCTGTATGTATGTTTGTATGTATGTTTGTATGTGTCTATGTATGAATGTATGCGTGTATCTATGTATGTATCTGTGTATACGTGTATGTAGGTACCTCAAACTTGGGTAATTAAACCAGTGACAGCCGCGGATTCCGGGCCTAACGGCCCGAAATCCATGGTTATCCTCGGGATCCAGCCGGCTGCCGCGGCTGGGATCACTGAGGAGAGCCATGCAAAAATCGGTTGAAACTCAACCAAAGCTGCCGGACTAAAAATCCGACAAAAATTCTGCATAGTTCTGGTTTTAATACTTGTGCAATAACTGTTTTCGGATAGGCATCTTCGGAGGCTTCTGATGAATGAATATCGATTAGACTTCGCTTATCTCTAGATATTTTGAAGCGCGTGATCCCGCGATCAAAATGGAATGTGACACCGGTTTTTGCTTCTCATTTTGAAGATGTAATTAACTTCGAAGTGAACCCTTCAAGAATGCAAATTCGGTAACTGCACTTGCACGAATATTAATTTTCCCACAACGTTGAATGAGACTAACCAAATTTGGATGGAGTAATCTCGATGCGATTCTTATTTTCCCAGGTACCTTTCCTCCCCATTTTATTGTCGAGCGGTCTCAGGCACAGGTACCAAACTTGGTAATCCAAAATTTCGATTATGCCGTTTTCTGGAGTTGAAGCGAATTGAAGTGGGATTTTTTCCACAGTGGCTACAAACATCATCCTTTTGCGGACACTAATCGGTGGAATTTCGGGATGAGTTTCAAGCGCTCTGTGGAAATTACTCCATTCTGCCATACCGCTGAGGGCTAATTAATTTTGTTGGTCGAACTCTCTAGAATGGCGAAGAGCTCGGAGAGAAATTCTTAATTGCGCATTATTTACTATAAATCTAGCTCTAACCATATCAGATCACAAAAATGTCTACTGAGCGAGAACCGATTTGCCAAGCTAAGTGATCTCTATAACTGCCCAACTCAGTTTTTTGCCTCGTAGTCCACAGATTTCTGAACCAGCGGGGTCGAGCTCTTGCTGTAAAAATGACAAAAGTACAGCTCCAGTAAATGTTGTTGTACATGTTCCGATTGCGGCCTATTGTTATTTCATTTTTCATAAAAACTTCTTTGTCAAAAATTTCGAAACAGCGTAAACTTATGTAAGAACCTAGTGAAATCGAATCATTGGCCGAAGTTTTGCGTACAGCAGACTATCTGCTGAAGGATGGCTATTGACCATCACCTGTGAAGTTCAAACAAATTCATCATAGCACTCTTTTACAGCAGCCGCACTGGCTACATCATAGACTAAACGTTTGTACATGAAAGTTGCAAAATTCCCCGTGTTATCCATTATGTATTGTGGACACTGAACTAGGCGGACAATGTCGGCGCCTTCACTTCTCACCAATTACTTTAGGTCTGGATGTATCCAACCACTGTTACATACACGTACATGGTATGGATGACCACTGCCTCTCTCCTATGAGATGCACAGCAGACATTGAAAACAAAGAAGGAGATAGAGGAACATAACTTCGAAGTTTCACCAAGCAAAACCACGGTTTTGAAGCGATACTCACCCTTGTTGACTTGCTTAGGAGTGAGTCCTTCTCTAAACTTCTCTAGAGTGGATCTCTCACGTCCTGTTGGTCGAACTCTCTAGAATTGTTAAAACAAATAAATAATGATGATAAAACTTAATTTTGTTGGTCGAACTCTCTAGAAAGGCGAAGAGCTCGGAGAGAAATCCTTAATTGCGCATTATTTACCTTAAATCTAGCTCCAACCATGCACCGATTATCAGATAACAAAATCATCTACCGAGCCGAGAACCGATTTGCCAAAGTCAGTGACCTCTAGCACTGCCCGACTCTGTTCTTTGCTTCGCAGTCCACGGATTTCTGGAGCAGCGGAGCCGAGCTCCCACTGTAAAAACGGCAAAAGACCAGCGACTGTTATGGTGATATCTTTTCCTACTAGCGCCCCTTCGGGACGCTAGAAAGTTGGGTGGGGCAGCCACTTGAGACATGTGCAATGCTTCGCACTTGCCAAATCACTAGAAAATTGATGAAGAAGCAGAACCAATCTTTGAATGGGCCCAAACATGAAGTCCTTCTTATGAGTTGAGTATGAGTATGAGAAGTCCGTTTTCAATCGTAGGGCGTACTCGTGCGCATTCCTCACTATTCTGGCGTCATCTTCACTGTTAGGCCACAATCGACCTGTTCACCGTCGGCTGAACCGTATCCTGGTATTTTCCACCTTACTGAATCGCAGCGGACCAATCCTATATTGGCGGACCCGTATCCTTGTGGTATCCACACCATTAAGTGACGGCGCGCCCTTTCTCCATCTGAGCGCCCGCATTCTGGCGCCTTCATCACAGCTAGGGCAAGCCGGATCCGTTCTCCAGGGGCGTGCTCGCATCCCGGCACTCGTAACACTATCGGACCAAAGTGAACCCGTATTCTGACGTTCTTATTGGGCTACGACGGGTCCTTCCTTCATCGGTGGACCAGCGCTCTCGCGTTGTAAGGCCGTGGCGGACCCTTTCTCCATCTGCGGAGCCGTACCCTGGTGTTGTTCACACTATTGAGCAACGGCGGATCCTTCCTCGTGGGCCCGCACCCTGGCGTTCCCTACACCACTGGGCCTTGGCGGGTCCTTTCTCCATCGGTAGACCGAATCCTGGCGTTCTCCACACCACTGGACCCTGACGGGCCCTTTCTCCATCGGTGGACCAGCGTTCTCGCGATTTTCTTGCTGTAGGGTCGTGGCGGACCCTTTCTCCATCTGCGGAGCCGTATCCTGGTATTCATCACACCGCTTGGCTAAGGCGGACCCGTTCTCTGTCGGTGGACCCGTATTCTGACGTCCCCCACACCACTGGGCCCTGACGGGCCCTTTCTCCATCGGTGGACCAGCGTTCTCGCGATGTTCTCGCTGTGGCCGCGGCGGACCCTTTCTCCATCTGCGGAGCCATATCCTGGAGTTCTTCACACTATTGAGCAAGGGCGGATCCTTCCTCGTGGACCCGTATCCTGGCGTTCATCACACCGCTTGGCTGAGGCGGACCCGTTCTCTGTCGGTGGACCCGTATTCTGACGTCCGCCGAACTACTGGGCCACGGCGGGCCCTTTCTCCATCGGTGGACCCGCATCCTGGCGTTGTAAACACTCCCTCACTCCTACGCTGCGAGACCGCTAGCGAAGGTGATGAAATCACCATCCTGTGCATACGTGAGAGCCAGCAGTGACGTAATCGCGAGTCCCGAAACGAATGTGCCAGAGTCCCTAAAAATCGGCCATTTCGCCCCACAGTCTGCGCCTCGAGATTGCGGTGTCCATGAGTGCCGCCGTTTATCTCTAGCCGCTCTAGCTCCCTCAAATGTCATTGTTATACTTTTTTATGCTTCTCAATTGCGAGGACCAAAGTAAATGGTAGAATTTACCAAGAAATCTCTGTTGTTGTATCTGAATGATACTGACTGCATTACATTTCCTATTTCAATGTCACAATAGTTGTCAGTAGTGGATATCACAGAAATATCCTCCGTTGGAACGGTTGTCTTTTGTTCGAGATTACTGAAAACTCTTTTTCCACTGTTTTTTTTTGGGCTTTTTGGTAATCGCACTTTTTCATGTACGGAGAAGAACTACAGAACACGATTATTATAGCAAATTACTCACTCAAAAGGAGATTTAGAATGACTCCTTTGCGGATCAAAATGAGGCGATACAAACGAGGAATCATCATGTTGATGAAAGTTGTGAGAGTTGAAACGCGATAGTTCTGTTTGAAAGCAGGTTGTGTCAAAGTTGTGCAGCGCAAAGAAAGAGTACTTCGATCCTCATCATTCTCTAAAATTTCGGTCAAATAGCTCAATAGAAAGTTAATTTATGATGAAAAGTTGCGCCTCTAACATGGCACTGATCACATCTTTTTGGCCGCGACTGTATATGGGGAAACGCGATGTTGAATGTACTATGTTGAATGGCAAAAAAGAGGCCTTCCCCACGCTCACGTTCTGATTTGGCTCAAGGATAAGGTTCGTCCGACGCAAATCGATCGCATTATCTCGGCAGAGCTTACGGATCCAGAACAAGACCCTATTCTTTTTGAAGTAGTCACTAAAAATATGATACACGGACCGCGTGGACAGCTGAATCCTAACTCGCCAAGCGTGAAAGAGGGTGAATGCACGAAGCAGTACCCCCGGGAGTTTTTGTAGAAAACCCAAACTGGAAATGATGGCGATCCTCTCTATAAAAGGGGGAAACCAGGCGAAGGGGGTTTCACTGCTACTGTCAAAGTAAATATGAATATTCTGCCAACAGATTTTGACGTGGACAATACATGCGTCGTTCCTCATTCTCCTTTGCTCTCCAAAATGTTCCAAACACACATTAATGTTGATAACTATTGTAACTATATTGTATTGTAACTCAGTTAAATCTATCAAATACATTTGTCAGTATGTTAACAATGGGAGCGATATGGCAGTATTCCGGCTTGAGAATGAAAATGAGGTCATCGATGAGATCATCCATTATCTTATTAGAGAGATTTATCAATAGTATTGATAAATCTGAGGGAGTTTGGCAAGTTCTAAATTTCTCAATCCATGAACGCTACCCTTCTCTTGTTCACCTCAGCGTTCACTTGGAAAATGTGCAGGGTGTCTATTTCACTGCTGAGAACGCTCAACAGACGGCAGAGAATCCACCTAACACAACGCTAACAGCGTTCTTTCTTTTGTGTCAACAAGACGCCATTGCAAGAAGGTTGTTGTAGTTCCCAAATGTTACACTTGGAATGCCTCGAGAAAGGTGTTTTCCCGGGGGAAACAAGGTGTTCCTGTCCTAGGGTATGACGTGCGTGCCAGTGACTGTGTGAGCGTCGTAGTGATGATATTGGACGAAGTAAAAGGAAGCCAAGGAAATTGATGTCCAGGCTTACTAAGCTACAAGAATTGAGTTTCTGCCCAGATAAGCCGTTGTTAGGAAGCACCAAAAGAGCTTCAATTAATGTCCAAATACCATCCGGGTAGCTCAACGCAGAGGTGAGTTATAGCAAAAAATTATCTTGTGAAAATGACGCTGATCATATCTTTTTGGTCGCGACTGTATATGGCTCTCGGTGATCATATCCATGAGCCTGTTGAGCTTTTGCTTCAGATGCATCAGATGATTTGACCTGCTAGAAGCTCTTCCTTAATCTCATTCCAGTCTGGAATGCATGAGAAGGTAATGAACAGGTCCGGACGGCCACGGGTCCTCACACATAACATAGCATCGTGGGCGTACTCATGCATATGTTTTGTACTGCCCGTAAATGAAGCTGGTAGTATGACCAGTGACCAACGTCTGAAACATTACCATCATTCGTCACCGCATCCTGCAAATGAATGCAATTTTCGGCACGAAGTTTCTTCTGGTTCAAACCGATATGGAGGAAACACTCACTCTCGATTTTCGCGCACAGAAACGTTTCTATTGATGGAACTACCAGTGCTGGGATTAGTTTGCATGCATGTGTGTTCCCGAGATGCGTTGCTAAACTTTGCTGCTTCTCTAAAGATTATGTCAAGCTATGACTCATTTCCAGCTATGACTATTGCTGGCTCATTAACTATTGGAGCGTTAAATCGCCGTTCATGCTCACCTACTGGTCGTTTGTCAGGGCGAATTACAATCTTGTATTCATCCATCGGCATTCTGTCCAGCAGTGTTTTGAACATATTCACCAAGCTATTATGTTGATGCAACATTCTCTGTAAATTCAAGACAATGTTTCTCCTGGTGCCTTCTGTGTTTTCGCAGCGCTGGTCAGCTGGCAGCTGCTCATCCTATGAAATAAACCTGCAAAAACTTGGGGTTCTCATTTGGAGGGGGGAAGAAGTGACCCAGCCAATGGTAAACTTGTCCTTGTATTTTGAATGTTGGCATAAACCCTGTCTCCTGAACTACTGCGGTGGTGCCAAAAGATGTCATCTGGAAACATGAATTATACTTTGTTATGTTTTGAAGCAAATGTTCGGATTCAGCAGTAATTCCTGACATATAAGAAAGGAGTGGCTCAGGAGGTCCATTCAAAGAGGCAGTCCAACTTTCCCATTCGAGCAACACATTCCTCGGGGTTCAGCTCGAACCCTCATTGCTTGACAATGCTCACAAATCACATCCATTTTTCCAATAGCAAGCTTTGGATGAGTCCGATAGTCATAACTTGGATCATAATTGAAAGCTAGCATCTTCAAATCAGAACGATTGAATGTCTGCCTCGACTGAGCATGGCGCAAGCGGTCCCTCCCAGTCTAGTCGCACGTCGTTTGGGTGCTTCTGCAGCCCTCACCTCAGAGATTCTCAAACGTTGCTCTTCATTTCTGGCCTCATGCTGCTCGGGTGTTTCCGCAGCACTTGACTCTGCCATTCTCAAACGATTTGCCTGAGTCCTGGTTTCATGTTGTTCGTATGTTTCGGCAGATCTTGAATTTGCAGTCCTCAAACGATTCTCTTCCGTTCGTGTGTCGCGCTGTTCGGAACTCTCTGCAGCCCTCAATTCGGCCGCTCTCGATCGGTTCTGCTCAAGTCTAGCATTGCGCTGTTTCCGCAGCACGGGAATAAGCATTTCTTATTCGATTATCTTCGAGCCGAGCTTGGAGCTGTTCGGGGGTCCCGGTTGCCCATGACTCTCGCACTCTTTTGGTCCTTGGATTAACTCTTCCCAGACTGTCTCGGTTTTCAGGTGGTATTTTGTAAGTAGGAAACATGCCACTTGTGTAAGCGAAGTGCACGCAAACTTGATTTCTGCACTTGGTAAGGTCTCAAGTCTGTGCGTGAACCTTTGAGAATTACGCGTGTTATTACGCTGAGAGTGCCTCCGAACCTTGGTGAATCACCGTAAGTACACGTTAGGATTATGTGTTAAACCTTGATGGAGTTCTCGTGCTGAAACGTGAAGACTAACTTTCAGCTTTGGGGGATTACGCGTGGTTCCACGTCAGAACCTTCGGTAAAGCTCGTTGGAATATGCGCAGTGGCAAAGATCGTCTCTAAACTTTGGCAAGCTTTGGTGAATTACACCTGGTTCCACGTCAGAAGCTCCTGTGGACCTCGATGGAATATGCGTAATGACACGTAAAGATCCACTCCAAACTTTGGTGAATTACGCGTGGAAACACGTTAGAGCAATCCGCGAACCTTGATGGAATGTGTTACGTGACACGATAAGCCTTTGCGTGAAGCCTGGTAGATCACACGTAGCCACACTTTAGGGCTGTACATGAGCATCGATGGGATAAATGCGGTGACACGTTAAAAGAGTGCACCGCAACTTAGGAGGAGCACGTTCAACCTGTAAATGGGCTCATTGGACTATGCGTAGCTACACGTTAATACTCTGCTTTAGTCAACTTTGAACCTTTATGCGTGATAGAGCGTTGAGTTTTTGCGTGAACCTTAGTAGATGACGCTTAATAGCACGTCAAGCACATGCTCGAGGGTCTACTTATAATACCGGTTTTACGCGCCCTCATGCTTGCTTATATATGCCCTGACGTGGCGTGCTCCATCCAGCAGTGGGCGGGGCACGCTACACTACTGCCTATATGAGGGGCATAGTCACGTGGTTGTCGATGCGGCTTGGGATGAGTGAGTATCGGTGGTGCTACTTACTTTGCATGTGGGCAGGCGATAGGGATCGGGCCCCATTGTTGCAGGTGGCAATTGCAGTCATGCGCTGATTGAGCGTATGCTTCGGACACAGTTGTTGATCTAATCAAGTGTTTGCGTTCTTGATGTAAATGTGGAGGATGCATCTCCATCAGGTCGACGCATGTGGGATGACTATTTGGGGCAAACCTCGAATCAATCACAAATGCATGGTTACTTTCAGTTTCACAAATAAGAATGTTTTTCAGAAAGCATAGTGTATACAGACAAGTTGAAAAAGGTTGGTTCTGCGCACAAAGGTGATAGCATAGGTGGTCAGTGTACGAATTGACAACGTAAGTTAATCTTAGTAGATCAGTGAAGCGAAAGTGTATGAATCCGTAAATGGTATAAGTCGACAATTGCAAGATTTCTCCAGCAGCACCTCTGCCTGGATTTCCCAGTATGCTGGTGATGGTGACGTATGGTATGGTGACGATGCTGCGTAGAGTTCTGTGTGTAGGAATCCATTTCCCCCTAAAGTGCATAGAGATATTCAACATTATGTACGTAGAGGGAGAAGATTCTCATCAAGCCAACATTAAAGTCAGAAAAGTCGGTAGGAGGAATAGATTCAAAATCAAGCGAAAGACACGTTGTTTTCGTGTCCATCGTATTGAAGACCCCCATTTGACATGTCTCTCCCACCCCTGATAAAACGGCGATGAACCAACGCTCTCGTGGAAATGTTTGTGATATTGGTGTTCAGCGTGTAAGAGAAGTCCAGCGAACTCGTTTCCACACCGACGCCAGTGCAGAAATGAAAGAATAGGTCATGGAACAACAACAGAAATGGAAGATCAATAAGATCAATGAATCAATAGTTTTGCGCAAAATGATTGTCATATTCATGTTCAGCGCATTGAGGACTAGTAGGCATGTCCTTGCGAGTCCCTAAGCAAAAGTAGCAAAAAAATCAATAAAATCGATAAATCGACATTTTTATGCAGAACTGTTACCATATTCGTGTTCAGCGTATTGAGATATCCCGTGTACGTGTTCCCACCGATCCCTGAGCACAAATGGCGAAAAATCAAGAAAATCGATGTAGTCAATAAATTAGTCAATGTTTTCTTGGGTAAAGTAGCCTAGAACTTCGCCGGTCTTTGCTGGGTATGTGTGCAAAGTTTGGTCCCGATCGGTTGACTCTCCGCAATTTCTATAGGGAACATACATACACACACATGCACAGACATTTTACTTTATATATATATACAGATCATTGAATTGCTTCATCAAGTAATAAACACTAAATATAGAAGAATCATATATAAACTGAAGAAAAAATAATAATGCAGAGAAAATTGATTAACACGAACTACGTAAGCTCCAAAACTTCTTTATTTTCACACCATTCGATAAAGACTCATCAAAGTATGGGATTGTTCGCAAAAGACTTTATTTAGAAATTATCATACAAGAAATGGGTTTATTTAACCCTAGCGTTTCTAACAATATCTATGAACATATAGGTTTAGTCAATACCATGGAGCTGCTACGAAAACATTCTAACTTTATTAAGAACTTCAATCTTATCCACAACACAATCCTTTTATTCCGTTAATTATTGTATACCTAAACTCCATAAAACACCTTGTAATTTGGATTTATCACAGGAGCAGCTACTTGTAGCACTAAACATATAGCGATAGCAATACTCAAGGTTTTTAAATTTATTTAAATTTAAACACTTCCAAAATTACACCCGCGTCATCCAATCTAATGAAAATTGCGTGAAGAACTATTGATTTATTAATAACATTAATATCTCACACGAACTTCGAGCAATCAATGGTAAAGGTTTAAAGTTGTTTATAGCAGACTTTACTAACATGTTTACAAACATAACTCACGACGTTATCCCCAAAAGTCTCGTAAATATATTCAAGATATGTTTCAAAAACTCTAGCAGAAAATACATCAGTTGCAACGACTACAGAGTATTCTATTCAAATGAAATCAACTCAAATGAAAACTTCAGAACCTATACAGGTGGGCCATAAATACGGTAACAAGACGTGTTGTGCCTTCAAAAGAGCATGCCCTCCTTTGAAGTCATGGTTAGTTGGGAGGACGACTCCGGATGTTTTACCAGGACAGTGCTCAGGAACTCAGGTTTCGTCTGGTTCAGAACAGAGGGAACAATAAATTTTAGGACCCATTGGTGTTATCGAGCGGCCACGCATTTGCGCACAACTATCTCAAGTATGATAGTAGGTTTTCAAAGCACCTGAGAAATAAGCTTCCTCAAAACCCCTTAGGAGTTGGGAATCTCCAGAATGAAGCTTCAAAAATAGGTAATGAATTTTTGCGCAAGCACTTGCGCGCCGAGGCTTGCGACTTCATTTGATGTCTAGGGCTCTGATTCTAGCAGATGGAGATTATTTCTAGATGTTTTCTTGTATTATTTTCGTTGGAAGTTAATGAACATGAACCATCTGACAATGATCCAAATTGCTCTGAAAATCTTTTTCTGATCACCCTTTTTTTGTTACCGTATTTTTGGCCACACTGTAGTAAAGAAGATATTACATATCTAACTGACTATATTCTAGATAATAGTTATTGTCTCGTAGGAGAACACTTATTCAAACAATTAGTCGGACTCCCTCAACGAAAGTGAGGTGTCAAGGCTTTTCGACTCACAGCCATTACAGCCCTGGCGGAAAGGAAAAGGGAGCTGCCCAAAAAATGGGCGAAGGTATTGTACAATAGAAGTAAATATATGTTTGAAATTTTGCTCTAGTGGAGAAACCCATCTCCAAAGAATTTAATGTGAGTGCTGCAGAACTCTTTCTCAACTCAATTTCAATGATAGCTAAGTTTAGATACGTTGCTGTACTATCAGTGCGATGCTATGTCGGCATCTCTGCTCTAGACATGCTGGGTTCTATGCTTTCCACTCATTTCCTATTGAGATGCCGCCGTAAATGCTGGCATTTTCGTAGTAGAGATCCCAGCCTACGGAGACGTTTAAAGGCAGTGTATCATCTCATGATGGGTATAGAGTTGTTAACAATATACGGTCCTATGGACGCGATGATTCCATTGATGTGCTCAAAATCTGAAAACAGTCGAAAAACCCTATTTCAAGGCCAGTTTTTATATTGGAGCGGACAAGTTACCTTGCTAGGAAGGTAGCAGAAGCGGAGCTGAGAAGTTAACATTGCACTTTAGAGAACTTCTCAGCAACAGCAGTTATTTACTGAGAAAGTATTGCCGTGTTGGAAAAACATGCCTTACCAAACTTTAGCTGCAGAATGGAGCCTCTCGTCAGCGTGAATGAACCAGAAACTTATGGGGTTTTCGACATTCCTCTGCAACTTAAAGGCAGTGTCTCACCTCATGATGGCTATCGAGATATCAACGTAGTCTGGTCCTACTCGACGTGCGGATTCCAATAATGTGCTTGAGATATGAAAAAACGGTTAAAACTCCTATTTTGAAGGCCAAATTCAATATTGGGACGGACAAGTTTCCTTGCTAGGAAGCTAGCAAACGTGGAGTCGAGAAGTTAAGTTGACAGCGTCATATATCGTGAAATATAACCATGTTATCAAGTTGTGGTCCGTGATGCAAAACAGTCGGTGATGCTCATTCATAGCTCTGAGACGTATGGGCAGTCGCGAGAATGTAGGTGAGTTTCAGACGGTAGCGTTGTCTTTCTATATCACCATGTTGCAGTGCTGTTTCTTTTTTACCTTTTTTCGGCTTTACTTAGGCACGTGATAGACTACCCGAAATTGCATTCGTCGTCAAGCTCAGCGGAACAGGTTTTGCAAACGTTCGAGAAAGCGCTCGCCACGTCTTTGCCACCATGTATCCGAAGCTACTGTGGCACGTGTAGCCGTCCTTCCCGGTTACTATATCGCCAATCAGGTATCCCGCAATGATGGCCGTGTCTCCTGGTGGTAGTGCTACGGTCTTCTCATCAATCAGCACAAAGAAGTCATCCTTGATCCAATCCGTGCATACGGTCTGCGCGGCCTATGCCAAGAAAAGTTGATGCTCCGCTTTAGCATATCGATTACTTTCAATGATTTTCAATAAGACGCTTGTCAAAACGCACTAAATGCTATCACCCGTCAAATCTACACTTGCTATGGAATCCCTGAACTGTTCAAAGAGGATGACGCGGACAGCATTATTTGTACGTGCACTACCATTGTAGACGATTTTGAAGCAGCATCCTATGTCCTTGGACTTGCTGCTGGACCATCTCATCTCCCTCTTCAGGCACAGGTCGATTCGGCGGTGCTGCAATACTTCTACTAGTTCACATGAGCGGGTTATCAATGTGCCAAGGTTCAAAGAGAGAGCAATATGCGTCTTAGCTCTGCTGCTATCCTTAGAGACTCGACTGCTTGCCCCCGATGCCGTAGTTCGCGAAGCATCGACGACCCTCGCATATTACTTTCCATACTCATCGGGTCTCGCGAGTGGGCGTAGATTCCCGCGTACGCTGCAGCCTTCTTATCAAATCCATTTTGCGTCATGTGATGTGATGTGGAGTGTATGTCAGCCGGCCTGTCGTTATGATTTGATTGTCGTGGAGAAGGGTCACCATTGACCTGTGTCATGGCAAGCGCATGGCTGCTTTCAGCCCTCGATAAACCCCGCATCCGCCGCCTGGGTTCGCGCCGCGTAGCCTCGCAGCAATTCGCCTGAGATTCCGCAAATGGAGGAGATTCGTGGGTCTGGATGGCCAGATGGATGCGAATGATCGAGAGGTGGCGAACACGCTTGTCTAAACCGCACCAGGGCTGTGACTGGCCTACATTCCATCACATAAACGGAAGTGTGTCGATCGCATGCACCCACTCTAAGTTGCTCTTTGAAAAGGCAGCAACGGCGTTGATTTTGTTCCCTGTCATGGGTTTTGTGATATTCCTAAATTTAGCATAACAGTAAATCAGTAGAGACTATTTCTACATATTTAATTCGGCTCCTTGGCAATTGCCAAGGCTGGCAGCGTTCATCGCTGGACCCATGTACTCACGAACGCTGCGTTCTTTTGAACACTGTGTTGAGGAAGAGTTTGGAATAGGTTGCTGGTACAGTTGAATAACTTTCTGTCCCCTATCAATGCTAATATTCTGTCAGTGTTCTACTCTTGTCTTTACCAAAATTTGGGCATTCCGACTTGGTGCCATGCGTTTGCATTTGCGAACTTGTTCAAGGATTTTCAGTACAGATTTCAGGTTTTAGCTCTCAAGTTCAGTCTGGTACCCAGTCGGAATGCTCACTGCGATAAACACAAGAACAGAACACTGACAGAATAATGGAGCATTGGCAGACGACGGAAATGTGTTCAACCGAACCAGCTATCTAATCCAAACTCTTCCCCAACGTAGCGTTCGAAAGACCGCAGCGTACGGGAGTAGATAGGTACAGCGGTGAACGATGCCAGCCTTGGCGTGGCAGCCAAAGAGCCGAATTAAATATGTAGAAATAGTCTCTACTCAGTAAATCCTCTTATATAAATCCTGGTAGTGCAGCAAATTTTTTTAGAGTGCAGACGTGGGGAGCCAGCACGTGATCGCATCCTTTCATCATGAGGCTCCGTTGGCGACTGTGCTAGTGCATTGATGTAATGAAAGTCGTGGTGGGATTTCACGGAGGAACTAGTGTCTTCCATCGGCAGTGCCGCGGCCTACGGGTGAGAGAGTACGTGGTTTTCAGGCTGCATCATATATGGAGCAGGATTACCACACGGCACTCGCATACATGCAATGGAAAAACGCTTTACCACACGTTATTATGACTAGCGACACTTCGGAAAGCAAGAAAGTGGGATGCAATGGTAAATGCTTGGGAGTTATTCAGAAAATTTGACTAACTACTTGCTACTGGTTAATTGGTCACACAATGTTATGCCTTGCTATATTGGAGCGTTTAGTCTGTATGTTATATGTTAGTGTAGAGCTTACTCGAAACGAACGGATATCGTGACTGCACAATCACATCGAGACCTCAGCAGGGGTTGCAGCAATAGCGTAACCCAAATGAGCCGACCGCGCAAGTACAGCCACCACCCAATTTCCGAGACGCTTCCGAGTTTTCACAGAACCAGCTCATCACTTCAAGGGAGGTGCATAGGCTGCAGCGACAGTGGAAGGGTGGTTTTCCTGCTTGTGCAGCCTGAAAGCTTGTAAACGCTCCCTCACCCCTATGCTGCGGTACCGCGAGCGAACGTGATGAAATCAACATTCCGCGCATGCGGAAGAGCCAGCAGTGACGCAGTCCTGAAGCGAGCGTGTCTAAGTCCCCGAAAACGGTCATTTCCCCTCGCAGTCTGCGCCTCAAGATTACCGGTGTCCATGAGTGCCGCCACGTTATTGGAACAACCGAGCCAAGGCGACGCTACTCGGCGCTTTCTCTCGGACCCGTGTGCACGTTACCTCCGGGCTAGGTAAACTCTTAAAAGTAAAGAACCCCGAGCCAGAGCCCTGCTTCGCGGCGCTTTGTCTCGGACCCGTGTGCCACGTTACCTCCGGGCTAGGTAAGCTCTTAAAAGAAAAGAACCCCGAGCCAGAGTCCTGCTTCGCGGCGCTTTGTCTTGGACCCGTGTGCCACATTACCTCCGGGCTAGGTAAACTATTAAAAGGAAAGAACCCCGAGCCAGAGCCCTGCTTCGCGGCGCTTTGTCTCGGCCCCGTGTGCCGTGAGGCAGCTGCGCGTCAGATGCTCGCATCCATCTGCAAAGGATTTCCCATGATGACCGATCAAGGCGGCATGCAAATCCTGAATGGAAAGGAAGCTAGGCCGCCGCTACGCAGTAAACTCGTGCGCCTGGGTTGCAACTACGATGCGACAGGGCCCTATTCTTCATCTTATAGAGGTGTGCGCGTCTGTGTACGCATGCAATATAAATTGCCCTATCTTACTTCTTATTAATTCGCAGTTCATGTGTGTGTGTGCGTGTGTGCACGAGAACCAGCCATCAAAAATGGAAAATACCTGTACCATCGTGTTCAGCGTGTCGTGTTATGTATGAAAATGTGGTAAATTTCGATTTTTACCTTGACTTACAGGAGTTTCGGGCCACTTTTATCATGTTCAGACATGTTAATGGCCGACAGCTGTTTTGATCACGGTCGGAGTGAATGAGATAGGCTTTTGATTACAGGACCGTATAAAAGGAAAGAGAAGGGTAGGACACCTCCATAACGAAGAGGACGAACCAGGCGAACGAGGGATGACATGGATGAGGGTCACGCCTTAGGATAGTGTTAGAGGTGAGCTGGCGGTGTGATATGGATGCTCCGGCGTCCAAAAGCGGGAAAACGCCAGGAGTCGGGTCCAACGGCGTGATAAGGGTGCGCCGGCGTCCAAAATCGGGTAAACGCCGTTGCCAGAAATTGTTGGAAAAGAGCTGTCCATAGTGGGTCAGTGGTTCCATGAACTGCGATAAAGAATACTTCTCTGTGGATAGTGTCTGTTCATCCACCTGCACCAATCTTATCTGAGGACAATGAAAATATGCGTGCGAAATGATCAAGCTGGTACTGTTGAAAACGCAAATTTATATAGTTCTTCACGATGGAGGAGGGTGCTGCTGTATTGCGAAAAACGCTGAAATACGAGTTTCTCAATGCAGAAGGGGTTTCCTAGTGCCCGCTATTGCGGAAAACGCCATGATATTGGTCTGCCGATGGAGAATGGGTATTCTGTGACCCAATAGTGGGAAAGACGCCAAGATACGGGTTCACTGATGGAGGAGGGATGCGCCAGGGTTCACATATAGAGCACAGTGAGGAAAACACGACGATACCAGCCCTGCGATGAACGGCGCCGACTACTGTGTAAACCCCTGCCTACTGGACCTTGAATGGTGCGCCGATGCTCAATATAGTGTGGAAGAGACCAGCACACTGGCTTGCGGAAGGAGAAGGGGTGCTCTGGAGTTCAATAGTGTGGAACCGCCTAGATGCGAGTACACGTATAGAGCACGGGTACGCCTGCACGCAATGATGGAAAAACTCCAGGTTATGTGTTCGCTGACTGAAAAGAGTACGTCTGCGCCCAACTGCGGGAAAGCATCAATTGGCGACTATATTTAGCAGGATATGTATAGCCGAGCAGGCAGATTGCTAGAGTATACACAACTCATAAGACCGATTTCATATTTGAGCGCAGTCAATTAGCTTTGCTTCTCCTCAGTCATATAAAAATTTTCTGAGACTCCGAAAGTCTGAATGTGTACCTTAACTGGCTGCCCCACACCACTTCCTAGCCTCCTGCAGGGGCGCTAGTCATATAAAAAGACGGTTTTCATCACACCAGATTAGCACGTTACAAAGAATTGCCTGTTTTGTTGCCGTTTTTGAGTTGCCGACAACTGGCCAATAGTATATTCACACCAGATTTTTATAATACTTGCATTCCGTCATAATTATGCTTATGACCGAGAGAGTCGTTGTCGAACCTATGTATGTTTAGCTGCCTATTCTTTGCAAATTCAGGAAAAGCAGCTACGCAAGCATAGCGGCAAAAATGTGTGTTACACGCTAGGCCCTTCCAATATATCTGGCCCACCGCAAAAATTTGGTCCCGCAATCGCGATTTTGGCTTGAGATAAATCAGAATCTCATTGAATAGTTGAAGAGGTTGGCGAGTACATTGAGAGGCTGTTTGGAGAGAATCCGCATATTTGTATCCACAGATTAGCTGAGGAACTTCACGGCTACCAAATACAAAAGCTGCTACTCTGCATCGCCTCACAGTTGCGAGGAAATTGGACGTGAGGATTCGCCATAGTTTGTGCTGCTACCTACTCCAAGTGGAGAGAGATGCGCGCCTGAATACTGTGACCTTCCCACAGACTTCCGCTTGTGGAATCCACGATTAATCTTGGATTCCATTGTCAAGGCAAGATCCACCTCCTTATAAGGCAAGCTCGGTATTCGGTGAAATTACAACAGAACCACTTACTCACAGCTGCTGACAATGAACCGCAGTGTTACCGTCCGATCTCCTGTCAATAATGATAGCACATATGTTCCATAATTGTTACTACTACCGAAGGAAAAAAAAGCTAATTCGAAAGGGATGCTCAAAAGTGGAGGACACGTTTGCAACCTTATATCTTGACGATGCTGATTATTATGACCGTGCAACTTTCATAGAAATGTTAGGACACACACACTTTTTTATTGAAATTATAACACTCTTGTTCCCCCCCCCCCCTTTAACAATGAATCCTAATAGTTACCTGCAGGTTTGATCTCGGTTTTCAAGTGATCCGCATAACTGCTACTTCAATCTAAAACTTGGGATTGTTAGGCAACTCCTAGAACAATAACATTAAGAGATTTTTCCATGTTCATGAACAGCATCACCATCCGTACAACAGCTACTATCATGACTTATTATATAACCAGTCTGGCCTTCCGGCTAACGCCGGACTTCCAGACTTCTGTTGGTGCTCGCTTCACTCGCATACTGCACGTTGAAAGCAAACACAAAAGTGTAAATGGATTGATGGAATCTGTTCCATCGCGCTCCTGAAAAACCCTTGATCCCGTGGGGGGGAGGGGTAGCATCCCCCATAACGAAGATATGCTCTTCCATATGAGCGAATTTAGTGGCCGTGAAGAACTTAGTGTAACCAATTCAGTGCTAATGTTATCTTGAAGTGATTTAAGCTCAACTGGTTGTTGCGGTAATTCAAGTGATAAGTGTCCACCTGTGTATATAAACGGAAAGGAAGGAGTGGTTCGTTCAGACACAAATGAGAAGAGAAGACGGATACGAAAGGAAAGAATGTACATGTAGGTGATCTAGATAGGAGGGTCCGCCGAAACAGGATGAGCGCACCCTTCATGCAGAAATAGACCCGCCAAGCAAATTCCTATTACTTGTGGGAGCCGCGCACCCTTATCACACCGTTGGACCCGACTCCCGGCGTTTTCCCACTTTTGGACGCCGGCGCACCCTTATCACACCGTTAAATCCGACTTCAGGTGTTTCCCCACTTTTGGACGCCAGCGCACCCTTATCACACCGTTGGACACGGCTCTAGGTGTTTCCCCACTTTTGGACGCCGGCGCACCCTTATCACACCGTTAAATCCGACTTCAGGTGTTTCCCCACTTTTGGCCGCCGGCGCACCCTTATCACACCGTTGGACACGGCTCCAGGCGTTTCCTCACTTTTGGACACCGGCGCACTCCTACAGCAACAGTGGGCCCGGTTTAGAACATTTTCTTCATTCTAGGCCACGGCCTCGAATTTCGTTCCACACGCACACACACACACGTGAAAACTAAGCCCTTTATTATAAGTCATGATAACGGGCTTACTTCGTCTGTCACGAGTGTGTGTGTGTGTGTGTGTGTGTGTGTGTGTGTGTGTGTGTGTGTGTGTGTGTGAAACGAAAATCCCTGATTGGTCAGTGACAGTGATTACGAGGTCAACAAGATGATAGGGACGGGTTTGGTGAGGTTCAAAAAATGAAGAGAAGCTCTAAAGGATGGGGAAGTGGAGAGCGGTGAGTGCACCGCGGTGTGGAGGGTGCGCCGCGTCCAAAAGTGGGGAAACGCGTGGAGTCGAGTCCAACGGTGTGATAAGGGTGCGCCGGCTTCCACAAGTAATAGGAATTTGCTTGGCGGGTCTATTTCTGCATGAAGGGTGCGCTTATCCTGTTTCGGCGGACCCTCCTACCTAAATCACCTAAATGTGCATTGTTTCCTTTCGTATCCGTGTTCTCTTCCCATTCCGTTTGTGTCTAAATGAACGCTCCTTCCTTTCCGTCTATATACACCGGTGGACCCTTATCACTTGAATTACCACAACAACCAGTTGAGCCAAAATCATTTCAAGATAACATTTACACTGAACTGGTTACAATCAGTTCTTCACGACCACTATCTTCGCTCTTTTGGAAGAGCAAACTTCGCTCATACGGGGAAAGCTGCCACCTACGGGACCGAGGGTTTCTCAGGAGAACGATAAAACAGATTTGATCAATCCATTTGCATTTTTGTGTTTGCTTTCAACGTGCAGTATGCGAGCGAAGCAAGCACCAATAGAAGTCTGGAAGTCCGGCGTTAGTCGGACGGCTAGACTGGTAATAAATGATCCGTATAACTGCACTTTAATATGTCAGTTAGCTGTAGTTTGAGAGGGATCAAAACTTATGACAAACACCAAGTGTTTCAGCACAGGGATGTGTTCCCAAATACTCGAAGGAATCGATACCTAATCTCCGTCAACTCTCGAAGGATGGATCTGAAGGTCGTGTTTTCCAACAAGCTCATTCCTACATTGAGAGAATTGATTTATAAGGATAATGCGTTACTCAGAGGGATCATCCTTGCAAAGGAAATTACGGAGGTTGGCATCATGGAAAAGTTTAACGAAGTTACAGAAGACGCAACCGGTAGTTCATTATTGATCTTCTATGATATAATAGTGTAAATAACATTCACATTCACAACCAGAAGAAGTCGTTTTGTCTTTGCGCAGTACTAATCTGCTTTAGGAAAATCCTGAAGAGGCAGTTCTTTCTGATCCTCCAGATGCAAAGCGAAGTACGTTTCCAACGCAACTTCTCTTGTTTGATTGGTGTCATCTGAGTGGTAATTACTATAATAGGTAGACGGTAAAAGTAAGCTACTGACCATAAAATATTACATTAAAGAACTCATAGAACGCTAAGCATGAGAATCTTATCTCTGGCATTAAATGGAGATCTTCCACTACATATTACCTTTTTCTAGAAGAAAAGAAAACTAAGGAATATATAGAACGCTAGGCGTGAGAATCATGCACCTGGCATTGAAGGGAGATCGCCCACTACACATTACCTCTCTAGGATAATTCCGTCCGGCATGATAAGTGGCAGTGGGATATGTTTTTCACAAAAGTGAATTATTGGTATCTTTTACTCACGACGGTGTAAGGCAATATGATGTTTACTTCCTCTATGTAGCCACAATGATATGGCGACATCAATTCTCTAGTTTTCTAGCGCTTCATACAGTGAACTCTTTGCTTAGCATGTAATTTTTCGAACTGAATTGAAATGGAAGTTCAAGAGTTCCTGTGAGAGTGAGAGTTCCTCATGTTTGTGATCCGTACACTCATTCAACCGCTTGCTGAATCGATTGTGTAACCAGTACTAGTGTGATTGCCACCACGTTTAAGCCATGCGATGTTTCAGCACAAAAATCTGTTCCTAAATACTCGAAGGATTCTTCTTCTCATTTATCGCTCCTTAAACACTCAAAAGATGGATCTGAAGGTGAACTTTTCTAAACAAGCTTGTCTGGAATTCAGAAAGAAGCATTGTAATAGTGCTTTAATGTAATATCCAGGTTTTATCCAGATTTTCTAGAGGGTTCATCCAAGCCAAGAAAATTAAAAATGTTCAAATCATGGAAAGGTTTTGCGAGGTCTCAGAAAACGCAACCGGTAATCACTCACCGCCTTTACAGATATTCATAATGTCCGCCTTCACAATCTGTGAAAATTTGCTTCAGGAAATTCATGAAGAATCAGTTGTGGTTGATCTTCCTGATGCACAACGAGGCACGTCGCTATAGTCTGTTTTAAGCAGCGAATGTCATCTGAGTTTTATTTAATCTGAACGAAGGTTTAAAGAATTCCTATCCAGAGAGAATAGCGCAGCAAGGGAAATGATGTACATAAAATAGCGTCAGCTCCATTTTGTCTGGAAATTTTTGCGCTATTACGCTGTGCATAACTTGTAATTACTGGTGGATATTCAAAGATTTCTCAGGAACCATTTTTTTTTCAAACCGCACACCAAACGCAGGTTTACAATGTCGATCTCGGGCGTTCTCTGTCTCTGAATCCATTTAATTTCTTACTATTCGAAATGTGAAAAAATCGAGCAACATCGCTCTACTGCAGGGCTAGTGCGGCAGTTCTTGTGTTTGCGTCCTCCCATGGACACAAACACCCGGACCGAAATCGGGCAAACAGCTCGCAGACTTTAAAATATTGCTGGAAAATTAGTTCTGCACGCAGTTGTGGATCCGCTTAGCGGCATCTTTCCCACTGCTGAGCGCTGGCTCATCATTCTCGCCCCCTTTTCAGCAAACTATCAGAGCCACTCCCCGTCTATCTAGTTCCACTTCGTTCTAATAGCATCCTACCCGTCTCTTTCCTTGAATAAGATGATGTGATCACAGCACAATCTCGTCAGTTAAAACTGGGGTGTAAGCAACTTTCAGTCATAATAAGAAGTTTACATGTCTGAACATGACTAAAAATGGACCGAAACCCCTTTAAATCAAGGCCAATATCACTCATTCCAACTGGGGTGTAAACAACTTTCGGTTATTGAAAGAACATAACATGTCTGAACACTACAAAAGTGGCCCGAAACCTAGATTAATCAAGGTAAAAATCAAAATCTACCACATTTTCGTACAAACTCGATGCGCTGGACACAATGATGTCGGTAATTTTTAACGACAATGACTGGTTCTCATGCACAGATGCACACACACATGAGCTGCTAATTAGGAAGAAGTAAGATCAACTGGACATGAAAAATATGTATATTGTTTTCAAATTTTTACCGCTGGTATACCTTTTATTTATTACAATGCTGTTGCAGCCCAGAACATGATGAGAACTGAAGAAACTAACCTTCAACAAAATACGGTGCAATCCTTTGCTGAATTTTCATCGTCCTAATTGGCAGTTCATGTATGTAGTGTCTAAAAGCATGTGAAGGGCGAACTAAAATGACCAGATGTATTCAAATGTATGGATTCCCAGCACTTTGATCAGGGCGAGACTCGTGACGCATGTAATGATGATGTTGCGTGAGTGTGTCTGTGACGGTAACTCTGCTCAATCCCTTGACTTTACCTGTCGTTGAGCGAAATTTAGGAGATGTTGCTTTCGGAGAACGGGTGCCATGACACTGTATCGATAGGATGTTGTTGAAATTAATTCAATTCAATTTTATGCTAGAAGAAAGGCATCTCCTCTGTTCGGTATTCGCTAGCCATTCTCCTTTTATTCGATTGCTTTGAAAAAAAATTGTGAGCAAGATGTGAACATTCACAGCGATATGTGGGTCCGATGTCATTCTGACATCCAGTAAGCTGTTTTCATATTCGTGAATCTGCGTGTTCGGAGCACTTTAAGCAACTGGACGTTACCCATTCACCTTTAGCTGACGACAAACAGGGTTCCTCTACAAAGCGGAGAAAGATGTTTGCCGGTTTGCGAAGGAAAGAATCACAAAGAATCCCCATTAGAGAAGTGGAACCCCCACGACTGAGCGACACTACTCATGTATGTTTTCAAAATTTGTTTAACATATTCGTGAATGTGGTTCAGTTTGCGTTCCTAAATTTCCGAAGAAATACAAAGATATTCAGGCGCACTGTGAGATCGTCGACGTACGAGAACTACAACATAAAATTAAACTTCGTGAAAGACGACTGCGACTCATCTCCGACTGGATGCGTCGGGCAAGCATGGTGGCCATTGTACTGTCATTAACCGTGGCTTTATTTGGTCAGTGGTGTACTTCCAAAACATCAAGACAGAAGCATTCAAATCTTATTGGATAACTAACCAGCCTGATCGTCCGACTAACGCCGGACTCTCAGGCTTCTTCTTTGCTCGCTTCGCTCGCCTCGCATTCATGCATATGTTTCCCTTTACCGAACGCCGGGGCACCACTCTCATTGATATGGACCATCCAGCGACATCCTCCTCACTTCTGAGCGCCGGCGCACGCTGTGGCAGTTCTGGACCCATCCAGCGGCGTTCCCCTACTACTCGACACTAGACCACCGCTTCCATGGCAAGAGCACCTTTCTTACCATTTCCCCAACGCCCTATCTGACGCTACCCTCATCCGTTCTATGCCTCGTCCGTCTGGCTCGTCCTCTTCCTTGTAACGGTATCGCACCCACGTCTCCCCTTTTATACGGTCTTGTAATCGCAGGCCAATATCACTCATTCCAACTGAGGTGTAAACAACTTTCGGTTATTAAATAAACTTAACATGTCTGAACACTATAAAAGTGGCCCGAAAGCTAGGCTAATCAAGGTAAAAATCAAAATATACCACATTTTCGTACATAACTCGACGCGCTGCACACGATGGTGTAGGTATTTTCCGTTTTTGATGGCTGGTTCTCGTGTGTGTGTGTGTACACACACACACACACACACACACACACACACACACACACACACACACACACACACACACACACACACACACACACACACACACACACACACACACACACACACACACACACACACACACACACACACACACACACACACACACACACACACACACACACACACACACACACACACACACACACACACACACGCATGAACTGCCAATTAAGAAGAAGTAAGATTCTCCAGGACGCACAAGGTTGCGCCAAATACCACTTGGAAATGGTTCCTTATCAATGAACGTTTCTATTCCCTTCTCCTGCTCTCCGTTATCCCCGCTTGAACGAAAACAGTGTTAACATTTACAAAGACCACTGCATGTACAGTGAGTGTCGATGGCGTGCGTTTTCCACTGACACGGCAAGTAAGCGGCGCAGCGGTGCCGCTCGTGCTGGAATCAGAGCAGTGGCAGCAAGTCATTGTTTTCTTGATAGCCTTCCATTATAATTTGATGTTAACTATCAAGAAAATTAACTAACTGACTGTCAGAAAAACCCTTTGGTTGGTTGTCGCGGAGAAAATTCCAGCGGGAGCGGTACGGTCGCGCGTGTTTCTCGGGGCCGTGGATGACACACCTCAATTGATGCCTATTGCATGTACGGTCGATCGGACATTGGAATAAAACTGCTAGAGGATGTATAATCTCTAGTAAGTTAACGGCAACTCAGTACTTCAGCGTTTCAATCTGTGTTTCATGAGCTTTTCTTGGGAGGAGATGGCCAATCCTCTTGAAAAGAGTTCATTTACCACGATTTTATAAACTAGTCTGGCCGTCCGGCTAACTCCGGACTTTCAGACTTCTATTGATGCTCGCTTCGCTCGCATACTGCACGTTGAAAGCAAACACAAAAGTGAATGGATTGATAAATACTCTTTCCTTCCACGCAATTCTATCGCTTTCCTGAGAAGCCCTTGATCCCGTAGGTGGTAGCTTCCCCCGTAGAACGAAATTATGTTCTCCCATATAAGGGAAGTTAGTGGCTGTGAATAATTGAGTGTAACCAATTCAGTGCAAATGTTACCTTGAAATGATTTAGGCTCAACTGGTTGTTGTGGTAATTCAAGTGATAAGGGTCCACCGGTGTATATAAACAGAAAGGAAGGAGTGGTTTATTCAGACACAAACGGAATCGGAAGAGAACACGGATACGAAAAGAAACAATGTACATCTAGGTGATTTAGTTAGGAGGGTCCGCCGAAACAGGGTAAGCGTACCGCTCATGCAGAAATAGGCCCGCCTAGCGAATTCATATTACATATGGACGCCGGCGCACCCTTTTCACACCGTTGGACCCGTCCCCAGGCGTTTCCCCACTTTTCGGCGCCGGCGCACCCTTTTCACACCGTTGGACCCGTCCCCAGGCGTTTCCCCACTTTTCGGCGCCGGCGCACCCTTTTCACACCGTTGGACCCGACTCCAGGCGTTTCCCCACTTTTGGACGCCGGCGCACCCTTATCACACCGTTGGACCCGACTCCAGGCGTTTCCCCACTTTTGGACGCCGGCGCACCCTTATCACACCGTTGGACCCGACTCCAGGCGTTTCCCCACTTTTGGACGCCGGCGCACCCTTATCACACCTGGACCCGACTCCAGGCGTTTCCGGCGCACTTTTGCGACACCGGCGCACCCTTATCACACCGCTGGACCCGACTCCAGGCGTTTCCCCACTTTTGGACGCCGGCGCACCCTTATCACACCGTTGGACCCGACTCCAGGCGTTTCCCCACTTTTGGACGCCGGCGCACCCTTATCACACCGCTGGACCCGACTCCAGGCGTTTCCCCACTTTTGGACGCCGGCGCACCCTTATCACACCGCTGGACCCGACTCCAGGCGTTTCCCACTTTTGGACGCCGGCGCACCCTTATCACACCGTTGGACCCGACTCCAGGCGTTTCCCCACTTTTGGACGCCGGCGCACCCTTATCACACCGCTGGACCCGACTCCAGGCGTTTCCCCACTTTTGGACGCCGGCGCACCCTTATCACACCGCTGGACCCGACTCCAGGCGTTTCCCCACTTTTGGACGCCGGCGCACTCCTACAGCAACAGTGGACTCGGTGTAGAACATTTTCTTCACTCTAGGCCCGCCCTCGAATTTCGTTTCACACTGACACACACACACACGCACACACACACACGTGACAGACTAAGCCCTTTATTATAAGTCATGATTAAGGCGACTTCAGTAGGGTGCGGAGGTGTTTAACACATTCGCAACAATGTGCTCAACCGGGTGAGCACGCTCTTTTCAAAGTTATGTTTTTGGGAGGCAATGATAATTAGGAAACTCCGATATAGAAGTAAATGTTCGTGCATTCTACATAGGCACTGAGTAGAGCAGATCTTCCCTCATACTTTTTTAATGCGCGGTTGAAGCGTACAACTCATACACAAAAGAAACTTCACTCAATCATGACTTATAATAAAGGGCTTAGTCTGTCACGTGTGTGTGTGTGCGTGTGTGTGTGTGTGGAACGAAATTCGAGGGCGTGGCCTAGAGTGAAGAAAATGTTCTACACAGGGTCCACTGTTGCTGTAGGGGTGCGCCGGCGTCCAAAAGTGGGGAAACGCTTGGAGTCGGGTCCAACGGTGTGATAAGGGTGCGCCGGTGTCCAAAAGTGGGGAAACGCCTGGAGTCGGGTCCAACGGTGTGATAAGGGTGCGCCGGCGTCCAAAAGTGGGGAAACGCTTGGAGTCGGGTCCAACGGTGTGATAAGGGTGCGCCGGCGTCCAAAAGTGGGGAAACGCCTGGAGTCGGGTCCAACGGTGTGATAAGGGTGCGCCGGCGTCCAAAAGTGGGGAAACGGCTGGAGTCGGGTCCAACGGTGTGATAAGGTGCGCCGGCGTCCAAAAGTGGGGAAACGGCTGGAGTCGGGTCCAACGTGTGATAAGGGTGCGCCGGCGTCCAAAAGTGGGGAAACCTGGAGTCGGGTCCAACGGTGTGATAAGGGTGCGCCGGCGTCCAAAAGTGGGGAAACGCCTGGAGTCGGGTCCAACGATGTGATAAGGGTGCGCCGGCGTCCAAAAGTGGGGAAACGCCTGGAGTCGGGTCCAACCGTGTGGTAAGGGTGCGCCGGCGTCCAAAAGAGGGGAAAAACCTGGAGTCGGGTCCAACGGTGTGATGAGGGTGCGCCGGCTCCCACAAGTAATAGGAATTCGCTAGGCGGGTCTATTTCTGCATGAGAGGTACGCTTATCCTGTTTCGGCGGACCCTCCTGCCAGAATCACCTAGATGTACAATGTTTCTTTTCGTATCTGTGTTCTCTTCCCATTCCGTTTGTGTCTGAATGAACCACTCCTTCCTTCCCGTTTATATACACCGGTGGACCCTTATCACTTGAATTACCACATTAACCAGTTGAGCCTAAATCATTTCAAGATAACATTTGCACTGAATTGGTTACACCCAGTTCTTCACGGCCACTAAATTCGCTCATATGGAAGAGCATATCTTCGTTATGGGGGAAGCTACCCCCTACGGGATCAAGGGTTTCTCAGGAGAGCGATAGAACAAATTTAGTCAATCCATTTACACTTTCGTGTTTGCTTTCAACGTGCAGTATGCGAGCGAAGCGAGCACCAACAGAAGTCTGGAAGTCCGGCGTTAGCCGGACGGCCAGACTGGTATTAAGTGAATGGACGACAAACATTTGGAAACGCTCTTAGCGATCACAACAGAAAAAACGTTAGATCTCAGATTTGCGCAAATTCAGAGTATTATGCAGCAGAGGGAGAATTCCTACCACGTCGGACCACGCTCAAGCGGTTGAGCACGCGACACACGTGCGTTCAAATGCGTATGTCGCTGTGACACACCGTGCCAAAAGCGTAAGCTCGCGAATGTATTAATGAGTGCTGAAAACATCAACAGAAGAATAAGATGTTAATACTGTTTAACCGAGCGTTTTTAGGCTTCACTGCATGTTACCTTACCCATCTCGAATATACCGTTCACAAAGCTGCAGCACAACAGCTGAACAAGCAATGGAAGTCACAATGTGGTCGCAAGAAATTGCACAGAAATGTAAGTAAGGAGAAGGAATAAGGACCAAGCGGGTTCGGTACCAGGTGATGTATTGTCAAGAAATAATTGAGACATTCCTCCAAGAAGTCCTTCTTGCATCCCTCCCATATGACTTATGTCCAGGATGAGTGAGTGTATGATAGCCGGTGCTCTGAACATCTGCGCCATGGCTATTTCAGGGCGTGGCGCTCTTTGCTTCCGGAGCAAAACTGGGCAAGCAAAAGATTTAGGCATTTTTTTTGTTCGGGCTCCTGTGGAGGGTCAGCGGGAGGGAGGAGGGCAACAGCATCAGCATGGCATTCCAACCAGTGTCCGTCAGCTATGTAACCGTGAGCCCTCGGTCCTAAAGTTTGTTCCGGGCGATACGGCTGTTCAAATCCGTTTTCCAACTCGGTGACTCCCAACCTGAAAAGGGTAGGCGCCCCCGGAGTTGCTCGGAAGCAACGAGATGAACAATACTAATATTTGCAATGGCCAATTCAAGGTGACAACTGTTACTGTTGGAGGAAAGCGACATCAACTTGTTTAGATGCACGTTTTGATCGACAAGAGGCACACTCATTCGCCGACCCGTAGGCAGTAGGAAGAATATGCATGGACCGTGGTGACACACTTCCCACTCTTGGTCAACCTTCTGCTCTCTAAATAACCCATAATCCTGTCTCTTGCGTGCTTCTTGATCAAGCAGTGCATTGCTAACTCTGACAATTTTTGATCAGTGACTGATGACTTCTTCGACCTGCATTATCCTGCATTTCTGATGGGCCCACATGGTGATTATAGCGTGTCCTGAAGTTCTCTGGTAGAAGAGAAAAAGTTAGTGAACCGATGAAAGTTTGGATTGAATCAATCATTTTACGACAAATAACTACCTTGATCATATTTTTTGAAAATGTATGTGTGAGTGTACATGATTGTCAGAGTTTTACGAAATTCTACGATTGGTCAGTGTTGGTGGTTACGGGATCTTTATAGAAGGGGAAGAGATAGAAGGTTCAAAGAATGGAGAGAAGCTCCAATAGGTAGGAAGGAGCAGAGCGGTGGTGATGGGGTGGACCGGCGCCCAAAACTGGGGAAGACGGATCCACTGCTGTGATAAGGCTGCGCCGGCTCAAGAACGGAGGGGGAAAGGGTCCACTGCAGTGATAAGGGTGCGCCGATGCCGTCCAAAAGTGGGAGGACGGGTCCATGGTAGTGATAATGCGTCGGTCTCCAAAGGGGGGAAACATGGAGATCGGTTCAACGGTGTGATAATTTTATTGTGACGCAGAAGAATCTCTACTAAACGTGTGCTCCTTAACAGCGTACCGGTAGCCTGATGTGGAGCGATACATCACACTGCCGAAACAGCTGGATGGCGAGCGTTAGTTGCGGTCCAATTATAGGTTTTTCCAGATATGGTTCAAGGATCGTTAGCATCTTCGCACCTCGCTCGCGCCTTTAATTGTCCAAATCACTCGCACTGCCCATTACGGGGGGGGGGCGGTCGTATGGCGCGATTCTTCAGGTGGCACTAGACACAGGCCGAATCTGGGGCGCTCTACTACCACCCGATTACGGTCTTGCGTCCGGTTGCCTGGATCTGCCTGAGGGAGCAACTCGTCCATCTAACCATCATCCGAGCGTAGAGAAGAACGTTGGACTAGCTTTACCTGTGGTTTTTAGGGTGTAGGGATGAACGAACGTTTCGAACGTCAAGCTTATTTGAATACCCCAGAAGATATACTGTCAAAACAGAGAAGTTTTTACAGAAACCCAACGAATTCTCTGTTACAATAAGGAGCTTCCTGAAATATCCGAGCAAATACTTCTAAAATGTATACTTTCCAAATTTCCGAATAATTGAATTACCCGAACTTGTAGCTTCCTGAAGTTCTTGGATTAGGGGCGCTACGGATGACTCGTGTATAAAGTTGAACTCTTGACGTCAAATTAGTCTATGTAAAGATTAATTTCGTCAAAGCTCTATCAGTTCTATGTAAAAATGCAGCACATAGAGAACTGAAGCCTAGTTTCGGAGCTTCGTTACAGATAGGTAACTGCGACTCTGTATGCTCTCTTCCACCGTAGGATAGTAGAGGAAAGGTGGACGAGTTGCTCTGCCAGGCAGATCCATGTAAACTGTGACGCATGACCGTAATCGGGTGGTAGTAGCGCGCCCCAGACTCAGCGTGTGTCTAATGCCACCCGAAGAATCGCGCCATACGACCTACACCCCCCATTACGACATGTGGGCGGGCCCCGAAAAACTGATATTTGCCGCGATCCCTAAAGTACGTCGCGCGCGATGTCGCAGTTGTCACAAACCTCAGCCGGGTAAAGGTAGCACTCGATAATTTTGCTCCCTCAGATTCTGCTGCAATCCTAGGTTCAGCACCATGGTCAGAACGAACGTAGTGATCAATTTTGTCAAAATCTGCGCTAGAGACTATTTTGTTTGCTTCCAGTAGGAAAAATGGGCGAGCTGTGCAGAGTGGAACTGAAAGGCGGCGGGAAATGAGGAAAGTGATCGTAATCCGAAACGGTTCACTCTTAAAAGCAGCAGGAGCTGAAATTCTCGATCTCTGAGCTGCGGGTGGTGAACTACAGACTCAGCACATCATAAATGTGAAACGAACACAGACAATGATGGCTTACCTGCAGAGAAAATGGAACATTCGTCGCGAACACGCCTGGCCGTGTTCGTGCGCGGACGAGTTTTCCCCGGCGCGAAAGCCATTGCGGCGCGTGGTTTTGGCCGAGTCCCGCCATGAAACCCTGTGAATTGAATGCATTTCGTTTTCCCTTTGCGCCAAACCACGCACCGCAATGGCTTTTGCGCCGGGGAAAACTCGTCCGCGCGCGAACACGGCCAGGCGTGTTCGCGACGAATGTTCCATTTTCTCTGCAGGTAAGCCATCATTGTCTGTGTTCGTTTCACATTTATGATGTGCTGAGTCTGTACTTCATCACCCACAGCTCAGCTCGGAGTCGAGGATTTCAGCTCTTGCTGCCTTTAAACTCATCCGGTTGATAATCGAAGCACCTCTGATTTCTTTTCTACTCAGATGGTGATGCCCTAGCAGCATCTCCTCCCAGCTGCTGCAATCCTCCCATCAGTTGTTGCCATCCTTCAGCAATTACTACTAAAAGATCAAAAGCTTTAGCAGCAGTTGGCGAGGAAATGGCAGCACCAGAGAGGAGATGCAGCTGGAGGTTCAACTCGACGTATTGCCAACTCGTGTTGCGTTGCTGACCCTTATTTATAATATCAGAGTAGAATTATTGGACCATTTTCAATCTTCGAAACACCCAAAATATTGGACATATATTAGGTTGGGCAATAAGTTCGTGCGGTTTTTCCACGGGATTTAATACCACTGCCTTTCGGAAACATTATCCGCAACAACAAGTTTACAAAGTCTCCTTCCTCCTCTAAGAACAACAATGAAGTGCACAGTAGTTTCATCAAAATGTTCAGAATGCCAAGCAGCCTCTTCTAAATATTACAATGTCATAGGAAACCCTGAGTTATCTATAAAACCGATGCTAACACCTAAACCTTACAAACGAAGTTAAATGTTGTGTAAAACAAATATGGTATTCGTGCAAAACAACATGGATCATTTCTTTTCCCAAGTTTTGTCTGTATTGTCCTAAAAATTGATGTGGTGAAGTAGAGGGCTAGATGTGCAATAGATCGTCATCATATCCTCGAGATATTTCGACAAGGTCAGTGAGATGTCTTCGGGATAATTATTGTCCCAATTAGGCAGTGGCTGGTTCAGAGAACCAACAAAAGTGGCAAACTGAACGATAACAACAAGAACAACTTTTGAGAATGCTTCGAGAGAACTGCTCTCAACGGTTGATTTCTAGTCATTGCACTATGCTTGAGTGTTTGTGGTGGGAAATGCGCTTGATCGAAAAATAAAATCTGAATCTGATCTTCATATTCAACATAAATTCTCTTGCCTAAGCAAGACGCTTTCCTGACTTAAGTTAAAAAGCCTAAGCAAGAAGTATTCCTGACATAAATTGACCTTTCGTATAGGATGCTGAACAACATTGTTGTAAGTCCGCTTTCCTTGATGACGTATATTACAGGATGGCTGCAATACCTAGATGTTGTCCGCGACAACTGGTCCGAGTTGTCCTCGGCAGCTGCCATTACTAACTCTGGAGAACGCAGACTGCTAGAGCAACGGTTGTCAATGTTGCGGAGGTGCGAGTGAGGTGCGAGATCTTCGCACCTCATGCAATTAATGTTCAACCGCAACTAACGCTCCACACCCGAAACAGCTTGAGACATCTCTATATGCACCCTACGGGTTAGATTATTATCATACCAGGCTGGCCGTCCGGCTAACGCCGGACTTCCAGACTTCTATTGATGCTCGCTTCCCTCGCATACTGCATGTTGAAAGTAAACACAAAAGTGTAAATGGACTGATAAAATCTGTATCCTCCCACGCAGCTCTGTCGCTTTCCTGAGAAGTCCTTGATCCCGTAGGTGGTAGCATTCCCCCATGTGAACGAAGTTATGCTCTCCTATGTGAGGGAAGTTAGTGGCCATGAAGAATTGAGTGTAACCAATTCAGTGTGAATGTTATCTTGAAATGATTTAAGCTCAACTGGTAGTTGTGGTAATTCAAGTGATAAGGGTCGACCGGTGCACATAAACAGAAAGGAAGGAGTGGTTCATTCAGAAACGCACGGAATGGGAAGAGAACACCGGTACGAAAGGAAACAATGTACAACGAGGTGATTTAGGTAGGGGGGGGGGGCGCCGAAACAGGGCGAGTGTATCCCTCATGCAGAAATAGACCCGACTAGCGAATTCCTATTACTTTTGGACGCCGGCGCACACTTATCACACCGTTGGACCCGATTCCAGGTGTTTCCCCACTTTTGGACGCCGGCGCACCCTTATCACACCTTTGAACCCGATTGCAGGCGTTTCCCCACTTTTGGACGCCGGCGCACTCTTATCACACCGTTGGGCCCGACTCCAGGTGTTTCAGCACTTTTGGATGCCGGCGCACTCCTACAGCAACAGTGGACCCGTTGTAGAGCATGTTCTTCTTTCTAGGCCACGCCCTCGAATTTCGCTTCACACTGACAAACGTACACACACGTACAAAGTAAGCCCGTGATTATAAGTCATGATCTTACGTGGAGTATGTCAACCTGCCGTCGCTCATGGACTATGGCAACCTGTCGTCGCTCAAAGTCCCCCAAATTTGATATTAACCACTGGCTGGTGCACCAGCGAAGCCACTGATGTTCCACACAACATCAATTCATATCGAAATACCAATATCGACCGCAGCGCAGGGTGCTATACTTCACGTGAGTATAGCGACAGTTTCGAACCCATTGGTAATTTCCGAGTATCTTCAGGAATTGCCCACTCCTCCGGACTTTATTCGCTGCACTGAACCGCATTGTATAGTGAAACAGATTTCTTGATAAAATCGAAGAAGGGTGGCCAAACTTTCATTATGCAGCGTGCGCTGTATAATACAATGAAAAATAAAGTTTGACGAAAAATAACGTAATCTATATATAAAACATAGAACCGCTTACGACACTTTTTTTCAAAAATCTGGACAGCGCGCGTGGCGCCAAATTCAAACGACAGGAATGCATCTGTGAGCAAGATGGTGGAGCAGGGGCCTTGGAAACATGGGAGACCATCCGGATAGGGCGGAGGGCCTAGGACACTACTCATTGGATAGTATCGATACGGATATCGATTTATCGATCGATTTTATCGATTTTTCTTAGTTCAGCTCCAATCCGAATCGAAACGGGCGTACTGGGGTAATCCACCACGCTGATCACGAATCTGAGGGCCACTTTGCACCGCGGGGCTTTTGATTTATTGATTTTATTGATTTTTCACAATTTGTGCTGCAAGTCTAGCGGAACCGTACCCACAGGGGTTTTTCACCAGGCTGATCACAAATCTCAAGGCCACTTTGCACCGCAGGTTATTGATTTATTGATTTTTCACAATTTGTGCTGCAAGTTTAGCGGAACCGTACCTACAGTGGTTTTTCACCACGCTGATCACGAATCTGAGGGCCACTTTGCACCGCGGGGTTATTGATTTATTGATTTTATCGATTTTTCACAATTTGTGCTGCAAGTTTAGCGAAACCGTACCTACAGGGGTTTTTCACCAGGCTGATCACAAATCTCAAGGCCACTTTGCACCGCGGGTTATTGATTTATTGATTTTTCACAATTTGTGCTGCAAGTTTAGCGGAACCGTACCTACAGTGGTTTTTCACCACGCTGATCACGAATCTGAGGGCCACTTTGCACCGCGGGGTTATTGATTTATTGATTTTATTGATTTTTCACAATTTGTGCTGCAAGTTTAGCGAAACCGTACCTACAGGGCTTTTTCACCAGGCTGATCACAAATCTCAAGGCCACTCTACACCGCGGGTTATTGATTTATTGATTTTTCACAATTTGTGCTGCAAGTTTAGCGGAACCGTACCTACAGTGGTTTTTCACCACGCTGATCACGAATCTGAGGGCCACTTTGCACCGCGGGTTATTGATTTATTGATTTTATTGATTCTTCACAATTTGTGCTGCAAGTTTAGCGGAACCGTACTCACAGGGGTTTTTCACCACGCTGATCACGAATCTAACTGCCACCATACGCCGAGTTGTTATTGATTTATTGATTTTCCGCAAGTGGTGCCGTAGGCGTGGCAACTCGCCATATTTGGGATTGGCTGCATATGTGGTGTGTTCCAATGCCCCAGCGTACATATTCTCATTTGTCCATGTGCAGAGGCGAGCAAACAATCGATAAAGTCAATAGGTCGAGATATTCTTTCAAAATAGTTATCATATTTCTGCTGAGTTTATCGGAAAACCTCAGTAGAAATGTCTTAAAGATCACTGGCCAAAGTAACGAAAAACATATAGAATCGATGGATAAATAAACAGGTGAACGGGTGGAAAATAATTGTTATATTCGAGTTCAGCGTACGGGAGAATCTCAGTATCCTGTAGACATCTGGGCACCGACCCCTGAGCAAAATTTGTGAAAAATTCGATAAAATGAATAAATCAATATTTGGATACAGAGTGGCCGTTATATTCGTGCTCAGCGTATAGGAAAACTCCAGTAAACATATCCTTATCGACCTTTGAGCAAAAACAGCGAAAAAAGAATAAAAATGAAGCACTGCTCCACATCCGGGGCGCCAAAATTTTTGAGAAATTGTTTTCTCTGAGCAAGGTGCTGAACAGGAATTTAGCTGTATGTGCTTTTATTTAGCTGTTATGCTTGAGTAGCTCGACGTTTCGGAGTGAAAGATTGAGTCAGAAAAACAGCAGAAGCAAGTTACACAATTAAACAGCAGAGATTTCGGAAGGTGTGAGTACCATGCTGATAACCTACCGATGGAACAAAGGAGTAACGTTCGTTGTTGGAAGCTTATGAACTTGTTTCCGCACTCAATAGTTCTGCAACCCTCCGGGTGCAGCTATGCAAGGATTGTTCCACGTCAAGGACATGATGCAGTAAAACAATCAGGACTCACATTCACCATTACAATTGATGCTGTAGGCTTACAAAGGCGTTTCAAAGCTCGGAAAACCAATTTAAGATTAGATCGAAAATTGTGTGAGGCATTGTAAATCTTGTTATAGATGAGCGATGATGGAGAATTATTCTTTTCTTGTGATTTGTAAATGGAACAATAATTCCATGGGTTGACGGACGGCCTTCAATGGGCCGGATACGAGGTAGAAATGCTGTTAGGCATCTTGTGTTCATTTGGATAGAAAAGATTCTCTCGGATGGGCCAGACCGCAGTTTACAGCTTGAGCAGTAGCCACATGTCAAACTGGTCAATGTTGCTGTCATTTAGGGTACGTATTTTGACGTCGCTTGTAATGGGCCCTTCGTACCAATTTTGAATTATCGATGATCAGGAGGGGCGGTGATGCTACGGTTTGAAGACTTAGACCAAATGATTACGACACGTCAGGTAGAATTTGGAGCTGGAGTACACACACAAGCTGAGGCGAGCTGAAGAAAATATTTTCTTGCGAGAGGAAAATTTAGGAATTATCGATTGCTTTCTGAAATGCGACTATACTTAAGTTAGCGTTTATATTGATCGGACGCTGAACTTGCGAAATCTTGTGATAGAATACTAGCTTCAGACGAGAACGAGATCATCAGATCCCCTCACGAGACGCAACATTTCAGTCTTTCCGTGATTTCCACAACAAGTGGACGGCTTCGATGGTTAAGGGATTTCTCACAATCTATGTTGAATTAAAATAAATAGTTTACTGAGGCAGATTTTGGTGTTTCAGTGCTGTAGCGACAGGACGGAGTGTACGGTTGGAATGTAGGTTTCGGATTTGGATAGTGGTGTGGGTGAATGAAAGAAGTAGAATTGCCGTCATTAGTGCAAAGCAGGATGAGCCTGAGATGGGATGTGAACATGTAGAAGTGGGCCATGGCAGTACGGTCTGGACAGGGAATGAGCAACGCATTCACTATTTTAAAGAAATGAGCTGTGTACAAAAGTTGTTGTGTACGTCAGGGAGAATGCCAAGGATAACGTACTCGAAACTGGGCCGGTATTTGTTCCCGTTCTATGGAAGAAAGACGAATTCTTTTTTGATTTGTTGGTGTAGCACAGACGACTTTCTCGCAGAGATGCGTGGTACTTCAGCTATCCCTTTTGAATTGGGTTCCGAGATGTGCGGGATTCTCCGTTTCCCTATTGTTTTTGATTTGCGGTTTAATTTTGATGCTCCATTGGCTGACCAGAAAAAGTGGAAAGCTTTGAGAGGCACGTATATGGTAGAAGCCGATGCTATTATTGCTTTGGGTGTTTGGGCGCATCCGCTTCCAATTATAACATCTACAATTGAATACAGCACCGATCTACTGCTCATATTGAAGTTGTTTTGTCAGCATGCTGATAGAAAGTAGCGGAGGTGCGCTCCATATAAGTACTATCCATTGTCTAATAACGCTCCTATCTGTGAAATGCTTGTTACTCCTAAGCAGTGAAAGAGAGTCCTCCTGGCAGAAGCTTGGGAGCAATGGTAGTCAATGACGTAGTTGCTCAATCCGAAAGACCACTAACGAATAGTTCTTTCTGGCATGGCATTTATATGCACAAGGCGCAGATCTCTTGAAGGCTTTGGCCACTTTAATTTGTAAACATCTATTAAGAAGAGGATGTCTGAATCAGGGTTTCTGTGAAGTGGATGCTTTTTTCTGATTTCTAATGCTTAATTAACTTGATTTTCCCATGTAAAGTGGGCGGAAGAAAAGTGTTTCAGAACTGCATGAAATACTCTGCATAAGATTCACAGATAAAAAGTAGAAAAGGCAGCTTAGGAAAAGCGCGAACTTATTTTGGCACCCAGTAGTTTTGACATGATCCTCAAGTGGCTGCCACATCCACACTTTCTAGCATCCCGTAGTCAAATACAAAGGATGCACGAAAGAAGAACGCGTCACTATAAGCTGTTGTGACATTTTCTGAAACCAGTTGCCCAGTTGATCAAAGTTCCTAAATATTTCCCAACTTTTTTCCATGCCTCTCGGGATTCACAAAGAGCGCGGGTGCATTGATGATGGACAGATGTGCCGGGACCCGTAGTTCAGAAATATATCAGGATAGGTGTCCGCGATCGCGAAAGGGTCCGCCGTGGCCCAATTGTGGGAAAACGCCAGGATATGGGTTAACCAATGGAGATTGAGTCCGCGGGGCCCCATTAATGGTGAAATGTCAAGAAACGAGTCCACAGATGGGGATTGAGTCTGCCCTGGCCTAATAGAGGCATCATATGGGTGCACTGATAAAGAATGAGTCCGCATGGTTTCCATTAGTGGGGAAAACACAAAGATCCATGTCTTCCCGTGGAGTAGGGGCATGCTAAGCGCTCATTCGTGTCTCAGTCGACCATCTCTCCTTCTTCCTCGTATATGTATTGAAGAAGAAGCTCATCAGATGGACTATCTCAGTAACGTAAAGCTTAAATTATTTCAGGCGATTATTCGCACGACATTGGTTACACTGTACATGTTGTTCACAAGTACTAAAGCCATGCGAAAGGTACCCCTGTGCAGAGTTGGGAATGGCTGTTCATAACGGGTTCAGGCATGTAAGAAGTGGGACAAAAACAATAGGTGGTATCATTGCATCGAAAATTAGCTTTACATTAGATGCGTGATTAAGAAATTGCAAGCAAGGCTAGGATCGCGTGAAGACCTGAAGCCCGACGTTGGCGAGGCGGCCAGACCCGTAGAATATATGCAATTTATAGGAAGGATTTTGGATTTGAGCTCAGCTAATGATTAGTTTTGCTCATTTGCTAATTTTCTGAGCATTTCGCATGTGTGAAGCTTTTGCAAATATAGCGGCTCCACCACCCCACTTCCTGGCGTCCCGAAGGGGCGCTGGTATAACGTAAGAATGATATATTCCAATGCATATAAAAAGATCCCTCAGAACGCTGTTGTGTCACAGTTAAAGAGTCCTTGCTAATGAGAAACTTCATCCTACACCCACGGTTCAGTCGCAGTCCTGAGGACTTCCACATTAAACCGATTTTATGAGAGCCGTTCTGGAAGGATTGCGTCAAAATAACATCGGGATGCACTCTCAAGATGAGGATCATTGAAGTAGAAAAGCACTCGTTGTTTGATTCTATGAATCCTGTTGACGTATAAGTCAATTCTTAGCGATGTCATATAAGTCGATCTTTGGTAAAAGAAGAATTCAATAGTTTTGGTTTGAAATCTAATGGCGGGAAGGCTTTTCATAATCGCACAGATCGCACGGTGGACTCGCGCATGCCCGTGGTGGCCCCGCACATTCTTACGGTGGATCCGCAATAACGCTGGTTCGAACATCAGTGCTGTAAGAACCACCACTACGTCGACACATATGGCCGGATTGATAAGGCACCGGACATGGAAACGTCAGTTTTGAGAAGAGGTTAGGTTCTAATCTTGCGATGTGCAAAGACTTGCGAAGTGGAGTGGAAATGTCGCCACAGACTTGTTTCTACCTGTCTTGGTCGGACACCCCAACATAGACTCGTTTTTTGACCAAAATATTAAATGCAGCGCAGGCGTACAGCGTGGCAACAAAGTCTTTGGCCAAAGATTTTATTGCAATTATTTCTTGCGCTTTGTCAGGAAACCCATGACTTTGTATCCGCGTTGACAACGCAAATGTCTCAAACACACGTGCAAAATTTCATTATGCATAGCCCTATTTGAACCTTGCATGATCTGCAAACATGAAACCAGGTAGAGATGGAAATGGCCGCAAGTAGAGTCTCGATGACATCTTTTGCAAGAACTTCTTTAATTGGCTCTTCAAATCACCAGTTTTCTGCCCAATATTGAAGAGGGTATAAACTTTCTGTCCTGGGAAGATCCATATGTAAACTTGTTTTATTGACCGAAAATGATCAATAGACTGTCACCACCATTTTCCCCTACTAGAATGCATAAAACAAAGGGCACAAGTGGGCAGAGCAAAACCCAGAGAGGTATATCACTTCTTAGGGTTAAGCACATCCGATAGAAATAAGATGGACTTTTGACAAAAGTTTTCCATCAAGTTTCAGAAGAAAAAACAACAGAAAGTTGGTTCAGACTCTTCAGTTCCCCATTTTACAGAACCATCATATTTGCTTGATAATTATCGCGCTCCCTGAAACGGAGGCCTCTGGCTTTCTGAATTGTAGTCCCTAACGCACAGAAGTTGAGCTAACTTCCGCTCAAACACCAGCTTCCCTAGCATAGACCTGACAAGAAAACAGGGTCACAAATTCTTGACCAACTTGCGGCCCCCGTGCCTTGCAGTAGCCAACGGTTTTGTCAATCTACGAAGAAGCCAGAAGAGATATCCGAAATCCAAGAGTGGATTCTTAAAGCGCATGAATTCTACGTAGTCCAGGTAAATTTCCAGACTGCTAGCTCATCTGATCTCATTCTTACAATTTATTTTATTTGGCCAAAGACTTTGTTGTCACCCTGTAGAAAAAGTTTGCTCACTCTGCCAACAATAAAACTACTAATAATGCCCATGAGTAATGTAATTCAGTAGATTTAATACGAAATGATCAATATATCGTACAAGAGTCACATTGCACTGTTTATACTCGTCTCTCACAAACGCACATGCCCGCGCCGGATCTGCACATGTCCGCGGTGGATCAGCACATGTCCGCGGCGGTGAACCAACTCTCCACCTCTGGCGTACCGCAGATCCACCGCGGGCAAAAAGTTCAGAGATCCTACTCCATAATGGCTTTCCACAAGATAGCTGGGCAGAAACAACCCATAGCAATGATGAGGTTACGACGTATTTACCCAACCTTTTCGCCAGTTAGCACCTACGTCTGAATTCAAGCATTGAAACGTCGAGTACAGTGTTGTCCAGATCATAGTAGCGAACCTTGCAGAAATGAACACACACCTCGATGAGAATTACAAGCAGTCACAATCACTTCTCTCAAGTCATCAATTATACAGCTCTCTCATATGATAGTGTAAACTCGAAGCCTTCGTTCCGCGACCAAAACTATCAGAGGCCTGATGTATACGCCCGCGATAGAATCGTTACACTGCGGAACGCAAGCATCGCAGAGTGATTAATAGTATGAAGAGTACTCTGGCAGTAGTTGCAGATGATCTTGAGGAAGTTCTTGCCGCCTGTCATTTTTTTTTGTTTTTTTTTCGAGTTATTAAAATTCAAGCAGGGTATTCATTACTTTGGAACACCTTGTGTGCGATAAATCCACTTGGTTTCATTCCCACTGTAGTAGGTAATTTATATATGAACTTTGTTTTCGAGGATTTGTTCCATAAGGAACCCACTTTCATGGAAACCACTCCAGATTCAGTCTTGTCTATTTTTTGCTGAACGCGCTCTAAAATTTAATCTTAAGAGTAGGTTTGTTAGTAAAAATGAAACTACACGAATGACAAGGAACAGGTATGTATAATTTGAGTTCTTATTTGTGTTATTCCCTGAGGAAAAAACCTTTGATGAAGAGGAATGTGGCAAATCCCGGATATGTGCGCAAACTGCCGAGAAGATGCTTCTTATGTTTTACTAAAGTAGCAAATTACAGATACATGGTAGCGTTCACGAAGAAACAGATTGCTATGTGCCGTCTATCTCAACTGCTGAATGGTCAGATTGGTCTACTTGCGTTAATGGTAGGTATACTCAACATCGATGAACAATCATTTTAAGGCCTAATTGACTCTAACTTAGAGTTTCTTTGACTCACACTCATTCCGAATAGTGGGCCAACTTATTGAATTGATTCATTCGCTGATTCATTCATTCATTCATTCATCCATTCATTCATTCATTCATTCATTCATTCATTCATTCATTCATTCATTCATTCCTTTGTTCATTCATTCGTTCATTCATTTATTTATTCCTTTATTCATTCTTTCATTTCTCCATTCATCAATCTATTAATTCATTCAGGAATGAAGTCTCGTTGGAAAGTTATGGAAAAAGATGAACGATATGTCATCGATAGCAGTTACTATGAGCATCGCGAGTGCTGAAGAGAACTTACAATTTCTGCTAATCTAATTAAATGGTCAGAAATATCAAACTAATTATCTACTCTGCCAAGATCTTTTACGTGGAATTAAACATTACACATGTTTTTGTCAGTGAAATTGTCTGTAACTCATAAGAAAGTCGGTTGTACGCGCAATCGTCAGCAGTTCCAGTGTTCAGGATATATACCCATTTCTGTTTGCGAAGAAAAACGGATGAAATTTTGAGGCAAGACTGGAGCGTCCCACAGAGATCTGCAGCACATGCCCTCATAAAAATGAAGGAACACATCAAGAAGTATAGAACTCACCAGGAGATTTTCAGTCAGGCTTCATGTACTGCTGCTTCAATCGAGCGCCAGTTATCAGATCACAGAAATTCTCGATTGATGAATACCTGATTCTCAAAGCCTTTAGTATTACCCGAGTTCGTACTTCGTCTTAAGGCCCACTGAGTTCTATCGCTGTAGGAGTGAGTTCGTGCTCGAAGTATGGTATATGTTCCACTAGATGGTATGCCCGGCTTCGCTAGGGTGTTCTACTACCCCGGCTATTTCACACTGATGAGGAAATCTGCTACTACCGGTAAATCCATTGAAAATGCTCATCATTTTGGTGATCAGCATGATGACGGACCTGATTGACCCTCATTTAACCGACATATTGGCGAAAAATGAAATAGTGAAGTTATCTGGATAATAACTTTATGGAAAAAAGCATGCCATAATTGCGATCAGCATCTTTGAGAATCTCAGTAAATGCGCTCTTTTAACCGAGATGTAGGGGAAAAAGTCAAAAACTTGATTAAAAATCCGATGAAACCAATAACTCGAAGTTCCATGCATAGTGGTTGTCATATTCGTGATCAGCGCATAATTTCAGTAGATGTGTCCTCACTGACCCCTGAGTAGAAGCTGCGAAAAATCGATAAAATCAGTAAATCGATACCGTCATTGAAAGGGGTTGCCCTATTCGTATTCAGCACATTCGAAAAGCCCAGTGGGCATGTCCTCACCGATCCCCGAGCGAAAGTTGAAAAAAGTCGATAAAATCGATAAATCGATACCGTCATTGAAAAGGGTTGCCATATTCGTGTTCAGCACATTCGAAAACCCCAGTGGGCATTTCCTCACCTATGACCGAGCGAAAGTTGTAGAAAATCGATAAAATCAATAAATCGATACCGCCATGCAAAACGGCTGTTATAGTCGTGTTCAGCATATTGAAGAACCCTAGTAGACATGTCCTCATCGACCCCTGGAAAAAATTGTGAAAAATCGATAAAATCGATACAATCGATAAACCAATCGATAATCCCAGGTGCAAAGTAGCCTCTAACCTCCGCCGGCCCCCGCTGGGCCTGTATGCAAAATTTGGTCCGGATCGGTTCATCCTCCGCGATTTCTATAAGGAACATACACACAAACACACACACAAACTTTCACTTTTATATATACAGATTGTCACAGAAGAAGATCACAGATCACCGGCCTCTTCTATTGCGTACTTCGGTTGATAGTGGCTAATTTTCAATTCTTGAAGACAATTTGTTGTGACTAGCGCCCCTTCGGGACGCTAGAAAGTGGGGTGGGGCAGCCACTTGGGACATGTGCAAACGTTTCGCACTTGCCAAATCTCTAGAAAATTGATAAAGAAGCAGAACCAATCTTCAAATGGGCCCAAACATGAAGTCTTTCTTATGAGTTGATTATGAACATGAGAAGTCGGTTCTCCATCGTATGGTGTATTCGTGCGTATCCCTCACTACCGGGCCAACGTAGACGTGTTCTCCATCGGCGGAAATGTATCCTACTGTTCCCCACACTATTGACCAAAGCGAAATCGTATCCGAGTGTTTTCCACAATACCGTTCCGCAGCGGGCTTTCTACCATCGGTGGATCCGTATTTGGCTCCATCTTCACTATTAGGCCTGAACCGTATCCGGGTATTCTCCATTTTACTGACTCACAGCGTACCAATCCTACATTGGCGGACCCGTATCCTGGTGTTATCCACACTACTGGGCCGCTGCGGGCCCTTCCTCCATCTGAGCGCCCGCATTCTGGGGCCTTCCTCACAGTTAGGGCAAGCCGGATCCGTTCTCCAGGGCGGGTTCGCATCCTGGCATAATCAACACTATCGGATCAAATTGAACCCGTATCCTGACGTCCCCCACACCAGTGGGCCACGCGGACTCCTTCTCAGTCGGCGGACTCGTATTCTGGCGTTCATCAGACCGCTTGACTACGGCGGGCCCCCTCTCCATCGGTGGACCCGTATCTTGGCGTTCCCCACACCACTGGGTCAAAGCGGGCCTTTTCTCCATCGGAGGAGCCGTACCTTGGCGTTCCCCGCACCATTGGGCCACGGCGGGCCCTTTCTCCATCAGTGTACCCGTATTTGTATATTGTTGATTGGTTACACAATGTCATGCCTTGATATGTTGAGGCGTATACTCTGTGTTAGTGCATAAGCTTCCTCGAAACGAATGAATGTCGTGACTGCACAAACGTTGCAAGAAATCAGCAGGGGATGCGGCATTAGCATCCACCAGATAAGGCGACCACGCAGGCCAAGCCTCCCCTAACCTCCCGGAACGCTGCAGCCTGAGATTCCTCCGTTTCTTCTCTGGAGTGCTTATAGCGTCGCAACAGTGGAAGGGTGGTTTTCCTGCTGCGTACATTGTGCAGCCTGAAAGCTTGTAAACAATCCCTCACCCCTATGCTGCGAGACCGCCTGCGAAAGTGATGAAATCATTACCATTGCACGCTGGAGAGCAGCAGTGACGTAATTGCGAGTCCCGAAACGAACGTGCCTGAGTCCCTAAAAATCGGCCATTTCACCGCACAGTCTGCCCCTCAAGATTATGGTGTCTATGAGTGCCGCCGCGTATCTTTAGCCACTCTAGCCCCCTTACGGCTTGATAGAATTTCCGTTCAGCAGAGGCTTACGGAACAGAGCAAAATTAGTCCCTACTTTGTACCACTAGAATGAATAAGATGATGCTACATTCTGTACAGCATGCTCATTTCACAGCGCGGATAGCTTTTTTTTCATGCTCATTTCACAGCGCGGATAGCTTTTTTTTCATTCTCATACACTAGCTGAAATGAGAGCAGAGATAGAGAGCATCGTGTATAAACTGTCTGATAATTGATTTTTTCAGGCATTCCCACTTAACCTGACCTCTGACATGCTTCACTTCCATAGTTCTTAGTGCCTGCTGCTTGCAGTTTAACACAGAATTAGGTAATAATGATGGAGGAAGACGTAGAGAAATTTCTTAATATTTTTTTGTAAATTACGTGAGTTACTCCACAACCATAGGGGGGGGGGGGGTAGGTGTTCGAAAGATTATAGAAAATCCCGTGGATTGTTTAGAGGTAATAGCATTTGTATATTCAGAAGAAAAACTGTCATGTATTCTGGTGAAAGCTGGTATCTATTTCTACTTCCGTGAACCCTTTGCCATTCCTAAAGTCATCCAAAAGTTTGAAGGAGATCAGTCTGTGTTTAAAGGAGATTAGTCTGTAAGCTTGCAGGGCTTTATGCAAACATTGTTATCAGCAGGACATTTGCGAACGCAGTGACAAACCCCTTGGAGAAACAGTTCGCGATCAGTGACTCAGAGACCAAAGAATCCTAGTGAGGTTTGTAAGATGTCAAATTCGAAACAAAAAAATAAGTAAGCGCAGCAATTTAACGAAGTCATCATATTCACGAACCTCCTACGCCAGCAGTTCGCATTATCTTCTAGCAAAGTCAAACACAACGTTTGGAAAAAAACGTCATCAGGGCTTTAGTCAGCATGTGATGCTCGCGGTTAACCCGTGGATCAAGCCCGTAAAAAAGATGCACCAGCTATTACACGCAATAACCTAACATATCTGGGTTCAGCACTGGGCACATGTCACGTACAGTTCAAGGTATCACATTCTGAAGTTGAATCCAGATATATCCACGCTTTTCTTCGCAACAGTTTCATTCCCTACTCTCACTTTAGCAACAAGAAATCCCGCAATGTGATTAGAAATAATGATACAGTTTAATGAGGCGCAGCGTGGTTATTGTGTTTAAAAATTACACCTTATTTTAGCAAAAGACGCTGAGACGCTGAAAATCGGTCCTCGCAGTCTTTGTAGGCTGAAAAATTGATTTCAGAGAGACATTTTTATTACGGTAAATGAGAGCGCGCGTGTCGACAATGGTTAGTACCTGACTGCGTGAAATAGTTTTTCTGGTCTCATGTTGTGTTTTAGCTCAACACATGTCTACAAGAAGGTGAATGTCTCGAATCTGAGAAAGCTCGGAGTTATTCGGGCTTGCTTTATTAGCCTATTACATTTATTCATTTATTTATTTATTTAAGAGGGCGTGAACAAAGCGTATATGCGGCAAATACATTCTGAACAACTTCAGTAATAGACTCCACATGCAAGACTCTCCTAATTACATAGCAGTAATTGCTTACAAGAACACCAACTATATGTAAGGACGAAAACAACTGCCGGAAAGAGGATGTTAAGAAAGAACTCGAGTCAGGAAGTCACTGAGCAAGTTATCAAGGTAGCAAGTGACTGGAGTGATATATGTGCTATTTAATGCTTGTCTATGGGTAACAACTCGGAGTACACTATGACACGTTTGCAAAAAAATGCTCACTTGGATCACCCACAAATGAAGACTAGCTGTAGTTCTTGCCACACCTGCTGGTCATTTTGGACAGTCTTCTTCCATAATTCAATACTGCACGATCACACTATTCAGGAAAATTCAACTATTATGATTTCTATGACTCGCGCCTATGAACCACGCCACCATGTTGCCACAAAAGAAGAGCTGTCAGAACGCAGAGAAGGAGGGAACATTCAAACAAAAAGAGTGACAGATTTCACACGGAAAACATACCCAAATAAACAGAGCAATACATACACAATTAGGCAGGATCAACCATATTTCTGGAGAGGGTACCAACAGATCAATGACATAGGATGATCATCAATAAAGCAACGAGGGCTCTGTTAACTGGTATAGAAGTGACAAAACTAGTGGTGGTGCTAAGTAAAGAAGCAGTGGTTTCAGCACGAGACTCACTAGTGGACACATGAATCGTTGTTTCAACTGAACCTGTCGTGCCGACTGTTTTTCCGGAAGTGATGGTTGTGAGATTGAATTTAGGTGAAACATTGAAGCTTGTGCTATAAGGAGAGTAACTAAAGGTGGTCGAGGTTTGAGCAGTGGAAACGTTTGGCGACACTGATGACACTGATGACCTGCTGGTAGCAGTGGTTGAAGCAATTGTTCTCTGAGGTGACGTTACTGCAGTTGTGGTTGCTGGAGATTCCGATGTTGCGGATGTTGAAGGAACGCTCACAGAGGAACTGTGAGCTGCGTTCGTCTGAGATGACGTTCCTGCAGTTGTGGTTGCTGGAGATTCCGATGTTGCGGATGCAGTAGATGCAACGCTTACAGTGGAACTGTGAGCTGCGGTCGTCTGAGATGACGTTCCTGCAGTTGTGGTTGCTGGAGATTCCGACGTTGCGGATGTTGAAGGAACGCTCATAGTGGAACTGTGAGCTGCGGTTGTCTGAGATGACGTTCCTGCAGTTGTGGTTGCTCTAGATTCCGATGTTGCGGATGCAGTAGATGCAACGCTTACAGTGGAACTGTGAGCTGCGGTCGTCTGAGATGACGTTCCTGCAGTTGTGGTTGCTGGAGATTCCGACGTTGCGGATGTTGAAGGAACGCTCATAGTGGAACTGTGAGCTGCGGTTGTCTGAGATGACGTTCCTGCAGTTGACTTTGCTGGAGATTCCGATGTTGCGAATGTTGAAGGAACGCTCACAGTGGAACTGTGAGCTGCGGTTGTCTGTGATGACGTTCTTGGAGTTGTGGTTGCTGGAGATTCCGATGTTGCGAATGTTGGAACTGTGAGCTGCGGTTGTCTGTGGAAGTTGTGGTTGCTGGAGATTCCTAGCGGATGTTGAAGGAACGCTCATAGTGGAACTGTGAGCTGCGGTTGTCTGTGATGACGTTCTTGCAGTTGTGGTTGCTGGAGATTCCGATGTAGCGGATGTTGAAGGAACGCTCATAGTGGAACTGTGAGCTGCGGTTGTCTGTGATGACGTTCTTGCAGTTGTGGTTGCTGGAGATTCCGATGTTGCGAATGTTGAAGGAACGCTCACAGTGGAACTGTGAGCTGCGGTCGTCTGAGATGACGTTCGTGCAGTTGACTTTGCTGAAGATTCCGATGTTGCGGATGTTGAAGGAACGCTCATAGTGGAACTGTGAGCTGCGGTTGTCTGAGATGACGTTCGTGCAGTTGACTTTGCTGGAGATTCCGATGTTGCGGATGTTGAAGGAACGCTCACAGTGGAACTGTGAGCTGCGGTCGTCAGAGATGACGGTCCTGCAGTTGTGGTTGCTGGAGATTCCGATGTTGCGGATGTTGAAGGAACGCTCATAGTGGAACTGTGAGCTGCGGTTGTCTGAGATGACGTTCGTGCAGTTGACTTTGCTGGAGATTCCGACGTTGCGGATGTTGAAGGAACGCTCATAGTGGAACTGTGAGCTGCGGTCGTCAGAGATGACGGTTCTGCAGTTGTGGTTGCTGGAGATTCCGATGTTGCGGATGTTGAAGGAACGCTCACAGTGGAACTGTGAGCTGCGGTCGTCAGAGATGACGGTCCTGCAGTTGTGGTTGCTGGAGATTCCGATGTTGCGAATGTTGAAGGAACGCTCACAGTGGAACTGTGAGCTGCGGTTGTCTGTGATGACGTTCTTGCAGTTGTGGTTGCTGGAGATTCCGATGTAGCGGATGTTGAAGGAACGCTCATAGTGGAACTGTGAGCTGCGGTCGTCAGAGATGACGGTCCTGCAGTTGTTTTTGCTGGAGATTCCGATGTTGCGAATGTTGAAGGAACGCTCGATAGTGGAACTGTGAGCTGCGGTCGTCAGAGATGACGGTTCTGCAGTTGTGGTTGCTGGAGATTCCGATGTTGCGGATGTTGAAGGCACGCTCATAGTGGAACTGTGAGCTGCGGTCGTCAGAGATGACGGTCCTGCAGTTGTGGTTGCTGGAGATTCCGATGTTGCGGATGCAGTAGATGCAACGCTCATAGTGGAACTGTGAGCTGCGGTCGTCAGAGATGACGGTTCTGCAGTTGTGGTTGCTGGAGATTCCGACGTTGCGGATGTTGAAGGAACGCTCATAGTGGAACTGTGAGCTGCGGTCGTCAGAGATGACGGTCCTGCAGTTGTGGTTGCTGGAGATTCCGGTGTTGTGGATGCAGTAGATGCAACGCTTACAGTGGAACTGTGAGCTGCGGTCGTCTGAGATGACGTTCCTGCAGTTGTCTTTGCTGGAGGTTCCGATGTTGCGGATGTTGAATGAACGCCCACAGTGGAACTGTGAGCTGCGGTTGTCTGAGATGACGTTCCTGCAGTTGTGGTTGCTCTAGATTCCGATGTTGCGGATGCAGTAGATGCAACGCTTACAGTGGAACTGTGAGCTGCGGTCGTCTGAGATGACGTTCCTGCAGTTGTGGTTGCTGGAGATTCCGACGTTGCGGATGTTGAAGGAACGCTCATAGTGGAACTGTGAGCTGCGGTTGTCTGAGATGACGTTCCTGCAGTTGACTTTGCTGGAGATTCCGATGTTGCGAATGTTGAAGGAACGCTCACAGTGGAACTGTGAGCTGCGGTTGTCTGTGATGACGTTCCTGCAGTTGTGGTTGCTGGAGATTCCGATGTTGCGGATGTTGAAGGAACGCTCATAGTGGAACTGTGAGCTGCGGTTGTCTGAGATGACGTTCGTGCAGTTGACTTTGCTGGAGATTCCGACGTTGCGGATGTTGAAGGAACGCTCATAGTGGAACTGTGAGCTGCGGTCGTCTGTGATGACGTTCCTGCAGTTGTGGTTGCTGGAGATTCCGACGTTGCGGATGTTGAAGGAACGCTCATAGTGGAACTGTGAGCTGCGGTCGTCAGAGATGACGTTCCTGCAGTTGTGGTTGCTGGAGATTCCGATGTTGCGGATGCAGTAGATGCAACGCTTACAGTGGAACTGTGAGCTGCGGTCGTCAGAGATGACGGTCCTGCAGTTGTGGTTGCTGGAGATTCCGATGTTGCGAATGCAGTAGATGCAACGCTCACAGTGGAACTGTGAGCTGCGGTCGTCAGAGATGACGGTCCTGCAGTTGTGGTTGCTGGAGATTCCGGTGTTGTGGATGCAGTAGATGCAACGCTTACAGTGGAACTGTGAGCTGCGGTCGTCTGAGATGACGTTCGTGCAGTTGACTTTGCTGGAGATTCCGATGTTGCGGATGTTGAAGGAACGCTCATAGTGGAACTGTGAGCTGCGGTTGTCTGAGATGACGTTCGTGCAGTTGACTTTGCTGGAGATTCCGACGTTGCGGATGTTGAAGGAACGCCCATAGTGGAACTGTGAGCTGCGGTCGTCAGAGATGACGGTTCTGCAGTTGTGGTTGCTGGAGATTCCGATGTTGCGGATGTTGAAGGAACGCTCACAGTGGAACTGTGAGCTGCGGTCGTCAGAGATGACGGTCCTGCAGTTGTGGTTGCTGGAGATTCCGAGGTTGCGGATGTTGAAGGAACGCTCACAGTGGAACTGTGAGCTGCGGTTGTCTGTGATGACGTTCTTGCAGTTGTGGTTGCTGGAGATTCCGATGTAGCGGATGTTGAAGGAACGCTCATAGTGGAACTGTGAGCTGCGGTCGTCAGAGATGACGGTCCTGCAGTTGTTTTTGCTGGAGATTCCGATGTTGCGAATGTTGAAGGAACGCTCATAGTGGAACTGTGAGCTGCGGTCGTCAGAGATGACGGTTCTGCAGTTGTGGTTGCTGGAGATTCCGATGTTGCGGATGTTGAAGGCACGCTCATAGTGGAACTGTGACAGAGATGTGCAGTTGTGGTTGCTGGAGATTCCGATGTTGCGTGCAGTAGATGCAACGACAGTGGAACTGTGAGCTGCAGTTGTCCTGCAGTTGTTGCTGGAGATTCCGATGTTGCGGATGTTGAAGGAACGCTCACAGTGGAACTGTGAGCTGCGGTTGTCTGAGATGACGTTCCTGCAGTTGTGGTTGCTGGAGATTCCGATGTTGCGGATGTTGAAGGAACGCTCACAGTGGAACTGTGAGCTGCGGTTGTCTGAGATGACGGTTCCTGCAGTTGTGGTTGCTGGAGATTCCGATGTTGCGGATGCTGCACGCAGTGGAACTGTGAGCTGCGGTCGTCTGAGATGTCCTGCAGTTGTGGTTGCTGGAGATTCCGATGTTGCGGATGTTGAAGGAACGCTCACAGTGGAACTGTGAGCTGCTCGATGACGGTCCTGCAGTTGTGGTTGCTGAAGATTCCGATGTTGCGAATGTTGAAGGAACGCTCACAGTGGAACTGTGAGCTGCGGTTGTCTGAGATGACGTTCGTGCAGTTGACTTTGCTGGAGATTCCGACGTTGCGGATGTTGAAGGAACGCTCATAGTGGAACTGTGAGCTGCGGTTGTCAGAGATGACGGTCCTGCAGTTGCGGTTGCTGGAGATTCCGATGTTGCGGATGTTGAAGGAACGCTCACAGTGGAACTGTGAGCTGCGGTCGTCAGAGATGACGGTCCTGCAGTTGTGGTTGCTGGAGATTCCGATGTTGCGGATGTTGAAGGAACGCTCGCAGTGGAACTGTGAGCTGCGGTTGTCTGAGATGACGTTCCTGCAGTTGTCTTTGCTGGAGATTCCGATGTAGCGGATGTTGAAGGAACGCTCGCAGTGGAACTGTGAGCTGCGGTCGTCAGAGATGACGGTCCTGCAGTTGTGGTTGCTGGAGATTCCGATGTTGCGGATGTTGAAGGAACGCTCGCAGTGGAACTGTGAGCTGCGGTGTCAGAGATGACGTTCCTGCAGTTGTGGTTGCTGGAGATTCCGATGTTGCGGATGTTGAAGGAACGCTCACAGTGGAACTGTGAGCTGCGGTCGTCAGAGATGACGGTCCTGCAGTTGTGGTTGCTGGAGATTCCGATGTTGCGAATGCAGTAGATGAACGCTCACAGTGGAACTGTGAGCTGCGGTCGTCAGAGATGACGGTCCTGCAGTTGTGGTTGCTGGAGATTCCGATGTTGCGAATGTTGAAGGAACGCTCACAGTGGAACTGTGAGCTGCGGTCGTCTGAGATGAAGTTCCTGCAGTTGTGGTTGCTGGAGATTCCGATGTTGCGGATGTTGAAGGAACGCTCACAGTGGAACTGTGAGCTGCGGTTGTCTGAGATGACGGTCCTGCAGTTGTGGTTGCTGGAGAATGCAGTAGATGACAGTGGAACTGTGACAGTTGTGTTGTTGCTGGAGATTCCGATGTTGCGAATGTTGAAGGAACGCTCACAGTGGAACTGTGAGCTGCGGTTGTCAGAGATGACGTTCCTGCAGTTGTGGTTGCTGGAGATTCCGATGTTGCGGATGTTGAAGGAACGCTCACAGTGGAACTGTGAGCTGCGGTCGTCAGAGATGACGGTCCTGCAGTTGTGGTTGCTGGAGATTCCGATGTTGCGGATGTTGAAGGAACGCTCACAGTGGAACTGTGAGCTGCGGTTGTCTGAGATGACGTTCCTGCAGTTGCTTTGCTGGAGATTCCGATGTTGCGGATGTTGAAGGAACGCTCACAGTGGAACTGTGAGCTGCGGTCGTCAGAGATGACGGTCCTGCAGTTGTGGTTGCTGGAGATTCCGATGTTGCGGATGTTGAAGGAACGCTCACAGTGGAACTGTGAGCTGCGGTCGTCTGCAGTTGTGGTTGCTGAAGATTCCGATGTTGCGGATGTTGAAGGAACGCTCACAGTGGAACTGTGAGCTGCGGTCGTCAGAGATGACGGTCCTGCAGTTGTGGTTGCTGGAGATTCCGATGTTGCGGATGTTGAAGGAACGCTCACAGTGGAACTGTGAGCTGCGGTTGTCTGAGATGACGTCCTGCAGTTGTGGTTGCTGGAGATTCCGATGTTGCGGATGTTGAAGGAACGCTCATAGTGGAACTGTGAGCTGCGGTTGTCTGAGATGACGTTCCTGCAGTTGTTTTTGCTGGAGATTCCGATGTTGCGAATGTTGAAGGAACGCTCACAGTGGAACTGTGAGCTGCGGTCGTCTGAGATGACGTTCCTGCAGTTGTGGTTGCTGGAGATTCCGATGTTGCGAATGTTAAAGGAACGCTCACAGTGGAACTGTGAGCTGCGGTCGTCTGTGATGACGTTCCTGCAGTTGTGGTTGCTGGAGATTCCGACGTTGCGGATGTTGAAGGAACGCTCATAGTGGAACTGTGAGCTGCGGTCGTCAGAGATGACGGTTCTGCAGTTGTGGTTGCTGGAGATTCCGATGTTGCGGATGCAGTAGATGCAACGCTTACAGTGGAACTGTGAGCTGCGGTCGTCTGAGATGACGTTCGTGCAGTTGACTTTGCTGGAGATTCCGATGTTGCGGATGTTGAAGGAACGCTCATAGTGCAACTGTGAGCTGCGGTTGTCTGAGATGACGTTTCTGCAGTTGTGGTTGCTGGAGATTCCGACGTTGCGGATGTTGAAGGAACGCTCATAGTGGAACTGTGAGCTGCGGTTGTCTGAGATGACGTTCCTGCAGTTGACTTTGTTGGAGATTCCGATGTTGCGAATGTTGAAGGAACGCTCATAGTGGAACTGTGAGCTGCGGTTGTCTGAGATGACGTTCCTGCAGTTGTCTTTGCTGGAGATTCCGATGTTGCGGATGTTGAAGGAATGCTCACAGTGGAACTGTGAGCTGCGGTTGTCTGAGATGACGTTCCTGCAGTTGGCTTTGCTGGAGATTCCGATGTTGCGGATGTTGAAGGAACGCTCATAGTGGAACTGTGAGCTGCGGTCGTCTGAGATGACATTCCGGCTAGTGTGATTGTTATGGATTCGGATGACATGGAAGGCGTCGGCAGTTCTGTATTGGCGTTCATTACCTTTTGCATTGCGAGTTGGTTTTTCTACCCACCTTCGGAAATCGCGGCTTCCATACCTATTTCTTTCAAGTGTTGCTTAACTGAGGGGTCTTCTTTATTTGCAGCACTTGTTTGGTTGTTCGTCATTGCGGAGTTTGTGCTGATTATCAAATTCTCCTCCGACGGAATCGACGAATAGGCGTTAATGCTCCGTCCACTAGTGGTTGTCGTCAAAGTCAATATCGCTGCGGCAACTGTAATAATTATTCTAAGTAGAATTTTTGAAGTAGAATCTCAATGAATTCGGTGTGGAATTTTGGGTTCTCTAGTGCTCCCAGTAGTTTTTTTTTCGGTCATCCCGCTGAGTGACGGCACCACTGTGTTGAAAAATCTTTGAACATGGTATTCAATGTCAGCGTTGATCATTTGCGCATTTGTCCGAACTGCTAAAGAACCTCATATACTACACTCACCCTCGGCTAATCAAGCATTTCACTTCCGAGCCATATCCAGGATTAGTTTCAATGGGGTCATCAACGCATACAGGTTTCGCTGGCTATTCTCCCCCCATTCTGTGCGGCAAGACAACTTTAATCCACACATATTTGTTAGCCCGGAATAGGACTTTCAAACGTTCATTGACTTTCGACTGTAAGTCCGTGTGCCACGTTACCTCAGGGCTAGGTAAACTCTGAAAAAAAGGAACCCCGAGCCAGAGCGCCGCTTCGCGGCGCTCTGACTCGGACCCGTGTGCCACGTTACCTCAGGGCTAGGTAAACTCTGAAAAAAAGGAACCCCGAGCCAGAGCGCCGCTTCGCGGCGCTCTGACTCGGACCCGTGTGCCACGTTACCTCAGGGCTAGGTAAACTCTGAAAAAAAGGAACCCCGAGCCAGAGCGCCGCTTCGCGGCGCTCTGACTCGGACCCGTGTGCCACGTTACCTCAGGGCTAGGTAAACTCAAGAAAATCACTGTCATCCACACGAAGCGCAGCTTCGCCGCGCTTCGCGGATGACAGTGATTTTCTGCGAAACTGCATAGCTCCTAAACGGTTTGGAGGTTAACTCTTATTATGTTCAATATAAAGAGCTCCTACATGGTGCGTTTTATGAGTAGAAACACAGATCCTCACGTGGTCAAGTCTTTTTCATTTGTGATAGCGCTGGAAGTCCAAATCGTTATGGTTCGGGCACAATCAGGTTGTAACACGAAAAAAGTGCTAAACGTTCTATTCCTACTTTGTAAGCACAATATTAAGCTCATAGAGTGCACCATTTGTTCCCCTGACCGTTAATTTCTGATTGCTATTACTACTTAATGCTTTAGAAGGAGTGCGGTGAAAATTTCCGTACAACTCTGCTGTATTTGGATGATTCACGTTTCTGATTGCGAAATCACACTCGCTTCATCATTGGTTCTCCTATTCTGCTTTAAAGATCAAAGATATTCTGTTTTCGTTGCAAATTGGACGTCCTAATTGAAGATTTCCATGTTGTACACATACATATACATGGGCGTGTCATTGGGCGTGTCAATTTTCGCAATTGAGCCCGTGGCGGCGGGCAAAAGAGGTGGGGCGAGGCGAGTGGATCAATGACAGCGTGACCTGTCATTCCTCGCGCGGCGATGGGGGGGTCTGCGCTTTATATAGAGTAAGATACTCCCAGAGCCACATGATTAGATTTTTTCCGCATTCTTTATTCATCGTTTGCCCGTGTCTTAGTTGGGGTCATGTAACCGCTATTATCTCATTATTTCACTGCTGCTTTTTTTACTCGATACCGTATCCTTGTAAGCCATCACTTTGAATATTTATGCACTACAACAAGTGGATAAAATTTTTTTGCAGAAAATTTAAGCAGCAAGACAAGACTTTACTTGACAATGAACTGGGCTTCAAATTGTGCGTTTGTTTTGCAGTTCGTGCAGCGGTATCCACATGCTGTTACGTTGGAACCTTCAGAACTTCCTCAGACAAGATTAGAAAACTGGAATACAAATTGAAGATTTGGAACACAAAAAAAACCAGCTGGGTTTTATCAGTAGTCGGATTTTCTACACATTCGGCCTCTTTACCATTAACTCGTACTGAATGAACTCTTATAGTAGCACAATAGACGATCATTGATGAGTTTTCCCATTGATGATCATTGGTGAACTTTCAGAACATCTGAGCAAAAATGGTGTAAACGGTGTACAAACAATAACGGCGTTTCAGACAACGCTTCCAAACGTTAATATTTGATTTTGATTTCCGGGGTTGGCCTCGTGCACTTCCCCTGTCGGTAGCAAGGAAATAAGATATTCAAGCGTTCATTTAATTTTTTATCTGGAAAGCAAACCATCTAAAAAAAATATGCGCTCGTTTGCAGGATTCTCTCGGTCCTCATATTCTGCATATAATTCCTGTGCTTAGAAAATTACAAGTCAAGTAGCCTCACGCGAAAAAATAGTGGACCAGGTGCATGATATCAAAAATGCAACCACATCAGATATTGTGTATAAAATCTTTGATATGCAGTACCGGCCAGAATTATATATCCTTTTGAAATTTCCTGCATAACTTTTGGTGGAGTAAGGCTTTGCATGGAAAGGAACGAAGGTACCTTTTTTACATGGACTTTGGGTGCATCGTGACTGACTTAACATTGTAACCAAGGAAGAATGAGCTAATTTGGCAGAAATTCTTATACTGGTTAACTGCTGAAATGAACACGCGTATGCTTCGTATGCTTTGATCCACGATCTGAATGCACACGTTTTCATCCAAATATGAGTCGAGTCTATTATGGGGAGTTCAATTATTCCAGAATACGGCCCATAAGGAACCTTCTATGATCTTTTGTAGATGCTGTAAAAATTCAGATTTTGACCTTTTTAAATAATTGTTTTGTTCTTAGGTTTCTCAGTATAGCACTTCTCCAGCAAGCATTTGTTTTATTAGTTGTTTTGGTTAGTGTGTTAGTTCCGTATTTTCTAGTGTGTTGTGGTTATCGTTCATTCTTTCTGGGTGTGCATCCGCAACCTACTTGCCTTCTTGTGGCTACGTATCGGGCCGACGGGTTGGATTTTCGTTCGTCATTTCCTGCGAATTTTCCCCCCAGAATCTATTTTAAGTTTTGGTTGCACTGGTTAATCAATGTCCAGCAACAGCAAGGACCCATTCTGGTCAACTACATATTAGTCATCAACAGGCTGGCCTTAGGTGTGGATTGTTACGGTGGCGGATACCTAACATCCGAAAATCCACCCATAGTCTACCCTTTTATAACCACGTGGCAGTGGCGGACGCATGGGGGGGCGCCCCCCCCCTCTTTCGAGAATTTTTGAAATTATTTTACAGTACATGTAGAAATCCTGTATTAGTTTAATTTTATTATTATTTTTAGTATAATTTTTATTATTTGCTATTACAGTTAAGATTTTATTAATTTTATTTTCCGCCTGGGCGGAGACCCCACTCTTTTTTCCCACGCCCCCCTCCCACCCACTTTCTGCGTCCGCCACTGCCACGTGGGTAGTGACATTCCCCGCTGTTAACAACCTGTTGTAAACGGGTATAATCCCTAATGGATCCCCAAATGTACTTTAACAAAATTAACCAGCGCCGGCTTTTTTACACACTTCGTCCGGTATTTTAACATTTGCTCAATTCAGGTCCCACTTTTAATGCCCATATACTGTCCCAAGAGGTCATCGATGTCTTTCCTGCCCTATCCCTTGTTTGTAATTAATTTTCGCTCCTGTTTGCTCATTCTACAGTTTTAAGCTATGTTTTAATTCCTTGCTGGCGCACCTGCGAGTGCACAAGTAAATAAAAATAAATTTAAAGGAGACTAGTTAACAAAATGGTGCGATGTCATTCCTTTTCTATTACTGCTAGTGTCTACAACACTCATACAAATACGAGCTCTGAAACTTCACACTAAATGAAATTATGAGGAAAATGGAGAAGACTCCAAAAGAGTACGTACATAATTTTGGCCGGTACTGTAGTTTCGGCACAATGAAGCAATCTGAATTAGAGAGTGGAGGCTCTCACACGTAGCATGGCGAGTAGCTGTTGTTTTGCATGAAGAAACCATTTCCAAAGGTGTTTTATGAAACGGGTGCGGAACTGCTCATACGTGAATGAGAACGCATCCCGTGATGAATCTCAAGCAAATGTTTTTAACTGTTCACCCGACGTTGTAGGGTTTCCAAGTCAAGAACCATCACAAAGTTGAACTCAGCACTACCGGTTCCGAAAATCCCAGATACAATAGTGGAGTGGACATTCACCAGTTGCACACGCGAAAATGTCAGCAACATGCGTATTGGGAAAAATTGATGTCTACCCCACTCTTGGACTCAGGCAGTGAAAAGCTACTAAAACTGTTAATAAAGTAAGACAATTATGGATGAATATCTGAAAACAATAAAAAAAAGCCGATGAATAGTCATTGTTTTGTTGTTTTTTCGAGGCGCAGTCTTGGAAACGTGGCGAAACATTTTCGAGAGGAAAGAGCAGTTACGATATAATAATATTTGTGTATTTTGACAATCAAGAAAGAGAAGCGAATTACATGCAGGGAAAAAGAGTACTAGTGGAAATAAAAGAGATGCTAATTCACAGTATGTAGAGTTAATGCTCACTAGCTGCCGTACCCGGCTTCGCTCGGGTGTTTTATTACCTTGGCTGCATCATACTGCTGAGGCCAATTACTATCATCGACAAATTCATTAAAATCTCCATAATTTTGGTGATCAGCATGTTAGCGAAGCCCAGGTGACGTTTCCCATCGACTTGTGGACGAAAAATTAGCAAAGCTATTTCGGTGACATTGAATCGACGTATTCGTACAAAGTGGTTGTCACATTCATACTCAGCATATCGAGGAACCCCAGGAGAGATGTCTTCACCACTCCATCGGGCGGAAGAGCCACAAATCAATAAAATCGAAAAATCGATATTTCATGCGAAATATTTGTCATATTCGTATTCAACGTATTGAGAAACCCAAGAAGACATGTCTTTGTCCGTCTCCGAGCGAAAATGGGGAAAAATCGATAAAATCAATCAGTCAATATTTCGTGCAAAATGGTTGTCATATTCGTATTCAGCGTATTGAGGAACTCCAGTAGACATGTCTTTATCACCCCATGATCAAGAATAGCGAAAAGACAATAAAATCAATAAATCGATAAATTGGAGGAAATGGTTGTCATATTCGTATTCAGCGCATTGAGGTAGGCATGTTCTCGCTAGTCCCTGGTCAAGAAGGGCGAAAAATCAATAGAATCGATATAATCGATAAACCAATCGATAATCCCAGGTGCAAGGTAGCCTATAACCTCCGCCGGCAGTGTAGAGTCTACCTGCAAAATTTGGTCCCGATCGGTTCATCCTCCGCGATTTCTATTCGGAACACACAAACACACAAACACACACACAAACAAACTTTCACTTTTATATATACAGATTTACAAGGTGGGCGAAAATTAGCCGTGCACCAGTGGGAGCAGAAATGAGGAACATATGGGAGCGCGGAGAAAAAATTGAGGCCACCTTCACATTGGGAACTTGGATGGAAAATAAATGAAATGATAATACTACTTTTAATACCAAACAACTAGGTGCGCGCATACATATATGAATATTCCAAAAATATTAGTAGAAATAGAAAATAAGCCAATCAAGAATAGGGTGATAATAAAGCGAACCTATAATAAAGCGAATGGAAATAAAGCGAACCTATAATAAAGCGAATGGATCTTCAAACAAGGACCCATTTCTGTCAAAAATGATTCAGATGTTAGATGGCTCTAGCAGGAGGAATACATTGGTTGCGTTTGAAACTCCACTGTGCCCGCTTATTAGAAAAAAGTGGTTGAAACACAATGTTAGAGAACTGCACCCGTCCACATCCATTCACCTTATTAGTTTAGTTTGCTGTAGAGCGCAGGATATGTTTACTTCACATGAATTCAGAATTTTGGGCTCGCAAAAATCCATTGCGCCGGAACCGTGACACGATGCCCTCATTTGGGGTTCGACTCTTTGTGCTCCCGCCTACAGATCTGTAGTATTTCAAAAGTTTTTTTTCGATCATCAATGGGTGCAACAATGGTTTAAAATTGAAATCTGAGCTCTTGAGAACACATAGTATTCTTTTGGCATTAAACTGTTGCATCACGGGAATCTTCATACCACTCAGTAAAAACAGGTTCAGCAAAAATCTGTGAATGTAATGAATGTGAAACTCTTCCAGATTCTTCTGCATTAATTTCCTCGTCCTCGAAGCCCAATGTCTAGAAAGGTGCAACGTTGCGTCAGTTGTAGATTTGTGCGGATATATTGAAGGATCCAAAAAATGATTACATGGAGGCAATTAGAAGAGGCTTAACTAATCGTCCTGAATGCGGAGGTACTGTGTCAGAACATAAATGATTGCTTGATTCTCGTTTGCTTAGTTTTGTGGCCATTTCGAGGACTCTTGAAGTAGTTTTCCATTTATTGTAGGATCGGATTCTCGAATATATAACCTAATGAAAAAAACATTTCAACCAGGTATTCTAAATTGTCTTCCAGTAGGACTGCTACGGATTTACTTTAAAACAGTGAAGAACATTCGAATTCACTGAAAGGAAAATTCCTCTTCACCTCTACGACGTGCAGTGTGATGTAATACCTTGAGAGAAGCGCGAAAAATTATATACATGAAAGAAGTTCAAATACAGAACTTACTCAACAGACCATTCATTTTAATGAGAGTTAGCCGATCCACATTGGAGCATCTGACGCATGACGTTCTCTAAGACGCCTTTAATACCTTTCTTATCAATTCGAGCAACAAATCAAACAAATCGCCTATAACAGCGCAATTGCGCGATGATTCGAATTGCGAGCTTTTTTACGACAGGCATAGTTCAAAATACACTCACAAAACAACTTCCAAATAAAGACAAAGAAACTATAAGATGAATTTCAATACAAGATTTCGGATGGATCTAACGCAGTCAGCCTTTGACTTTTCTTTTCTTTTCAGTTTTTTGAATTGAATCGCTTCAAATTAAGAAATATCCAGTGCTGTGCATTCAGGCCCAGAGTAGAAGCCTTTAATGGGTTACAAAAAGGACAGCAGGCAACAGAAACTTCCTCCAAGAGAACTCAACATTACGAACCTCTCCTAACGGGTTTGTTGAGCATACGGCTGCTACAAGCTCGGTCACTGCACCTACAGGCTGCGGCAAAAGTATTGCGCGCTTGAAATGGCTCGTGAAAGCCGCAGTATTTAGCATAGAAGTGACGATTTTTTATAACATACGGAAAACAATATAGCTAATAAAATGAGACTATGTCCGAATAATTTTATCTTCTTTCTTGAAAACAGCTCTAAGCAAAACACGGGGAAAGACGTATGTGATGCGCCGCAGGGACCGTCGTCGATTTCATCCTTTGTTTCCTCTACACAATCCACATGTAAGCCCATACTGTGGTGCGGTGTAGCACATGCTTGCTCCTTCAAAGCGCCTACGTGGCAAAACCCAACTATTCGAAACTCGAGCAGTACGGTTGTCACTAATTTGGAACTGGAGAGCTCACGAATGACTTCTTGTGCAAAACCCCTTCGCTGCCTTCACGTTGTAAGCTGGAGAAAAATCTTCTCAGAGAAGGAACGGCCCACTTCGTAACCTATAGCCGATTCTACGGGAAGTGCGCTTCTACCAGATCTCGTTTTTCGGTCATGGGGTGATTTTGGCGCTAGAACCAAAGGAAATGATATGAAGTTTCTCTGCGCCGTTAATGAATACAGAAACAAGGTTAAATCATGATACAGACAGAAGTTGGTACTTTTCAGTAGCGGATTTGTGGAAGGCTTAACATATGCTATTTCTCAGCAATGTTCCCATGTCACAATAACATCTCAGAAAAAATTCTGGGTCAAGTCAAAGATGACTACTTGCATCGCAGTAGTGAAACCCTCTCCTGTCTTGTCTGTTGACGACTGGCAAAATCGGATGAAATGAATTGAATACATGTGTGTTTTAGTTTTAGATTCTTCTCAGAATTATAGGCAGCAGAACGGTCACACTTGGTATTCAATCCAATTTCGATTTTCTATATAATTCATGTGTCACAAAAGGCGGTCAATACTTTTGCCGCACCCTGTACACTACCGCATTCAGTTACAAAATTCTTATTCTCGTGCTCACCTATTTTTCCAGTGTATGGAAGAGGATTTCCTCGAAGGAGTAGAAGTTAAACACTTCTTCAAAAGCTCTGTACAGTTCCACGTACATTCATGTACCCAGCTATTCTCAGAATCGAGAATCTCTCAGAAAGTTTGTCGTGGAAATCAATTAATTCACCGCATCCAACTTTAGCTGGTAAAACTTGTTAAAATTATGTTGTTTATGTCTAATGTCGTAACACATGAGAAGTGATATGAACGAAAGCGAGCATCGCTAACACTAACACTCACAAGGATCTTATCGTCATTCACTTTGAAAAAATTAAATTAGAATGTGAGACCTGATCTTTCTGTTACACAAGGACTGTGCAAAAAAATTGTGACTCTTGAATTATGCTCAGCTGGTTGAAGAGAGGTTAACAAAAGAAGCCGAGCTAGACTGCACCACATCAGGTACGAATGAAGAGTGGGAAGATGAAGAATCCATCATTACAGATCTTAGACCATACTCTGCAGTGATGTGGGCAGTGACCAGCGTCTTTATGTATGTGTATCTCCCATGTCTTATGCTAGCTAAACCAAGATGTTGTTCAAAATAGGCAACAGCAGTGATGTTTTCATACCTACGTATACAACCAACCTTAACAGATAATCTCTTCTGTACAAGAACAAACGGCGTCGACCAAATCAATTGTACTTTCGAAAGCTTGAGTTTTTTGGTTTTCAGGTACGTTCACTATCCACACCAGTTGGCCCTGCCCAGGAGTTTAATGCCCTCGCTGGAGCATGCCGGCACTTCGGCACGCAGGTATGCCAACTGAACCACTGCGGAACCGGCACGCTGGATGATTATTCGATGAAAAGAACAAAGTCTAAAACAGTGTCAATAGTGCATACTAAAGCTTGGAGTAGGACGTAAACGGGCTCCGTTTGCCAGTAAAACTGATGCAGAAGGCCACCTATACCGAGAAGTGTTAGTAAACAAGGAAACAGAAAAAAGCAACATCAAAACAAAGGACTCAAGTTTTAAAGAAAATCGCTGAAATTCACACGTCTGATCACCTTTGCATGCCAGAGTTCTGGAAAATAACCATTAAGTGAACGAATGGATGGGCAGAAGTAAAAAGAAGAAAACAATTAGGGGAAAGAAACAGTTCAAACTTCCCTGATTTTTAGCTCCTTGAGAGGATCAATCTTTTTTAGTTCGTTGCGGAAAGTGGCAATGTTTGGCGAATTCACGATTTCACTGGGTAACATTTGTAACCATCCCCCACAACGAAAGAAGAATGAATTTGAAATCTGATCGACCCTCTCGCTCTGATTTTAGGATGGTAAATGCAAAAAGTTCCAGAGCGGCCACGGCTAGGGCGAAAGGTCCAGTACTTGCTAAGTTTCAGTTTTAAATCATTGTGAAGGATCCGAAAACAAGAAACCAAGTCTTTAAATACTCGACGGTATAGAAGACTCTTTAGTCCAAATTTTTGAGCCTTGTACTATAGCTGGGAATAGCAAGTTCCCATTGAAATTCAACCTAGCGTATAAGATTCTGGTGAACACTTGCTGCAGTTTTTCAATTTTCGCTTGAAGTTTCCTCGTAGCATGCCTCCACATTTGAGAACAATATTCCGAATTGTGCAAAACGTAGGATTTGTAAAGCCTCAACAAAATCTTACTATCATTCGTGGCAACATTTCTAAAAACCATAAAAAGTGCAGCAAATGCTTTTTGGACTACATGATTAATATGGCCTCTAAACGACAAATCTGAGCTTAGGTAAACTCCTAAGTCCTTGACAGAGTCACTTATTTCCAGTACTACTCTGCTAATGTCGTACGGCAATAATCCAATCTTACCAATGTGTAGAACTTAAGTTTTCACTAGGTTCATAGGTAGCTCCCACGCATTGCACCAATTTAACATTCTCCTAAGTGAGTAGGAGAAGGCTTCGTGAATCGTCATTCTATCATTTTCAGTGTATGACCCATAAATTTTAATATCGTCGGCATAAATTTGCACACTGACGGCGGTATGGGTTTTAAGAACAGTCGGGAGGTCATGACAGTAGGCAAGGAAAAGTAGGGGGTGATAGAACGGCCCCTTGTGGAACACCGCTGGGGCAAGGATAATGACTAGAAAAGGTGTCTTCAACTCTTACGTACAAATGTCGGTCGGCTAAATATGAGGCTAAATATGAAATACAATTGCTTCCTTCCAGGCTGCAGGAACTTCTCCGAAAAGTAACGAAATATTAAACATCATCACGAATGGCTTGGTTAAAACAGTAGCACACGTTTTATAGACAATCTGGGGAATGCCGTCAATAGTAGCTGAGGATGATGGCTTCAATTTATTCAGATGTTTCAGCACTTCCAAATGATCAACCAGAGATGTGTGATCAAAAGTAGTCGTCAAGAACGGACTAAAGGAGCCATTATCAGCAGAGCTAGTGTGTGTAGAAAATATACTACTGAAGTAGTTCCCCAACGCTTCGGCTTTTTGAGAATTGGAACTTAGAATATTACCACTACTGTCGACCAGGCAAGGTACTTTGCCGCTACTTTTCATTTTACCACGAATATAGGAGAAGAGAAGACGACGGTTAGAACTTCATGCTAGAGCATGTTCTCGGCTTGCAAGGAATTTTTTGATATGGCGGTCGATATCAGCGCACACCTTTTTAAATAGCGGATGGGAGAAAGGGTTCGCGAGACTATGAAAAAGCCTTGTTTTTTGAGATAGAAGGTTGCGGATATGGGAAGGATATAGATTCACAGAAGCTTTTGGAAAACGAAATGGTACATGTTTGGCTAGACCTGCATAAACAACTCGACAAAATCTTACATACATGTCATCAATGGAGGTGTAACCATGAAAAATACTCCACCAGTCGATTTGCGAAAGGAAACTAGAGAGGCCGCTAAAATCAGTAGAGTGAAAATCAGGAAGGGGTAGTGACTGAAATGTGCGAAGAGAATCAAAAGAAATTATGTTGTGATCCGATGAGGCGAAAGGAGGATGGACTGCTACATGACTCACAATCGGTTGTGTTGCCAGGATGAGATCTAAAATACTTTCACTTTGGGTGGATTCGGTGACGTACTGGGATAATCCTGAAGCTTGAAAGAAATTCATAAATTTGACAGCGTTATGGTTTTTGGTAGTATGTGTCACTCGCGAGAGATCAACATTGAAATCACCGAGAAGGACGAAATTCTCTTGAGAAGAGCATAAAACAGTAAGAGCATCAATGAAAGCATCGTCCTCACTCACCAGAGAATTCGGAGGTCTATAGACAATCAGGAAACGTACTCGCTGGAGTTTGCTTGCTATACTAGCATCAAAACATAAAATGTTTGCTTTCGTGGGGATTGAGTGTTCAATTTTGTTCAATGTGAATGATTCCTTCGCAATACAACAAATCCCTCCTCCTTTGCGACTGGCACGATCACAACGAAAAACAACATATGTTAAATTTGATACTAATTCAGAATCAGAGATTTTGGGTGACAGCCACGTCTTCGTGATAAACACGAAATCTGAGGAAAGGAGCTAAAAATCAGGGAAGTTTGAACAGTTTCTTTCCCCTAATTGTTTTCTTCCTTTTACCTCTGCCTATCCATTCGTTCACTTTATGGTTATTTTCCAGAACTCTGGCATGTAAAGGTGATCAGACGTGTGAATTTCAGCGATTTTCTTTAAAACTTGAGTCCTTTGTTTTGATGTTGCTTTTTTCTGTTTCCTTGTTTACTAACACTTCTCGGTATAGGTGGCCTTCTGCATCAGTTTTGCTAGCAAACGGAGCCCGTTTACGTCCTACTCCAAGCTTTAGTATGCACTACTGACGCTGTTTTAGACTTCGTTCTTTTCATCGAATAATCATCCAGCGTGCCGGTTCCGCAGGGGTTCAGTTGGCATACCTGCGTGCCGAAGTGCCGGCATGCTCCAGTGAGGGCATTGAACTCCTGGGCACGTGGCCAACTGGTGTGCATAGTGAACGTTTTTCTCCCCTCTCAAGTTGATATTGTTGGTCTTGCATGCTCACTTGAACGCCATATCTACGGCTCATTGTTATTCTACACGGTTGAAGGCGCCTAACCTGTTGGTTGGAAGTTGTCTTTTGTTCTTTTTCTAAAATTCGAACATGTTTCCGCTGAAACTAACACTACATCCTTCTGAATTGGCACACTGATAATATCTATATAGTAATTTACCAAGGTGGGTCGCCTCGGCGGGAGCAGGATCGCCTGAAGAGGGTAGTATGATAACAGCAAGGTGGGGAAGTTCCTGTTTCACCAGCGAGCTCCAAGTTCGATTCCTCGCGAGGATGGTAGTTCCGCAAACACTTCAACATGCTTTTTCTTTTTTTTTAGAACGAAGAATATCAGGTGTAAAATCGTCGGTGAACACTTTATTCTTAAGCGTAACGTTTTGTTTGGCTGTAAAGCGACTACCATGGTCCAGTAAATATGTAGCTCAAAAGGCAATTTCGTGGATGGTGTCTTAGGACCTCTGGCCATCACATGTTGCTCCGAAGCTATGGAGGCGGTCTCCCAGAACCAAACCTCATGAAGATGCAAAATCCCACGGCTTCTCGTTCACTGGAATTTTTTATAGCGATAGGACCACATTAGACATAACCACGAAATTTGTTAAAATTGAGGTATGTTGACGCTCAATAACTGAAAAAATCAGAAGGTACTGTAAGAAAGGACCCAGTGCATAAGAAAGAGGGAATCTTCCTCTATTGTATTGCGTTGAAGCTGTTCCCTCACACAGAGTAATCATGAAGTTACTTGCCTCAGATTGACACCACATTCTTGATCTCACCAAAAATCAGGTTTTTTTCCATGGCTTTTTTTTTTCAATGTATATTTGAAAGACGGCAAAACCTTAAACAAGATTATGAAAGAGAAAGCTCTATGCTCACGTAAAACTTCAGCTTTCGATGTTGCCTGCTACGAGTTTTATTCCCTTGGTAAGCCGATGGCAAACCGTTGGCAAAATGGCAATTTTCCCATCTTTTTATCAACGAATTTTCACCCAAATTTAACCCCAACCAACCCAACTTTTTGAATTAAAAAGATGTGCATCGGAAAGCGCAAATCGTCCTGATAGCAGAACGGGTCAAGCCATTTTCCCGGATCACGTGCCAACCCTTTTTAAATTCGTGAAAAACAACCATACATGTGCACACGTACGATTCTCATTCTGAGTAAAAGGACAACCACTCATGCGCGAGTTTCACAGATAAAAGAAGTTCCTAACAATTTTTTTGTTCATACACATAGTATATACTTGGTGTCTGACTGCTCCACATGCATTTTTCCATTTCAAAATTAGTCTCTGGCGGGGATCGAACCCTGGTCTTGGTAGTGCTTGTGCGTTAGTCCACTTGCTTATAATAAGTGTGTTGATGTGCGACATAGACATAACATATGTGACGACTGGTTGGCTCATTGATGAAACTTGAAATTCAAAAATAAAAATTAGACATCGAAAAGTGAAAATTTAATTTCTAGAAAGTAATGGAATTCAGGAAATGTCTTCCGGATATTTTGAAAGTTGTTGAATTATAACAATTGAAAACGAAAAAAAAATAAATGTTCTGGGGGATCGCATTTTTCTCGTCTACAAGGGGTGGGGGGCGCTTTGGGGTCGAATTTTTACCAACAACACGCTTGACCCTGACCATTACTAAGTGCCATTCTTCCCGCGCCCCCTCCCCCCCACCACAACTTCATTTCACCCGCGTGCAGCGGCTTTCCAATAAGTAGTTCTTCGTCCACAACGTTTTCGTTTAACAAATAATAAATAAATAACTTCCTTTAGAGTACAAATGAGAAGTCCAAATTTTTGTAGGTTTCATGTGCGGTGTCGCAAATGTGGATTATTTCGTGGGGCCACTTATTTGAGATAATTTTTCATCTAGTGAAGAAAAACTTCGTTACGTATTGCAGCGGCATGTCACCTGCGTTCCAATCCCAAAAATGGGCAATCTTCGGGTAACATTCTACCTACCCTAGGGCTGCCATCCATTTGCTATTCGGTTGCCATTAAATTTCTTCTTCCCTTGTAAACATAGCAAACAAATAGCAACCGATTCACACTCATGGCAACTCAACAGCAGTCACACGGCAGGTAAAACGGCCCCCGAGACCGCCCATTTTTGATATTGGAGCGCAGATGACATACTGCTCCAATCCGTGTCTGAGTACTTAAAGGCAGCACCCACGGAAATTTTCGACTAAAAAAACTCAGCGTATTCCGAAGGTACTGAAGGTGCTGAACACTTGCATGAAGTCGAAATTTTCTGATTGCACTAAAAACGCTGATTTTAGATGCTCATGGCCAGGTTAGGTGAAGCAGCTGTGATCGATCTGCACGGGCCATACCATGGTGATTGACATCAAAAAGTCGATAGTGTCGTTTTTTTTTATGTCAATCACCATCGGATATTTGCGCAGCCAGTTATTTGTTATAAACTATAGCCTTTCTACACCTAATCAAGATAGATGACCAGTGGAAATTGTGTAGCACTTAACAAAGAAGTCACTGAGAAATCAATACATCAGGAAATCTTCTAGTGGAGGAAAATTTGAAGAAAATTGAAATTTCAACGAAAAGCAATTTGAACACTTGCCAAAGAGCTTCACATGCAGTAAAGTGCAAATGAGAAGACATGCCAGATAGCGAAAAGTATAAAAATAATCATCGAAAGAACCCACAAAGAGAAAAAACGACTGAATTTCCCCAAAATTGCAGCGAAACAGCTGTTTCTATTGCAATTCGCGCAACAAACAAATAGCGGAAAACTCGCCCAAATTGACCGCTGGCACAAATATGTACCAGTTACTGCGCTGAACGCAGTGGGTTTCCGTTATTGTCATTGTCTAGGAACCAATCGGACTCCGGTAAAGAATCAGGAAGTATGAAAATCTGAGAAGCGAACGTTTCCATGGGTGCTGCCTTTACTCGGACAATTTTTTGGAAGGACAGCAGCAGAAAACCGGAAGAACCGACTGGTGACCTGCGGTCCCTTCGGTTTCCTGCTGCATTTCTTCCGGATAGCTACTGCGGTCCTTCTAAAAGCTGCTGCGGTCCTTCCGAATAGCTGCTGCGGTCTTTCGACTGGATACGGGGATGTGCGCGCCAATTCCGCAGAACTGCATTGGCAACCAGTCCACTCCCGTGGGACGACCACGCGGCGGTAACCACACACAAAAATGACAACCTCGCTGAGGGTCACTGGTTCTACGTTCCGATATACCTATGAAGCCAATTTCCCACCTGAAGTTCGAAACCACTGGATTTTTGTTGGTCGCAACAAAACTGAGCTCGTACATGAGAAGGGTATAATAACGCTCACTCTCTCTCCTCCATTCTGCTGCGGCCCTTCCGATTTTCTGCTGCGGTCCTTCTGCACTCGGAAGAACCGCAGCAGAAAACCGGAAGGACCGCAACAGAAAACATTCTGCTGCGGTTCTTCCGGTTTCCTGCTGCGGTCCTTCCGAATCTTTCCCCACACAAATCTATTCTGCTGCGGTCCTTCCGAACCACTCCAGCGAGATTCGGAAGGACCGCAGCAGAAAACATTCTGCTGCGGTCCTTCCGAAAATTTTAATCTCTGCGTCTCTCGCTTTTTAACAACATGAGCGCGATCTCTTTCCGCTGCGGTCCTTCCGACAGTTTGTCTGAGTAAAAGTATTCACAATCAACCGTGCGTTGGGAAGAGTTCACAAGTGGTCTCCTGATCCAGACTATGTTTATTCAGTAAAATCATTAGTTTCTTCTATATATGAATCGATATTAATCTTCATCAAATTGGCAAGGGTCAGCAACCTTTTTCAAAGCTTAGTATCGAAAACAAATCAATGAAAACACGGGGTGATAAACAATAAAAATATTAGGTTGTTGCATAAGTTTCCGCTGTTTTGAAATTTTTGACGAAAAAGTTTTATAAAATATCAGGTAACGATGGGTGACAATCGAGGTATGCACAACAACAGTTGCTGGACTTTTGCCGTTTTCACAGCAAGGGCTCGACTCCGCTGGTCCAGAAATCCACGGACTACGGAGGAAAATTACCTAAAGATTAGAGTAAAAGAAAAGAACTCCTTCTATAAAAAGCAATTTCAGGCTAAATGTCATTTTTAGATCTACCCTGGTATAACATGAAGATACTAATTCGGTAGTATAGAGAGTCGTATAGAGTTGTATTTTACTGGAAGTGATTCCAATTGGTGGTTGCTCAAGAAATGCTCTTCAAGCGGATAGCAGTTCTTAAAGGCATGCCCAGTGAGGAATTCCAATAGTGAAATCCATATTGGCAATTTGAGCTGCGGAATTCCGACAGGAAAAGACCTATCTTGGATTGTCCTGCTTTGGGATAACGCACTGATCAAAATTTGTAGCAGCTTTCACACGAGAATGAGCATAAAAATCACCGAATAACTCACTTCCCAAACCAGAATTGGCCATAGTCACTATGTTTTTTTTGTTTGGAAATATGATCCAGCATTTTTGAAGAACGAGGCTTAGGAACAATGACCAATTTATGTCGGTCACCGAAAACTACTTCAGATCATTTGAAGCTGTCTTTTTTAATGTCCTAAGACATTTTAAACCAAAATATGAGAAATGTATTAGTGCAGGAGGATTTATCAGTGTATTTATGTTTGACATTTATAAAATTTTATAGCTACATATAGGCCTTTTGTGAACAGCTGAGGCTAGACATTTCTTCGCCGTGTATTCATATCCTTTCTCCTTCTCGGAAAAGCTGCAGAAGAAAAAGTAGGCTGACTGGCAAGAATTCACTCAATTTAATTACAAATAGCCTCTGCTTTGGTCATTGTAGCAATGCAACCATAAATATGATCTGAATAATTTTAGAAACATCTGCTCCGCTGAAATTTGTTAAATATGTCACTTAAAGACCATCTTGATTTTTTCCTAGAGATGAGTTTATGTTCAGTGTAGCCTCAATCATTTTTGGTGGATTTGTGTCCCTAACCTATCGAATTTTCGTAGTTATGGGAATAATTACAGGGGTACATTTTATCTGACAAGAGCTTTACCAGGAATTCGGCATTGTGGATGCCATTATTGGGATGTTCTAAAGTAGATTGTGACGGAGATCAACCGAAAAATTTTCAAACAGGGTGCGCATTGAACACCGTGTCAAACTTTGTTGCTAACATTGTTAAACTGTTAAAAGCCACTGTTAAAAGCCTTTCATCCTAAATTTTATCTTTGAAATTGTTATCCGTACTACTGTGTCATCTCCACGTTTCATAACCTCACATAAACTAGTTTGGAAAGAATCGAGATCGTCCTATGAAGCATCACCGTACAATCTCGTCTCTTTGTCGGCTATCTTTCGCTGCAATGTCACTGTACCATCCACTTGCACTGTGATGTTTTCCTGATGAAGGAGTGTTTTCATTTAGATGCCTCACAGATGTTGCTGTTCTACAATTTTAGAAAATCAAAGGACCCATTGCGAAACTGCGAAGTGGAAGGGTTAGGTGCACACTGAGTCGTAAGCTTTGCAGAGGGCGATGACTTAACTGCCCATTGAGAAAGTCCAGACAGAAAAACACAAGCACCACAGGAGTGGTATTCACGAAGGTCCTCATAGGTACCCGGCAGCCTCTTGGAGTTCGAGCGCGATATTGTAAGTGGTCTGCTTACATTTGCAAGGTTCCGAAGTTCAGTCCGACTGGGTTCTAGTGAGCTTCCGGCCATTCCATCCGGAAGCTCCACAGGTTCCGGCCAGCTTCCTGAGAGCCTCCCGCGACATCGCCTACGAATTTTCGGCAGGTAAGAAGACCGGGGACTAGCTTCCGGATGAGGTTCCTGAGAGCTTCCGATCGTACCAGCATTAAGATGAGCTGATACGGAATACCCGAAGATCCTCCTTTACTTCGTTTGAGCTTCTCATTTTAACTTTATGGGTGCGCCGGCGCTCACAATTGCAGAATCGGCCAGGGATGGGTCCACTGGGGTTGCGGTCATGGGTGCGCCGGCGCTCAGATTTGCAAAATCGTGCTGCGACGGGTCCCAAGTGGCGTCTGGCGCTGAGTTTTGCAAAATCGCCCTGTGACGGATTCCAAGTGGCGTAGTCGGTGAGCCAGCACCCAGATTAGCAATGTCGGCCAGGGACGGGTCCTTAGTGGCGTCTGGTGCTGAATTTTGCAAAACGGTCCTGGGATGGGTATACTGTGGTGTTTGGTTTATTTTCTAGAGGTTTTTATTCGAATTGTAAAGTAATTTCGAAAATGTGGAGAACCATTCTCGGGGGGGGGGAAGGTGCGGGCAGGAGTGGGAAGAGGGGGGAGGCAACAACGAAATCACTGATTGATAGATTTTTTAGAGGATAAGTTGGATCCTGGGCACAGCCCGGATCGTGATTTGCAGAAAATTGCACATTTTGTTCGGAAAGGCAGAAATACATGGAACACGCAGCTGTGAATTAAATCCTACATATAAAACAGCATTAGGAAACACGAAACTCAGGAGTCGGGTTGAGAAGAACTGTTGAGAATATAGGCATGAGATTGCCTAAAGTTTCAGCTTTGGCCCGGAATATCATCTTCATCTCAAAAAAGTAAGTGTCGCACAGTTGTCAATCGGAATAACAATACGACGTTGCACTAGATGCTATTGGAGTGACAGAAATGCAGCCAAGTATATAAATGAGAAATCTTCTGAAATGTAGAAACAATTACACCTTCTATAATCGGGCGAATTGAAAGTTGCGTACTTGTCAGCTGAATTCAGAATGAAATTCTGGGCAGAGTGATATACATATATTACTTGGTAGTTTCTTTCATACCCGACTGAGAATCCAGGGTGAGACAGATGCCCCGTGCGCCTCACCCTCGCGTCGGGCGTCCTCTCATATTACGTGCTCTCTCGCTAACCACCCCCCCCCTCCTGAGCTACACGGGGCATTGGTCTCAGGCGGACTTTTTCAGCCCAACATGAGAGGAAGTACAAAGTATTACATATCATTCTGATTGGAATCTCACTAACTTAGCAGCTGACAACTGCTCAACACTTGATCTTTTGAATTGTAAGAGATATTTAGCGGAGAAGCGTTTTCAAACATGACCTGTTTTCTGGGCCAGTTCCAGACAGAGGCACTTGCCTTTGTGACCGCTGTATGTGCAAGGATGTCAGCAAATAAATAGACAACCGCCCATTTCACGATTTCTGAAAATTGCTCAGAAATTTCAAAGGACACAAATCCCCCACCTGGATTTTAAAAAATTGATTTCTTCGTGGGTTTTCGCTAAAAATTGTCGATTCTATGAGAAAGTGTTTTTCTATGAGAAATTCCATAGAGAAGATCTCTGACAAGTGCGCAACATTCAGTTTTGTGTGATCTCCGGAATATTTAGCCAAAATCAAATAGGGACACTACCAATCCGGTGCAAGTCTCACTCTAACATGACAGCTTTCTGACTTGTTAGAGAGAGATTGTCGAGATTAGAGCATGTCTAACATTCCGGCTTGGAATATGTGATCTTCTTCTCCCTTTCTGAGCAATATTGGAACTGTTTCAGTTCAAACCATCTGGGAAAGGGCCGTGTTCTCTGTAAACTTCACTCTTTTGACCTTTCTCAACTTCATCGAAGTGGCAGCCTTCACTTCTTTCACTTTTTTGACCCAGATAACCTTAACCTTTTTGACCCCTGTCTCACCACTATCGTATCTATGCCTATAACTGAATGACCCGTTACTGAAGTGACTTTGCTGTACCATAGGTGGGTACCTATCTATGCTCTGCCGTGTTTTCGCATTTGTGTCTATCAAACTTTTGAAATTAAATCCTGTTGAGTTTATGAAGTGTTTGGGAGGATGAATTGTAAGGGTATTAGTCGTTCCGACTCCCGATGAAGGGGCCGAAAGATTAGCCAAAATAAACTGTCAACTACAGTCTTGGCTCGCTCTCAAGCATGTCTTTGAAACGAAACATCAGCTGAAGCTGTGCACTCTCAGAGTGAATCTTCAGTTTGGTTAACCTTATTCGTTTGTTTGCACTATGTCTAGACTCTATCTGCAAGCCTAGCTTGATCTCTGCTCTATTGTTTCTCTGGTTAAGTCTACATTGGGATTCCTAGGTTTTTTTTTCTTTGTTTATTTCTGATGAACAAAGCACTGGGCATCGTTTTGCCTATTATTGTCTATTATTGTCTAGTGTACTCATAGTTTTCTTCAAGTGGTGCATAACCAAGAGGCCACAGACACCACGGTTATACCAGCAGCCACATCGCTAGCCTTGTTCGAGGCCAATGCAAGAGATAGGAGTTGAAGTGTACTTATTTTTTTATTTAACCATATGGGAATCCATTGCGATTGCTAGATCCTTGAACTCTTCCAAGGAGCTTGCTCACCCATTTGTTGCACTAGTAAGCTCCGGGTCAACCGAGGCTCCACGTAATGCCATTGTTTCTACTACCAATTTGAGAAGTTGTGTAATATTCGAGCAATATTTTCGACATTCTCTTACCATCGATCTGCGGTTTTGCCTTGCTGAGCGCACTGTAGTGAATACAACATGATCTCAAGTGAAATGGAAACGAACTGTGCTTCCGTACGTTTGTTTATCTGTGCCTACTACATGTAAGAGCTTGTATGCTTCCGTACGTTTGTTTATCTGTGCCTACTACATGTAAGAGCTTGTACTTGGAATTTTCAGCTTGATTTCACCTTCAGCAAGTATAAACTAGGTCGAGAATGTGACAATGAGCAACTAAAGAGGAAGGGAAAAAGAAAAGGGAAAGCAAACTGCTGAGTAGTTGTCCGCATATTGTTCATCATCAGAAGGACCGCATCATCATATCTGAATTCTAGATAAACACCGGTTGAATTCCGCTCCAATTCTATATAAATTTCGTCCCTTTCTCTACCTCTTTGCTCGCACCTCCTCTGGTACTCAGTCAGTGTAGAATAATCTGTGTTATATCGCTGTGCCGAATTTGGCTTCCATCAGCAGAAACTATTCCAAAAATGTGGTGCTAGGATCGACGTTTTAAATACTCGTTGGACTTATAGAATTGTAGAGATTCAAGCAATCTGTTCGCTTGTGAAGAAATCAATTTAACAAGCTAAATCGAGACAGCAGCAAAGAGCAAAAGAATTTTAATTTTTTTTTTGGGAACAATCACCATAGCCATGTGTTTCTCTGTCGTCAAACAATCTTGCTTTTTTTCCACTAAAATGAAATTTTGTGAAAATATTCATCAGTGTAAACGAATAGAGGAAGATTGAAAATTCTTTGGTGGTTCATGCACCTGCAATATGTTCCGTTGTCCACCTACACCATTTTTTTCTTTTGTTAACGACAGCCTCTACTTTTTGGATTTTGGATTCTCTTTGTTGACAAGTTTAACAACTAAGTGAAACTAGCGAAAAATGAGGAGCTCTGGGCGAAAGGGCGTTCTGTTCGTTTTTCTGAGCTGTATTGAAACACCATTAGAAGCTCTTTTTACTGTTCACTCTAAATGTATAAATAAAGTGCAAGATGTAGTTGGAGCGCACAACTGAATCGAGTCAATGCACAGGTAAGACGAGAATTGACTAAATCACAAAAAACGACAAATAGCAGGTCATATTCAATCCATTTTCCATCCCATCATCCTGTGTACTTCGAAGCAAACTACAAAAATTTTCACCCTTCTATGCCTTTTAGCTATCAGTAAGACCCGATAGGTAAACTTCGAAAACAATTAGTGAACGATGAGTTACATTAGTGCGAAAAAACAATCAACAAAATGAAAAACACCACCCGATTCAAAGCAGAAACAATCGATGATTTCGTAGTGGTTGAGCTCAGACCACTCGTAGTCGACTGTGTATTCGGTTCCTTTGTAGACCCTGTAGCCGTGGGGGCTGCAGCCGTCGTTGACGTAGGTGAAGTCTCGGTGGACGGGCGGTGACCCCTGGTCGATGTGGTTACAGTTTTGGTGCTCTCAGTGGCACTGGTCGAGCTGATCCTCGAAGCAGTGGTGGATGATGATGTTTCCAAGTCCGGTGTCGTGGTCGGAGCTTCAGTCCTACCTGTAGTGCTAGTGACTGGGAGGGTGATCGTCGAAGGCATTGTAGATGGCTGCGTCGGAGCTTCTGTAGTGTTTTGTTCTGGGCTTTCTGATGACACCACGGAAGTGCCCCTTCCAGCGGTGGCGGTAACAGGCGGCTCCCCTGTTTGCGAAGAAGGCAACGGTGCTACCGTGGATGTGGCCGCTTTGGTTGGTGTTTCCGGTTTTTGTGTCTCTGTGGAGCTCTGTACTGCCGGTGATTCTGTTCCATTGGTGGTCCCCGCCTCCGTAGTCCCAACGCTAGGCATGAAAGTTGTTGAAGGAGTACTTGCTGGCGTGGTAGGGTTCCCTGACGGTGTTCCCGTATCACCCTGAGCTGAGGTTTCGGCACTTGGGTGCGTCACTGGCTCCACAGTAGGTGGTGATTCCGAAGGCATACTAGAAGAAGGCAATGGAAGGGAGCTTGGGTTCACTGTTGAAGCATGTCCTGTTGTTACTTCCGGTAGCGTACTGGTATTCACAGATGTCTTCGTGCTTGTTGTTTCCAAAACTTCCTCTGTCTGTGAGGATGAAGAGCTCTTCGAAACAGTTGCCGTTGTATCAGCGGCAGAAACAGCTGTGAACTCGTCAAAGATCAGCGTGAGGATGAAGACAGACGAGGCTGCTGAAAGTAAAAATAGTCAGTAAAAATAACAAAAATAATTAAGATCAATAGACTTGCTAGCTAGAAACTATTCAAATTTTCGTAGCAAAGGAGGAAAATTTAACGTAATATATCTTGAGTAATTAATGATTAAAATCAAAAATAATAAAATAATGAATTTGAAAAGTTTTAGCACTACGAGTTCCACTTTGGGGGTCCCAAAAACGTGAAAACATGAAATAACACTCGATATGAGAACTGAGACTGTGAAAGCAGGTCTTGTCCTTCTTCCTGTCTTCAGAACATCTTCAGAAATGAAAGCCCTATCAAGCACCTACTGCCCTTTAACATAACCGTACGAACGTTGCTGCACGATGCAGAGTGGGGATATGAAATTCGGGTTGGACACATCAAATAAATTTCTATGTTCAACAAGATTCTACAAGACTAGATTAGGTGATGCTATATCAAATAGGATTACATTAAACATTAGTTTAGTTTAGAACTGCGTTGATTAATATCATATGTTTATCATTTCATGCTTACTATGTTGGATTGGATTCAAACAGTTACCCTCAGTCCTTAGAAGCAAGGTCCTACGAGTATCTGTTGATAGCAGATTTTAGAGCTTCTCGATACGCTGCGCACAAAATGTTTCAGAACGACATTTGCACCGTTTTTTTTTTGGGGGGACCAGGTCTGTATCAGTTTGTTGAACGAAATCGGCGTGCAAAAAAAACGACATTTGAAACGCCAAAAACGTTTCAAATGTCGTTTTTTTTTTCATTGTTGGCCTTATTTCTCGGATAACACAAGGGATGATGGCGACCGCTGGGACTGTGGTGGGTCCAATGCTATCAACGCTGGGTCGTACCGTCATTTTGCAAGAAAAGTGGGTAGTGGGTGACGATATGCATATAACATGTAATATACAGGGTAGTCCAAAATTACGGAGACAAGGGCGCGATGCGCGTTTTTCGACTTATCTCGGGTTTTGGCGTTTTGCATCCAGCCTTTTGCAGTTCATTTATCCAATTGCACAGCTTCTTCCAAAACATCACCCAACACTATGGTTTTTAAGAACAGCTAGGCCGTCGGTCAAGCTTAGTTTTACCACCCAATTACACTTTTTGTGTAGACTTGACGCGCATGTTGTGGTAATGTGTAAAATTTTACAAGAGGCACACTAAGCAGTATTTCGAAAAGTACAAGGTGTGGGAAACAGAAAACGTCAAAGTCATTGTGAATGGCCACCTACCTTGGTTATGAGATCCAGAATTTCGTGCGGATACGCCGAAATTTGATGCGGGCTGAGGGTGCTTTTTAATTCTAATCACCATTATTAAATGTAATATGTGGGAAATACTTCTCAGAACTTTGAGATTGGAAGTTGTGAGCCTAATAAGTTCCAGTCTCCTCCCTAAACAGTGAAGAAGAACCAGAAGCAGCCCTAAAGTACGTTTTTGCTCTGTTTTTGCACAGGAAGTCATGTCCGCTTCCTCATAAATCTTATTTTCAGTGCTCATTCGAGCGAATTTCTCGTTATGATATTCATTCGAGGACAGAAACTGACTTCACTCTCATAGAAATTGTTTTATCCTTGGAGCAAACTCTTTTGGAAAGGGCAGATTATCTAGGAATACTGCACTTCCGCGCCACAGCAGCCGACTAGTTCGAATTCTTCACGTGTTTTCTCGCCGGTGGTAAGAGAAATCGTGAGATGTGATGGTAGATTTTGTTCACTGTAGAGTGAAAAATATCGTATTGGGATCTAAATTGCCAACTCGTTTTCCAACGTTAGATATGAACCTTTTAGCGTGTTTCCATAATTTTGGACCACCCTGTATGTATATGTATGTATGTGCAACATTTCTGATTGTGAGAATGGTTTTCGCACTCAGAGAGTGAACATACATTTTTTCAACCAGCGAAAAAAATCCTCAAACGCAAAAAATTCTGTATTAGTGACTAAAAACTGTCACTTGGAGGACACGAAAGCAAACAGTAGTGTTACGAAGTTCCATGATTCTCCGACCTGCAGATGTACAAAGCTTCTTTCAGCTGTTCCTTATAGTCGCGAGCAGATTTCCTACCACCCCAATAGTGTTTGCAAACGGTTCCTTTTTTTCCACTGGAAGCCTTTTGAATTCTCCAGCAATTCTCTTCTTAATTCCTGTTGTCAATTCAGCGCAACAGAAAAGGGCACTGCAAAGCTAATGTGGGCGCGTTGGGCGGCAAGAGAGACGTATGTATACGGTCAATGGTTCCAAACCGCTCTGAAGCAGTTGGTACCGGGTTCATCAAGGACGGAGCAAGGCATATTGTCCACTCTACACCCCCCCCCCCTCCTGCCCCACCCTCCCTTCCTCCTTTCCCATATACCTCTACCACTTCGAATAAACGCCCTGAATATTCCGAAGAGAATGCGCTGTTAGCCGCAAAGATATAATGATTCACGTTCACCCCAATCCTTACTCATTTTAGAGAAGAAATATCTCTCAATAATAAGTGAAGTAGATGATTATCTAGATTTCTTTACCATTCTCCAAGACAGGCCCACTATTGGTGCACAAAACTATTCTGACGATTCTTCATTGGGTGTTTGCTCGAAGTTTAGGAGAGAGAATGAGAAATACGACAAAACGATTAACAAAACCGAAAACCAGAGTGGAATTCAAGCCTATTCCCATCGAGTTTGAACGGAATTTTTCCCAAAATTCACGCTCGATCAGCAGGTATTAGTAGGAAAAAAAAACAACGATTCACGCAACAGTATATTGACAAGCAGTTGAATCTTACAAAATGTATGGATTTCGTGGGGTTTCGTGCCCTAAATTCCAGGGATTACCAGAGCAGTCAACTTACCAGAAACATCTTTCAATAAGTAGAGGATGCGCAGTATTCTTCCATGTTCACTCTCACAGTTAAGACGACAACATATAAACAACAAGCAACAGCAAACATACCGAACGAACAGATTATCATTTCGAATGGACGTGGACTGTGCTGTGCCTCCAGGCAACTGCCGCCCTATGCTTCTTAGGTCTCACTTTAATATCGTTCTTATCAAATCGCTCAACAAACCAAACAAATCACCACTAACGCGTGCATTTCAATGGTTGCGTAATCGTGCCTTATTTCCCAAAGATAATAAAGTTCACACCATTGTTCACGAATTCTTAAGCGTCTGCACCTCTTGCACAACCGCAGTATCTCCTAAGAGCCCAGTGAAGTCAATGATGCACTGTCCGCGCGTCTTTGTTCCGCGTCATCTTCAACACGGACGTTTGTATGAGTAACCTGGCCCTCTTATCAGTACAAGTGACATAAACTTGTTATTCATAGATAGAGATTTGCACTTTTTTCTAATGTGTCTGCAGCCACACCCAGTCGTTGCAGCCAAGCAATGAAAGAACTTCAGCTCTCAATGGGATCCGCTTCAAAAACAAATTTCAAAACTACTGCTTTTATTAGCTCAGATAGAATATTGCAAGGAATTGCTGGAGCACTTTCATGTCGGTGCATTCTTCAGCAAAACGCTCGTATACACATAGAGTGAAAAATTGCTGTATGTTCTAGCCGAGTTGTTCCACCGAACAAGGGGCAGTAAAAGTGGAGAGTCCCATATCAAAGCCATGCCTGAGATTTTCATATAACTGACATCGCCAAGACATCGATTCGTGATTAAGAGAGCAAAAGCAACCATTTGAATTTCTTCTTTTGTTGAGAGATCGGGTGTATCCAGGACGAGAGTACGAGATTTCTCTTGCGCATACTCGTTTGCTGGATACGCTTTTCCTCATTTCTTAGACTATCGTTCCTGAGCAAGGGAGTAAAGGATAACTGCCCACCCTAGCAGGATGAAAGGTGAGCAATGTTTTACACAGTTGTTTAGATGATTCCCTGTGAGGGATTGTGCGGTCCGGGGTAGGGAAGTCCCGAACTCCGGTCTTTTTTTTTAACGGATTTTCAGCCGCTTTCACATGAAATCATGTAAACCATTGCGATCAAGATTTATTGGCGACATCTTCGTGTAGAAACCTCAAATTTTTCAGATTCTAAGTTGTGATTGTGTACCTAAGGTGAAAACAGCCTTGCTAATCCTCGCTCCCCCATTTCGTTCGTTAGTGAAGTTACGCCGAAAATGCCAACCCAGGGCTGTGCTTCACCTAACCACGGTAAAAATTTACTGTCAAGGATCGTATTGAACACCACAATTTTCGCTTTGTCACATCCCCAATGGAGCCTCGTTTTAATGCTACCAAAGAAACGAGCACAAAACTGTTTTACTGACGCTTTTGAAAGGAATAATATGTATATAATGTTATATATATATATATAAATATGTATATAATGTATTGACCACGGTTTAGTATGGTCCCAATTAGCCAAGAAATGCTCACGAAAACAAAGGTGATGGGTGGGACTCTGTGATTATGCTATATACATACGTATACGTTTATACTAAGTACAGCACATTCGAGCTTCTTTTCGTGAACATTCTGACGCCAAATTTTCAGCATAACTTGTGGTATTCGAGTACCTTGGACACTGCTAGATGTGGAATAAATACCTGCGATGCGTGCTAAGCCCAAATCTTCTTGAAACGTTTAGCTCAGTGTGCAAAATAATACCAAACGGGTGAATTACTGTGACGCTGGGTTTACTACAGCAAGCAGATTCACAATACCAAAAAGATTCTGTTTGAATAAGTGCCAACAAACTCTATTCTCCGCGAACACGGATTTAGGTGGTGGCCAAATGGTATTATCTGGTGACAAGTGGGCTCGGTTGTTTTCTACCAATTTGTAATCGTCACCTGGTTAATAATATGTAAAAGGCAATATTTTTTCACAATATATCACCAGATAATTTGCTTAGTGATGATTATGCACGGCTCCACGTTTGCAGATGACGCGTTATCTCAGCTGGTTTTTCGGAATAGCGATAAGCACTCCGATGACACCGTCGGAGGACTGTTTTGCTTCAGTTTTTGTGCTGAGACGTGCAGAAACCCAGTTCACATTGCTTTGTGAGCGTAGAACAACAGAGTAGCTGATATAAAACCCTTCTGAATCACCATCTGTGACAAATGGTGTCAGAACCGTAAACGACGATGTATTTGCACAGCAAACTACAGTACTCAGAAGAACACTGCTCACTTGGAGTTATCATTTCTCATCAATGGAAGACAGCGGAATGGGGCGAATGACCATTAAAAATACTCGATTTCTTTTTTTGTTCGCAATATTTCCCTACCGTTTTCCAAATTATATTCCTGTACAATGCTTCAGCTCGCGTTACCTCTCCTTTCTACTTCTTTTGGTTTCATGTTCAAAATCATGGACAGCTGAGCCTGCAAGAAGCAGAAATGAATAAAAATTTCCGGAGGGGCTTCCATTCAAGAAAAAACGTATATAGCAAAGTACTCTTTGGTCCTGCCAGCCAATGTTCAGAAAATGGGCTGGCATTATGAAAATTGATACATATGAAAAAGGGTGAGGGTCTCACATTTTGTTTCTTGTGTTGTCGTCGATCAGGTTTTTCATCATTCAGTGCATTTTCAATTTTCCACGCCTTATTTCTCGTCCAATAAAGTTGCAAAAGTCCTTTCTTTCTTTCGCTGAACCAATGTGATGGTTGTGTCACAAGGAAGTATAGGAGGAACCGAAAATTTATCATCGTAACATTCTTTATCACAACACCTTACTGTTTTCATAAGGGATAAATGATAAGCAGTACACATAATTTGAGCAAGATCTACGAAAATAACAACCTTTTCCAAAAGCAGGTGAGAGCATCATGTATTTATACCAGATTTACGTTGGTCAAATGCCTTTCGCAATATTTTTACATATATGTCTTTCTGGATATAGGATTAAAATGACTACCATGTTTTAAAGCTGATGAGGTAAATTAGTAAAACGGCATATATGAACAGTAGTGGGGTGATCCTAGCATTATTTTGCAATTCCATGTAGTTCGGGATCGAAGGAATTTCTACTGAGCAACCAGGCGCGATTCCACAATGCTTTTTCCAGTCCGAGAAAGCCTAAAGGTATACCACGTCATCAGAAAAATTGAAGGGAAATTGGTCTTGAAAAGTATTTGAGTATCCTAACCTTATGTGATATATGAGCTGTGAAGTCCTCGAGCGATATGAAGCCATCGACATCTGTTTTGTCCGCTAATTCTGTTATAAGCTTGCCCTGAAAATTCCATCTCTGAAAAGGACTACAACATGTGGAAAATTCTATCTCGGACGAGGACTACAATCATATCAAGTGTATCTCTTACGCATGGAGAAAAAACGCGATAGGAAGGGTCCAAAAACAGAAAGGAATACATATAATATGAAATACAAGATAGGGAAATGCAGAATGAAAACATACGAAAATGGTAAAAAAAGACAATTCGAAGCAGTCATCCTATATAGTTATCCTGTGTGTTATGGAACAGCTTGAATGATTGTATACTCAGATATACCGAGAAGATATCATTCCAACAACACCGTATTTGGGTTTTACATAGTGTATGTACAGCACATGCATGTAGGAGATTCTGAACTTAACTCAGTCAGCATTCTCAAAATCTATGAGAAGTGATTCAGTATTGTTCTGTCTCTGAGCTTCATACGTTAAATCTTCTCCAATAGTAAAATGAAGCCTCATCAGTTGCTTTATTTGTAAGCTTTCGGCGTTAACCCCTTCATTGGACCTTAACTTTAACAGTGAATTGCAACCTCATCAGAAGCTTAGAAAAATACAGTCAAATATTAACAATACCAGCAAGCAGGTGATATTTAAGTCTTCTGACAACGACAGACACGCGGTGATTGTTTTTCTACACATCAAAAACTTAGGACATACGTAACTTTCATGAACACAAGCTAATACGTAAAGCAAGCGGCCTCACCCCTACGATCTTAATTACACAATGAAATGGCCACGCGACGTTAGAGATCAACCCATTTATACTTTCGCTTGCGATATCAACATTAACACCTCTCTTGATTCCTCTCTGTTGTTGATTTCTGGATTGTGTCTCTTTGTTTCCACCGCCTCCATTACTTTTCTTTCCAAAATCGATGTGAGACGTCGATGGAGGACGATGACTATGAACGTCGGAGCATGCTCATACGTGTGCCTCAAAGTGCGATGTCTCGAGAAACTCTCCGACGGATAGGAGGAGGGATTTAATAATGCTCGCCGGTGTTCAGCCAATCGCTCCCGAAGTGGTCTCATCGTCTCACCACGTATTTTTCTCCACAGCTATTGCACTTGCCCCTTAGCTGGCAAATTTTCTCAATGGTGCTTCAAGGGGAAAACAGAATTTAGGTTCCCATGCCCATGCCGCCATAGCACCTGCGGATACGCACGCTGTGCAACGCGCATAAGAGGGGGCGCGGCTCGTAAATTGCCGACTAGAATGTTGGCAGAGTTCCAGAAGAATGTACAAGATGATGGATTGAACACTATAAGTTGCCTAAACTTGAAAGAAGCTGTAAATTTTAAGAAAAATAGACGATGTTGAGAAGTAAAACATCAATATAGGGGTTATTTGACATGCTGATGACATCTATTTTGTATCAAATTGCCGTTTTTGAGGTGTTTCAAGCGCATTTGGTAGGTACAATATCCCTCGTATGAACTTGATAAGATTATTTAACTTTCTCATCCCGAATTCAGCATCTGTTTTGCAACGTGATGTCCTTTTTCAACTATTAAGGCTTGAGATAGGTGTACCTTCTTTCCTAAAACTTCTGGATTTGCATTCAAAAAGCATTCGAAGGAGGTACATTTGGCGTAAATTCACTCGCTTGATCCACTATCACGTTGCAATTTCGTAACCGCTGGGAAACTAATTTATGACAACGAATGACGAATTCTATGATTTGAAAAAATTGCTTCTGAGAAGGTTGGTGAAGTGCCTCAAGCGAGATTCTTTATGAATATTACTAAATATCAGTTCATTTAACATTTTTCACTCTGGGATCGCAGTCCATCCGGTTGTTGCATTCTTAGTTTCAGAAAATCAATATTAATAATACAAGTACGGAGTGGCGATGCGACGGCATTGCATCCTTCAGGTACGCCTGCAGGCACAGTACGTATCTTCTAGGGAGTTCTCACACCTCTTCTGGCGATGTATAATCAATAGAAGACAGGAATATAGATGGGAAACATTTTAGAAAAAAAAAACTTATAAAGCATCCTATGTAGTGATGAGCTAGTAAAGCATCACATGTTATTATTCGTTAAAACGCTGAAAATCCCAATTTCAGGGATAAATTAAGTGAGAAGTAAGGAAATGATTGAAAATTTTGGATTTGTCCAAAATACGCACAGTTTCATATCCACATCTTTATTCTCCTCGTTTTCATTTATTTAATACTCTTGTACACAGGAACGGAAACTTTTTTTTAGAGTTGAAGTCGGCTAATTTGAAGAAAAACTTATGCACATTAACTGTATGCGATCTGGAAATAAAACAAATAGAACAGAAGATTTACGGAAACTTGTACACAAAATATTTTTAAAAACACATACTATACGCAAAATGCCCATCACATCTACAAATCTAAAAATGATTCCAATTGTTTTACTTTGCTTTACTTCAAAACCTCAAATTTTTCAACGACTGTGGCTCTGTCGCATCTATCGTGAACTGCACTGCCGCACTGGTAATTCTGATTAAATTATGCATTATGCCGCATATGCTTGAAACAGCTCAAAAACTGCATTTCGATACAAAATAGACGTCATATTCGTCACCAGCATGTCAAATAACCCCTGCATCGATGTTTTATTTCTCAAAATCGTCCATTTTTCCTAAAATTTACAGCTTCTTTTAAGTTTAGACAACTTATACATAGTGTTCAATCCATCATCTTGTACATTCTTCTGGAACTCTGCCAACACTCTCGTTGGCAATTTACGAGCCACGCCCCCTCTTATGCGCGTTGCACAGCGTGCGTATCCGCAGGCGCTGTTGCGGCATGGGCATGGGAACCTAAGTTCTTCGAGCCTCTTCAAGGTATATGGTGGGCGGACAGAGACAAACTGGTAAGTCGGATTGTCTAACCACTTGGTTCACGGCGCGTGCCGTACGATCCTCACATAGGAAAGGATGAGTGGTAATCCATCTGCTGTCGAGTTTGGGAACCAAGCTGTGACAGAAGCCATATTACATCCGTATTCATCAAGAATGCGAGCTATTGTTGTTTCTACTGTCACATCAGTAGTCGTTTTTGGTTGTTACTTGTTTTTGGTCTTCATCAGGTTCCGTACCACATTTGCTTTGATGTAGTATAGATGAGCGCTTCTTGAATGTACTAAAATGTTAGCTGACGCAGCCTTCTTGTACCATAACCATTGTTTCCTACCACTTATGAGCCTCACTTTGGTGTTGAGAAAGGGAAGAAAACCGCCGTTAACTGGCCTTTCAATCCAACAGTCTACAATACCAAAACAACCGCCGTTAACTGGCCTTTCAATCCAACAGTCTACAATAATAAAACAATCAAGGGCCACGACGTGGTGTAACAAATTTGAAAGCCGCGTTGCTGGAAGCAGCTATAGCATGAAGAAGAAAGTTATGTCCCAAGTTTTTGATGTGCAGGAAAAAATCACCGCGTGTCTGTCGTAGTCAGAAGACGTAAATATCACCTGCTCGCTGGTATTGTTGTATTTGACTGTATTTTTGCAAGCTTCTGATGAGGTTGCAATTCATTGTTGAAGTTAAGGTCCGATGAAGGTATTAACGCCGAAAGCTTACAAATAAAGCAATTGAAGAGACTCCATTTTACTACTGGAGAAGATCTATGAGAAGGTTGTATTTGCTGAGAATTACTCACCTTATAGATAACATGCTCGTCAATGGGATTAGGATCATGGTCGAGTAGACGCACGGATGGCATCGGTTTCATCCTATGAAATTATTGGAACCCTCTCAGAAAAAAATTTCTTTTCATCATATGAGTTCACCCACCTAAATTCGAGTACAAATCCAGCAGATGTCGTGAGCTCGTCTTTGACTATGCCAAGAAGCTTCATCACGGCCAGAGTTATTTCGTTGTGCTGGAAAGAACAAGCACGACGTCTCAGAAGCTGCCTCACCTACTTATGTCATGAACAGAACGCATATTCTTCAGTGACAGTCGCTTCAGCTTCTTTGTAATGGACCATGTGGCCATCGTTTCGTATGGATAAATTTGCTCTTGCCTCATAAATGAAGTGATTCAAGACGCGCATCGGTCTCAGAAGCTCGCGTTTGACTTGTCAGAGCTATTCGTAGTGGAAAATTTCACACTCACTTGAAAATTGAAAAAAAAGCACCCGTTTACAATTATTGCTACACATGTCGTAGTTCTGGAAGACTTTTGTCCTAAACTTTAAATACTACACCTATCGCGGCCGCCGCTGAACAAACACTAGCAATCTGTTACACTGCGAAGGAAAACGGATTGGCGTCATTGATAATTTGTTAAAACACCTCTCACCGTCTTTGAATCTCTACTCCATCCTCGTTTACAGTTATATGTACTGAGCGCGGATTTGCTGCCTAAAGGTGTGGAGCATTGTGCTTCGAAAGAAAGATATAGCCAGCTAGTTAGGTTGTTTTTTTTTTTTTGATTTCACAACCTGACCACACCCCTTTCCAAGTATAGCGCTCCATGTCAGCTGCATAATGAAGATGAACGGAATACTTTTTGGAAACCTGTTCTCATCCTTCACTGCTAATACTCACATCCCTTTCACAATTATTTATGAACACTACACTACCAACGGTGTCGATTGATGAATTGTTTTTACCTGCTAGAGCTGAGTCACATCGAATGTCGTCTCCAGTTGAAGTCTTGAGAAATTGAACAAAAACGTTCTCGTAGTTAATTCACTCCAGAGTATTGGTTTCTATACATGCTACGTGAATGTGCCTTAGAGCAAAGGGCTTGAGAAGAGCAATTATGTACGAGTTTGGGTGTGGTGTGTGAAACTGAGGCTATGCCGGAATTCTATGATGGTCATGTTCAGCATCTTTTCCCGCCCATCACAGCTGTCTTGCGCCCCCTCTCTCTCTTCGAATTAAAATTTTGCAAAGAACAATTCTGTGTGGAACGTTCTACTCATAGTCAGATGTGGCTGTCGGTCCGAGCTGTACCATTCTCCAATTTGTCATTTTATTTATCAGTCATCAATAACACCGCACCATACTTCCCAAGAGAATCCTTCCACATGTCATATACAATACCAACGGTGTCGCTTGATGAAACTGCGCGATGTCTGCGATTCCGCGTTTTTTTTTTCGTCGCTTCTCCATAACTCCCTTCAATCTCAACCATTTTCAAAATGCAGCAGATATTCGGACTCAGGCTGATCTAATCTATCGGGCAGTTTGCTTGAAATTTGAAAATTTGGAGTTTTCTGGTGATCGTTCAGCAAAATCACCTGAGGATACAATCAAGAGAGACTCGCAGCATCGAGTCTCTCCTTATTTCATCCGCAGGTATCGTTCCTGAAAGTTGGCCCCTTGAACACCTGTCTATAGGAAAAGTTCTAACACTCCGCTGTAAATTCATTTTTCAGGATCAGGACATGGTTAGGACAAGAACGGTACCTAGCACTACTGTTCCTGGATTCTCTAGGGATTAGGTTTACAATTTCGTTGATTTCAACCATTATTTTCACATATTCAGCTTTCCAAAAATAACACGATTTGTGAAGCTTTTGAGAATTTTTGAGGTATCGCGAAAACCGGCTGACTGCGATTTTAATCGCACATGGGTGCGATTTAGACAATGTTTTACTTTCTCATTTCCGAAGAATGATCTCTTCAGGGAAAATAAATAACCCTCATACTCACAACTGCTCACCTACCATGATTTTTACACCTCTGCAACATATTTTCGCGGCTGAATTTGTGATTTCGACAATTTCGCAGTTTTTTTTTTCGAATTTTGTTGGAATTTTTCACTTTTCCCAGTGGATATTGTGCAAGTTTCCATCCCAGCCATCCGAAGATTATCGATTAATTGACAATAAACTTATTATAAGTCGTTTTCTTCATATTTTCCACTCGAGCTCTACCCAGATCCCTGGTAGGCTATAATCGTGGCCTCGTTATCGCTCGATCGATGGATCGCTGGACCTCGCCACAGACTGATGCGCCCTGCGGTACTTTAGCAGCTCATGGATGTGATTACATTTGAAAAGATGAAGGAAATATTTAGAAAAGGGAGCTTCACAGGAAACTAAAAAGCTTTTGTTTCATCGAGCAAATTTGGTATGAAATCCGATTTTCAGAGTTTTTCATGTTTGTTTAAAAAAATTTAAGAATGGGAGTTTTTCACAGTAATCCGCACAACTATTGATGAAGAATTAACTGATGCTGAGATTTTACTGATGGAGGAGTCACTGCTCACATTTCCATGCTCGATGTTGGGAAACAACCCGACGTACGTTAGAAATCGTATCGATTGTGTCAAGAAAGCGAATTCATATGTAATCTCTTATTTTGGGAAAAACAAAAGCTTTTTAGTTTCCTATGAAGCTCCCTTTTCTAAATATTTCTTCATCTTTTCAAATGTAATCACATCCGCTGCTAAAGTACCGCAGGGCGCATCAGTCTGTGGCGAGGTCCAGCGATCCATCGATCGAGCGATACCGAGGCCACGATTATAGCCTACCAGGGATCTAAGTAGAGCTCGAGTGGGAAATATGAAGAAAACGACTTATAATGGGTTTATTGTCAATGAATCGATAATCTTCGGATGGCTGGGATGGAAACTTGCACAATATCCACTGGGAAAAGTGAAAAATTCCACCAAAATTCGAAAAAAAAAACTGCGAAATTGTCGAAATCACAAATTCAGCCGCGAAAATATGTTGCAGAGGTGTAAAAATCATGGTAGGTGAGCAGTTGTGAGTATGAGGGTTATTTATTTTCCCTGAAGAGATCATTCTTCGGAAATGAGAAAGTAAAACATTGTCTAAATCGCACCCATGTGCGATTAAAATCGCAGTCAGCCGGTTTTCGCGATACCTCAAAAATTCTCAAAAGCTTCACAAATCGTGTTATTTTTGGAAAGCTGAATATGTGAAAATAATGGTTGAAATCAACGAAATTGTAAACCTAATCCCTAGAGAATCCAGGAACAGTAGTGCTAGGTACCGTTCTTGTCCTAACCATGTCCTGATCCTGAAAAATGAATTTATAGCGGAGTGTTAGAACTTTTCCTATAGACAGGTGTTCAAGGGGCCAACTTTCAGGAACGATACCTGCGGATGTAATTAGGAGAGACTCGATGCTGCGAGTCTCTCTTAATTGTATCCTCAGGTGATTTTGCTGAACGATCACCAGAAAACTCCAAATTTTCAAATTTCAAGCGCACTGCCCGATAGATTAGATCAGCCTGAGTCCGAATATCTGCTCCATTTTGAAAATGGTTGAGATTGAAGGGAGTTATGGAGAAGCGACAAAAAAAAAACGCGAAATCGCAGACATCGCGCAGTTTCATCAAGCGACACCGTTGGTATTGTATATGACATGTGGAAGGATTCTCTTGGGAAGTATGGTGCGGTGTTATTGATGACTGATAAATAAAATGACAAATTGGAGAATGGTACAGCTCGGACCGACAGCCACATCTGACTATGAGTAGAACGTTCCACACAGAATAGTTCTTTGCAAAATTTTAATTCGAAGAGAGAGAGGGGGCGCAAGACAGCTGTGATGGGCGGGAAAAGATGCTGAACATGACCACCATAGAATTCCGGCAGAGCCTCAGTTTCACACACCACACCCAAACTCGTACATAATTGCTCTTCTCAAGCCCTCTGCTCTAAGGCACATTCACGTAGCATGTATAGAAACCAATACTCTGGAGTGAATTAACTACGAGAACGTTTTTGTTCAATTTCTCAAGACTTCAACTGGAGACGACATTCGATGTGACTCAGCTCTAGAAGGTAAAAACAACTTGGATGGTGATGGAGAAATCATCGACTGATACACTGCTTTTCTTAAGTCTTAGCTACATGTACGAGCGAGTCCACTTCCACCGGAGTCTTCTGTACGTATTGTACGCATCTTCCAATAATAAAAGAAGCTGCCTCACTTACCGAAGCATAACCAACTATGTGTGGACCTTTGCCGTTCTGTACATCAGAGATTGTGTTCAGAATGTGCTTCAGCCAGACTCCAGACATCAGATCACGACAAGGCCCATAGTTGGTGCAGGCTATTTGATGCACTTCAGCTGAAAAATTTTTTTACTGGAAATAGCTCACACCATTGTTTTGATGTCGTACTAATTCTATTACCAAACTCTAGAGCCTCCTTGACCAACTTTTCCTCGTCGTAACCCTCTAAAGTTGGATGGCTAACCCACTTAGGGTACGAGGCATTGTACATATCCTTCAAATAGAAGTCTGTTTACAAGAAAAACTTATTAGAAATTTCCGATAACAATCCGCTTCATCTCGGCCTACGATTTCAATGAGATTATCTGCAAAGTCCGCGGCTCTTCCCAGCGAGGACATATTCCATCCGGTATTCTTGCCAATGTAATCTAGGAGTGGAGCGCTCCTCTTCCTGGCTTCCAGCAGAAAAGGCAGGGAATCACCGTCAATGGGCTTCCATACTAGAATGGGAAGGATAACACGATGCGGGCTTTCAGAAAAAATTTTTACCTTTGTCGCTGTTCTTGCACTCTTTGACAGCGTACATTCTGAGCATAGGATCGTTAATATCATATGGGACTGGGGTCCACATAAGGCCACTTGAAACATCCCATTCTGCCCATCCAACTGGCTTATAGAGCCCAGCCAGTGCAACCTAATAACATGGCTTTTATTTCAGGAAAATTCGCAGTGAATTTTCATCATAAATACCTCACCTGTAGCGTCATCTGACAACGATTAGCCGAGCTGGAATAGAACTTTGCCTCTGAACGATTGTAGTTTTCCGAGATCAGTTTGCCAACGAATTTTCTCAACTCCTTCCCAAGTCCAAATGCCTGCCTTTTACCAATCTACAAAGAGATCTCATTCAAACGTGATAGTGGCATTCAATTTTGTTACTTACCGATGTCAACTCTGTATCCCCCTCGAAGCCCCATGTTCGCGGGTTCTCTTCGAGGAAGACTTCAGGATTCCTGTTCCCATGCCTAAAAAAGAGAAGCTGTGCTATGAACTGAATGAGACACTCATACAATTTTTGTCATAGCATAATATTTTACTCCTTTGCTTCTTTTTCAATTGGGCTGGCAGAAAAGTCTTTTCCGAAATTTTTCAAAGAAAATTTTTATTCGAAAATTCGATGGAAAGTGCGGTCTCACCTATACAATATTGGACAACAAATAACGCATGATCACCGCTAACTGCTCCACATATTACGGTTCGAGAAAGTTGTTGATAAAAGTTATAATAAAAACTGAAAGGGATCAAAGTTTTAGAAAGGACTTTTTAACCTAATATTTAGTTTTATGAATTGCAACCGAATCCAAAAAAAAGGTCCAGTTTTGGACTTTCTAATATAGTGTAGGACACCGAGAAGAGAAGCAAGAGAAAAAATCTTCGGCTGCAGAACTTATTTTTATCGCTACCTTTCTAACATATATATTTTTGGTGATTCAAATGTTTTTTAGCAGAGCCCGTAATGCGCGGATTTGAGCGAACCCTTGTCTGGAAGAATGGGTTCAGTTGTTAAAATTCTATCTAATGTAGGACCTCGAAAGGCAAGCAGAAAAATCTATTAGCTAGAAAAATCTTAGCAAAATTATTTTTATCAGCACGTTCCTATTATTCACCTTTAATTAAAAGGTTACAATCCTGTTAATAAAGGGCCGCAATGCACGGATTCTAGCAGATCTTCGTTTGGACGTCTACTTGCTTTCGTCTGACATGAACAATGAACAGTGCAGAAGCTCAAACAAATCGCAGATGACGGAGTGATGGATACATTCGCCAACGATGAAAGTAAGAGTGTTAGATCTGCTCACAGATGAACGAAATGTTCTACATCCGTTTTCGAAAACTCGGCAATCAGGGTCTCTTTCTCGAAGACTCCATTCCCTCCACACAAGCGTCTTATCTTTGTCAGCACTTTTCTGCGTTAGCCACTAGTTGAACTAAATATGTCAACTTCCTCATCGATGACACGTTAACCTGCTTGTTGCACTTTTAGACCTGCCAGCACAGAATTGCTCTCTTCTCCGTAGTCTATTCGACGCAACACCAGATACTACGTACTTTTATGGGTGGCGGACCTATATGTTAACTAGACCAAATAAAAAAAAACGAATGTTGTAAATAGCTTGGTTACTAGTTCAGGACCCCATCCAAATCCAAATAGTCAAAAAAGAGAAAGTCCTGAATGCCTTCTCATCATTCTTCAAGTATTCCAACACTCCTTTTTTTCTCGAACACCCTAACTATCGACTTATATGAAATAGAATTTTCGAACTCAAATATATCTGATGCATTATTCGCCCCCTAACAATAGAGATTTTCGGATTTTTCCCTCAAGATGTGTTTAATTCGTTGCATAGTTAGCACGCTAACAAAATAGTAAATATACCATCCAACCATCCGAAAAAGAGGTGGACGTCTTGCGAAAATTTAATTCGATCTTTCTTCCAGTCTGAACGAGAATAATTGCACGAATTCAATAAAATTAGCAGGCTTAAATTTCTTAAATAATTCCTGGGAACAAATGTATGGTGGAGAGTTGGAATGGCTATTTTTTTCTCAACGCAGTCCCAAGATGATTTTCATAACTTTTTTTCCCAAATTTTCCAAGGCTTACAATTCTCAAAGCCACACTAAATTAATAAAAGGTGTGTTTGTATGTCCACATTTCGAAGTGGATAAGTTAATTGGACGTCTCTGAGGAGTTTATTAGAAATTTCACCGTTTATCGCTCCCATCTACACATTACGATTCACCTAGAGTCTATACAAACATCGAAAGGCTTACCGCGTTCCAAACAACACCAGAACAGTCTGCGGATCGATTTGCACTGATTCGGAGGGAATTTCAGATGCCACTGCCAGAACCGCAATACATACCAGCAGTATCCTCCACATCAATGAGGCGGACGGGCTATGAGCATAGCATCGAAGAATGAAGATCGATAGATATATTAGGAGTATTACCGTGATTCATAATAACATTCACAATCAAACATAAAAGGGCAAGTTCAAATAAATACATGAGGGAAAAGAGAATTCTGCGTAGTGGTAGTGGCAAAACATAGCCAGAATCGTATCCAGAACATCTCATTAATTCTTTCTGAAATTGTGCTGTGGAAGTTGAAGCGAGGCAAGGCGATGAATTGCGTCGTTCATTCCTTGTTATATTTGTCTTCAAAGATCCACTAAGAAATGTTCTGCAAACTTCTTTATACGAAGGTATCCCAGAGGACCGAATCTAGGATCATAGGTGAATCTACTCAGTGAGTTCATGTCAGTTTTTGTGCATATTTTCTTGCCAAATAGGTCTCGAAGAGCAAATATGGCCATGTCGGATGAGCCGAAGCCTAGCTTAAGGTGGTTCTTAATGCAACAAACCATGGTGAAGCTACTTGGGTTTCCATGTGAACAGAACCGCGCAATTGTGACCTTTTTTTGCAAATTAGAGCCCGCAGAGCTAAGTCTCAAAACAGATAACTGAAGCTCACTAAAACTTTACACATGTGCCGTGCCGCAGAATCATGTCTACAGTGGATAAGTACCAGTGAATGGCCTGATGTCCATTATAACTTTCAAGTAGCGTGAACGCGATCTGCACGATATGTTAGTGCGATCTGGATATCTTGCTATCCAACGAAAACTTATTTCCGGATATGTTATCCAATCGTTACATGGCAACGCTTCTTCATCTGCCCGATGTTGGCTACGCACCCTGGATCATAAGTGAATGAGTGATGGAACTTGTCCCCTTATCACAAGTAAACAACACAGCTAGAGCTACTCAGAATTATCTCATTGATAGAAGTACGCTGACTTGAACACCGCAGGAAATAGACTGATGAGTAGCATATATAAGAACATTGTGCTGCACTGAGCCCACTATGTATATTTATGGAATTATTTCCTTGAATGTAGAATATGAGCTACATACATCGTCTCATAAGAAATGCCCGTTGCTTGATGTTTTCTGTGTATTTTTTCAGCTCATCCGAACCAATATTTCCCAGGGGTGCTGAGGACCTTAGGTATGTATGGCAAAAAAATCTTTCTAAACGCGCCGCATCGGATGGGCCTCCTTAGTGATGCACTGCAAAACATATACTTGTTTTAGAGTCAGTTGCCTTAACCCATTGAAGACCTCGCGGCTCATCCATGAACGGCACCTCTGTAAGTATGGTTCAGTTTGGATAAAGTTTGGGCTTTGGAGGCCTCAGCTTTTTTTACATAGTAGCGTAATAATGTTTTCATGTCGACATGATTAAAAACTTTATACTGGAATTTTCATAAATCTTTTGAAAAAGAGAAGGGAAGACCAACTTGAGAAAATGTGGAGACGCGCGTAAATCGCCAACAAGATAGACACATTTTGCTCCAAAGAGTACGGTTTTAGAATGTTTGGTGTTCACTGCAATATTTGGACCAAGTTGTTCGAGTTCAAATAAAATAAATATAATTTCGAGGCATCCTATACCTTGACATCCCATACAGACGAAAATCGAGAAATTGCTTGCTTACAAACTAGACAATATAGGCCAGTAGACGTCACTGCTTCATTTGAGAATGACAGCAAATTCATTTTTTGCCTTATTTGCGTCGCACTGGCAAACCATATGTACACGGGACAGCTGTGAAATAGCGGAGTTCTTCGTGTCTGTTAGTTTTTGAAAATACCAATCACTTAGTACAGCCAATTTTACGCAGTCGCCGGTGCTTGTCTCACTAGGGACTATAGTAGGGAAAACTCCAGAGAGGAAACGAGCTTGGGATAGTACGCAGCAACTGGAGAGGGTGAACAGAAAAATAGGCAATACGCACGAGTACTGAACTATCGTAGCGTTTGAAATAGAGTATAACTCAGATTTTCCCCGGAAGAAGGCATAGTTGAATCTGAATGCACCGCTAGTCACTGAATGCTACTAGGTCACGGTTCGTTTCACCAAGGAGGATAGTTGGACAGATTATGGAGAAGAATAGAACGCTGTGCATCGAGCTGCAAACTGGTCCACAGACAACTGCAGACCAGTCTGCAAATTTTAATAGCAGTTGTTCCGTCGAGGATAAGAGAGCAAATTTTAGGTATTCCTTGATCTTATGACAGATGAGCACATACTACAACACTATCGAACAGTATTAGCCTCTTTTCTTATATAAAATGCAGGAAAATGTGGAACGAATCTGCCTTTACCTACTGCTTGGACAATGTTACTAGGCCAAGGAACGCAACAACAAATAAAACATAGCGCCGCTTGGGAGCGAAATTTACTATGTGAAGACTTGTGTTTGTTTGCGGAAAGCGAACGAGGTGGAACTGGAAGGCGACACTTGCGCTGTCGGCTGCCAACAACGAAAGGATAGATCCAAGAACAAGTGTAGAGAGATGCTTTCACGGCATTCGTTCCCTGGGACATTAATTTGACGTCACCGAATCCATATCAAGTCAGTAGGGTTTACACGGATGTGACGAACTGAATAGTTGTTTTCACTCACCCCCGCTAATACCGCGGTAATCCGTGGACCGGCGCAGACTCAGTACAAGTGAAAACGCCAATCAATTTCACTTGATAACATTTGAAGGTGGTACTTCTCAATAGTCAGTGAGTCTTAGATGGGTAAAATTTTAAACTTAGCAAAAAAACTCGAAAGGAAGAGAGCTGAACTTCCATTTCATGCTGGTCACCAGTGGCGGACGCAGAAAGTGGGCGGGAGGTGGGGCGTGGGAAGAAAAGTGGGGTCTCCGCCGTTTTGGGGACCCAGACGGAAAATAAAATTAATAATAATATTAATTATAATAATAAACAATAAATAAAAAATATATTAAAAATAATAATAAAAATAAACAATTAAAAATAAACTAACGCAAGATTTTTATTTGTATTGTAAAGTAATTTCGAAAATTTGGCGACCCATTCTCGGGGGAGGGCGCGCGCCCCCCCCCGCCCCCCCCCCTGCGTCCGCCACTGCTGGTCACGTATAATGAAGCAAATCCCATACACTGGGGACTTCTCATAATGCTCATCAATGACGGAAGAAAGTCTTTCTTCTCATGAATAAGAGGGTAACAATAAATCTACAGCTTTATCAAAGACGTCATGCTGTGGCAAACATTTTTAGCACGTTTTCATGTTTGGCATTTCGAGCAGTAAATCAGGAAGTGAAACTTCGAATCTTGAAAAGTCACAACAAGAAAAATTCTGAACAGGATCATCTATTTGCATAGTACGAAAATACTTACCAAGAAATCAAAAGAGACACTTGGAGCAGACGTTTCTAATTTCCTTCCCCAACTTTCTTGAGTAAAACGGTAAGAAACTGAGACGGAGTTGAAACTTTGAGTGAGCCACCACTTCGACTCATGCCAATGTGGCATCTTCAAAAATTGCACTCGTTCCCTTTGTGGAAGACGGTGAAGGATCACTGTAATGATGGTTCATCAATTTTGAAAGGAAATTGTTTTAAGTGAAAACGCGCATTCATACAATACTGCACTTTGTTGAAAATGAACACTCAGACCGTGGATCTGCATTCTTTTCGTTCCAGGGCTATGACTCACCATAGCGAGAAAGTTTACGGACCGAACCAGATACCAAGAACAGCAGTGGATTGGGTTATTACCGCTAACAAAATCTTCCCCATATCTTTGATTTGAATATTGGACTTCAGAAATTTTTCATTTCACCGCGATTCTTCCGCGCACCGCGCGCTAAAAGGCGCGCAGCGAACATCGCGACGTCATGAAAATCGGCTGAAAAAGGGAATGTTTCAAGAAAGAAATTGTAAGAATTCGTTACAGACTCTCACCTAATAACTGGTTAGGAACTTTCGAGTAGTCCTTACAATTTCAAGAACTTCTTGACTTTCTTGACATCTAACGGCGTGGTATGAATGAGCGTACCACTACGTCAGAAGTAGGGCCCATGAGTGAGATGTGACAACACTTTCGAGCCTAATCACCACTATTCTGCGTTTTGCAAAGGGACGAGGAATTGAAGTCGAGGCCCACCCTCACTTGTGCCATGTTACCACCATATGGCTTTCGTCGGAAGTCCCGCCACTGTAAATAGGGCAAAAAATCTAACCTCTCCAGAACCCATAATTTTGATGGATAACAAGCACACTCAAAAGGTCTCTCGCTATGCACAAGTATAGACTCTCAGCGCTCTTCCACGAAAAGAACGCAAATCCACGTCTCTTTACTCATTCACTTTTAACAAATTAGTGCGGCTATTGGGTATAGATGTCTAATGGATGGATGATACATTGTTGCAGAATAAAACTGATCATGAAGATACATACTTAGGAAGACAAGAAAATGCGCTTAACAAATCCATAGTTGTAAACGACGCTAGAAAAAAACCACCTCTCTTCCTTATTTATGTGCTGGTCCCCACCTTTCTCGAGACGATAACTACTTTAATTAATACGTTATTAGGTTTTAATAAGGTAGGCATGAAAAAGGCCTGTACCCTCATATTAATTCACTTATGTGTACGTCAAAGAATTTTTCTTGCTTTTCTTCAACCATATAGTGTTGTTCTAGTAGGCCGCCACAGTTAACCGGCAATAAGTCATGTTCTGTAAACGGAAGACGGTCTTTTGATGAATTGTCCGTGAACTGGTATCGAAATGCTCTGTGTGATCTTCGTACACACGGACAATCTATGCTTAATTATGACAAATCGTCATTTTCTCTCGTCGTTCCATCTAACAGCAATGATCCAATTATTTCGCTTCGAAAACAGCGAAGGCCGCTGTTGATTCGCCACTCCTCCGGCGTCATTATCAAATTGGCTACTTCTCCGCTCTTCACGTTCATACCTATTCTCCTGTAAGGTTACGGTGCTTTCATACGAGCTACGACATCTTCTGACACTGATTGAAAATACATTCTTGTACGAAGGCTCGATTTTAGAGGTGCGACTCACAAAGCTTGCTCAACGACTTTCCCAAGAAATATGTTCAAAACAGTTAGCCTCTCGTTCCTAACATTGAGTGAGTGAACGTGCGAAGTGAACATAGGAAACCTGCGTTATCTGAGATCCTTCCAGAGTAACTCTTTCTCCTTCGCAATAGTTCTATGTAGATATGTCATAACCAATGTAGAGTTATTATACAATATTCTTTACAAAGTTGGTCATCCCATTTATCGTACGATTCAATAAATAATCCTCAGATTGTATTTTCTTCCAACAGCTACATAATTTCGATGTGCTAGAGCCCCATTACAGTGCTTCTGAATGTCACTGGTATTCTACCTCGCCGTCACGGAATGTATTGATAACTCTATAGTATAAGTATATTAGTTTTATTATAAGCACTTATATCAGTGTTAATCGCTGCTATTCCGAAGCTCTGTCACTTGTAAAGAGCCCTTGCGATTCTGCATATGTACAATTATCAGGGTTAGGGAAAACAAACTCTATGCGTAAATCCAAGTTAATTTGTAAGATGATTTTTTTCCACTCACAAAGCGGGCTTGTGTACGATAAATTACTTGTGTTATCCTGAAAATTAAAAAAAAACATTTTGAATTTGCATATTTCCTGCGCTGACAACTATAATAAAATGGTTTTTTCGAGAGTGAAGGTTGTCAAGTGATCCTCAACAGCCGCCAGATGTCAGTAATCCTTAAGATCAGAGACTTTTTTGGAATTTCTAAAGAGTAGCAAGCCAGATTATTTCCATTTTCACTTCACAATTTTTACCACAGTAATAAAAAGATGTTTGAAATGTAAAGTCACCCACATAATCAATGTTCTTCTTTCTTTTTCCCAAGAGCGCGACCCCCCTCTCGCAAAAGTCGGGCAATCCTGGTAGGACTCCCCACTTATCTAGGAAGCTCTTACCTCACAGTTGATTTTTGTGGGACCGGAAAAGGTGATTTTCAAAAGCCGCTAAGTCAAAAAAAATGCGCCTATTGAGGGTACATTTGGCCTGTCCTCGCTTCTGTTGCTTCTAGGCAATAGCATGAGGTTGGGCGTTGCAGTAAATTGTAACCTACATTGTTCGTCATTTCTTTTCCAGAATAATGACTGCAAGCTTCCGGAGGTGTCGTGTGCTAGTGTCTACTGTGAATGTCTAGCCCCTATCGGAATACTCATTGCACAGAATTTCTTCGTCGACAGTTGGGTTCTACCAGAGCTGAAGCTTCTCATCAGATTGTCTGAGGACACATCTGTTCAATCGCAGATTCAACTGATTGAATTAGCCGTCAACGACTTTTGAAATCGCGTTTCTAAAACCTAAAGGTGTAGTAAGGGCTATGTACTAGCTCTCCTGTCAGGGCAGCAACTGCCTAAATCAAAATAAGCAGGAGAATCCCCACCAGATGTTCCAGCGCTTCGTTCAAATGAGCTGTTAGGTCCAAGATATGTGTAGCATGGATCAATATGATCACTATACATTTTTTTAGTAATGGTAACTGCTCAATCAGAACTTGTATTCTATCTGAATTGTGTATCCATAGCTTTGTGAATGAGATGCAACAAATCAATGAAATCAATCAATCAAAGAAACGATATGGAGTTGATTTCATTGTAATTTCTCTAGGGGCGGACAGTTTTGTTAACAGATTTCAATCACAAGGCCAGTAAGTTCAACTCGAAGCTAAGGGCACGAATAGATAGAATAGCCACTAATGTCTGTTCAGTTTGGAACACTAAAGAAATCCTTGACAAAACTGTGTTTTCAGCAAGTAATTTTGCGAAGAAAAGGAAATCACTGTATAATTCGACAATTGGACTGGGATTCATGTAACTCTAACCAAGCAAACCAAAGATGGTTATCATGATTGGTTGTCTAGAGTACGTGGCATTAGAAGACGCACGATATGGATTTCGTTTATTAGCCTGAGTTCGCTCGGTTATACTTTTATGATTAATGGCCCAAACGGTACCGGTAGGACCTATCTGAAAGAAATAATGTAAAAAAGTGCTGTTGTTGGATTTAAAGTTTCCTCAATACACCAAATGTTTGGAAAATCGCGCTGGAGTTCATCCAAACTACCAAGAAACAATTAATTCTCCTGAATTAAGATTTAGCTATTCCTCTGAATAATTAGCATAGCATGCACGTCACTTTTTTTTCAATTTTTGAACCATAGTTCTTCGCCTTATCAATAAGCTTGCAACAATCCATGTCTTGCGGTCTGGATGATTCTGCGGTTTTTTGGATGTTGGCTCTGCGGCCCGCAAACCAACGCAAATCCTTGCCTTATTTTCGACAAGATGGCGGTAGCAAAGTCATATTTGATATACTGATAAAGACATTGAAGTCTAATTTGCACGCTGAAGTTGAACTGAAACTGAACTGTAGGGTTCCAGTATCAATGCTGTAGTAACCGTATTTACAGAGTCTCTCGTTAGATATAGTCCACACAGTAACCGTCTGAAAATGCCTTGCGGTTTAATTTGAGTGTTACATTTGGGTAAAGCATGTCAAAGAGCCCATTGGGTAAAATCCTAGATGATTTTGGGAGAAATTACACCTAGTTCACCTACAATATGCCTACTACATATATGCCTACATTACTGCGTTACAGTACAATAATGCACATAGCCAAGGGCGAAGGGCCTTATGGGAGAATTTTGGAAAATTTTCATTGAAGAAACAGGGGTTGAAGTAGACGCAATCTATCGGTGAGTCGTATTGACCGCATGTGTTAAGCAATCAAATCGCAGTGACACTGAGTGGGAGTGTCAATGTAATTGCCAAAAGTATCCAGCACTTCTCAGGATTCTTGTAAACCTTCTCCCGTCTGAATGATCGGCTCAATGCGAGAGTTTTACTTACGGTAGTCACAGAAAAAAATAGACTATTTTCAGGATGGAAACCGTCACTCCAACATACACCATTCGGCGGGCAACGATGGACGATCATGACGCGTTCTTCAACATCATGGTGGAGGCCTATACGAACACTGAACCAATCGCAAAAGCTCTGAACGTTTCTAAAGAGGATGCCGGCGAATTTGTGAAAGGTGAGCTACAAAACCTTGAAGACCGTCTACGTTTATACCTCCTCTTTCAATTGTAGGTTTCCTACCGCACTACCTCCCTCAAGGATATTCACTAGTAATGGAAAGCGATGGAGAAGTTGTTGGAATTTATCTAATACAGCGTATCGACCGGTACTGATTGAATTCCTACCGAATGGCAGGATGGATTTTTATAGTCTCTCATCTAGGCCGAATCCGATCTATCCTACAGGTCCTGATCCTGATCTTCCTCCGAAGATTTTCCTCATTGAGAGCATAGCACACAAGCTAACAGAAAATGTGAGTATTGAAAATATTGTGAGAGTGTTAAAGTAAAATGTGAGTAAATGTGAGTATAGTCTACGCAACCGAAAAAGATTATTACTGCTCATGGAACGTGTTCTGGGCTGAGAGTAGGTCAATGATCCATATTAAACAATATCAGAGAAAAGTGACTGGAGTAGTAAAAAATATTGTGAAGGATGATTTCAACGAATCACAAAGGTGGATTTTCTATGCTTCTAAGCACCTCACGCGATATAGTTGAAATGAAATATAATAGTAAGTGAAAGACGTTTCAGCCTTCGTGCACTGATAGGTTCCTTTTTTAAAATCCACAGGCTTAGATGAGTTTTAAAGAAGAGTTCTTGTCGAGAGTATCCCACAATTCTAAAAGTATCTTTCAGTTCTGGGATATGATGCCGCTGCACTTCACCCGATGCATGCACGCACTGTACACAGCTGTGATACCGTCATGGCACTTCCGAGGAGCAGCGTCGGCCCTCACAGCAGCAGGGATTCGAATGGCAAGAGACATGGGAGCAGATGTGGCATTCGCAGAGCTGTTGAGCGACCATGTGTTGAGGGTGAGTTATGCGTTAGTTATGGTTGCTGTGCATCAAATTTGAAGCGGCTATATACAATGCAGGCGCTTGTAATATCACACCTCTTACATACGTAGCGCTGATATTGCAGACGATCGTGAAAATGGAAAAGAAAGGCAAACCGAAGTTCTGCAATAAGTAAACGCATGCATTCTACCGAAAAAACCTTTTTTTACATAGCCAAACTTACCAAAAGTGATAGACTGCTTCTGATTTACAACTATATTGATACATACAGTCTAATTCGTAATTTTCGAACGGTGTGGGCGGCTCCATATCTTTGCGGCTCGATGAACATGGTGGGACCAAAGCGAAGGATGCGGTAAGAACATGTGCCATATGGAAACAACGAGTATGTCCCGTCGAGCGCATCATCCCTCAAATAGTTTAGCAAAGACTGCACATCACGAATAAATTTTTGTAGTCCGCTAGTCCCTTTACACATGCGTGAGCACAAAATTCTTCCTTTTCCGCTTATTTTTTTTTTATTCAAGCTTTCATTTCTCCACTTCTGACAGTCCAGATATGGTGCTTGCAAGAACGCATCTTCCTTTAGACCCTGCCAAACCGAGACTTTCGCCTGTACCACACGAGTGTTGTGAAGCTGTACTATTTACAGCAAAGAAACAGGATGACCTGCAAAAGGCTGGATCTAGTATTTATTCGCACTTTTTCAGCTGAACAACCCATTTGGTTTCTTCGAGCTGCGCTCCATACCTCACTCACATTGGAAGGACCGCAAAGGAAGACCACTAATCAAAATCAAAGGAGCAAATCGATCTGTGCTCACTGTGATTTTTCTAAAGAAAACCTTGGTTGACTCTAAACTGTGAATTCTCAACTTCCACTTTCGGAATAAACAACCTCAAATTGCATATCACCCTCTTGAATAATAATTTATTTCAAATCTATGATAGTGGCTTCGCTTGTTGGAATTTTATCGGTGGTGGTCTTTGGGTTCGTAAGCGCTTCCTGATTACGTCTGGTAGATCATCAAGGCTTTTCCGTTCCTAAAATACAGGGTGAAATACTCAGTCACAATATCAGATCTCACTCAAAAATGTTAAAGTTACATTTTGGAACGTTTCTAAGATGCTTATCAAAGTTCTTGTCGAGGCAACTGCAGTACCATTGCAGGTATGAACAAATTTCTTCTCCCCGGATTTCGTTTTGTAGCGAATTCCTGAAAGTATCGTGCGCATGGACCGTGACTATTTTTTATTTCATTATTTTTTCTTGGTTTGCACGTCCGTCTCGCTGGGAATTTTTCAACTGAACGGCGTTCTGCCAAAACGCTTCGTAGGATACATATGGCATTTGACATAAGTTATTAAAAAGATACAGTAAAAAAGAGAAAATTAAGAAGAATAAAATTTCATGAATCCAGTTTAGAGCTAACTAATGCTCGAGTACGAAGACAGCTCATGTTTGCAATGGAATTCGCAGTAAATACAAACCCAGCCTTCTCGCCTGGTAGTCCGTACAGTTACTTGCAGACGACACTTCCCCGTAAATCTGCCGTCCTGGCATCCACGCTTCTACGTCGATTTTACGTGCAGCCGGCGCTCCCAGTTCTTCTGTCGGCATTTCCATCTGCCTGTAACTGGTTAAAAGATCAGCGTGTGATCAACGGCAACATTTCCTTTTACCACATTCGCAGTTGTTTCGAACGAATATCAAGTCTTTCTACAAAATTTCAAGCGCCTCTAACTATACCTGCAGTGGAGACCGAATGATTCAAATGTTCCTTTTTGGATCTGCACAAGGTACTCCAACTCAGCCTCGCTTTGCTCTGGCGTGCACATTATATACATTTCAACCTAAAGACTTTGCTAGATCTCACAGACATGAAGCATCACGAAAAAAGTCAACAGTCAAGAGTAAGAATCATACCTTTGTGAATTCGTGAACTCGATAAAGCTTCGCCTCACTGGCTGAATTACTTATTTCAGGACGATAGCATCTAAACAGAAAAGGAGCTCAAGCATCCAATATTTTGAACCCTGACCGTACTACAGCTATAGTTTTATTCGTGAGCACAGAAAATATTGAACAAGAGATGAGCAACTATAATAAAATTAAGATGAAGTAGAGTGAGAGAATAAGGAGGCAGGAGAGAGGTAGGAGGGAGACAGAGTTAGAGAAAAGGATGGAGGAAAAAAAGAGATAGGATTGGAATAACCCAGAAAACCTTGAAAATCAAAAACAAAATCGAAGAATTTTAGTAGTCGATGTAGTAACTCAATAAATGATAAGCAGAAGTTATCATCTTGCATCTTACTCATATATGCTAATCACCTGCTCATTGCTACAACTCGGAGCGGAAGTTGTTCCTCCTCAAAGGTCTTGTTCCTCAAAAGAGCCGATATCCCCATTTCTGCAGTACCAGATAGAACGACATCTGGTTCATCTTGCAACGTGTACTAGAACTAGAACAATAAAATCAAAACAAATGAAAAAGGTAAATGATTAAATGAACCTGCATGTCTTTCTGCGTTCGCTGAGAAACTCCGCATGCTTCTGTTACCTCTCTTGCTACAAGGTCTGGCACTGTGACGGGTTTGAAGCCCAGTACACAGACACGATCGAACACGTAGTCAAGTATCACTCGCTCGAGGTTAGCCAAAGCACCTACAAGTGTTCAGAAATTGATACAACTATAATCGCTACCAGCTACGATCTCTGCTATTCCTGACACCTGAATGGCGTGGCAGTTCTAATGAAATAGCGTTAAAATTGGCTATTTCGTTCCGACTGTTCTCATAAAATAAGACAGTAGAGCAACAGGTAAGTACGACACGTTGGGACAAAACTACCACAAAAACGAAGGAATTAAAAAAAACGTAATGAAAAATGGGACCGATTAGGGAACAGACCTACGAATGCATAGCTCCTTTCGCCAGATACGTCTGTTGGATAAAAGAGGGTCCGCCAAGGCTGCACCAACTTCTCAGCTGTTAAAAGGGAACCCTCACGCCTTTCACCCCACGATGTTATGACCTCAATTAATAGGAATTTAATGGAACTGCATAAATCTCAATATATGTAACATCTACATAAAGAGATGAGAAATCCCAAAGTGGGACAGCTAGCATACCTTAGCGTTTTCTTCACTACCTTTAGGTGCTCCTGGGTGTGACATATTCGGGATTTTGAGGGCTTCCTCGTACAGCTGAACAGCTTTAGTGAGTTTATCGATTATTCCCTGCACCAGAACAAAAAAAAAACACCAACGTCATCCCACATCTTCTTCAGTGTATCCTCACTAATGGATGGTTTTTCTTTTGCTTCCATTAACGCATGAAGTTCCTTCCATTTTGCTCGCACTTTGTCAATATCACCCACGCCTTTCCTCTCGCTAAAATACACTGTTTAAAGTGAAGACAAGAGCAAATGCTCGAATTTGGTGTAGTCGTCGTCCTTAACGACATTCATTCAGCCTCAGTGAACACCACCGCTCATGCTTCATTTTCTCATTTTATGATTTGACAATAATAAAGACCAGAAAAAGAGCATGGACAGAACCTGATTATAACGAAACATTAAGTGGGTGGTTAGTACCTGCCGCTCTCCGGATGCACAATATCCCGCTCGGAACTCATCCTTCTCTGGTAACGGTGCAGCACGAGTGGCGTAATGGTTCGGTTAGAAAGGTTAGCAGTAACGGTTCCCAGTTACTGCTAGCGTTTCTCAAGCTGTCGGCCCTTTGGCAGCTGAAAGACGGCAGCAATCAAGGGGAGGATGGCAGCAACTGGGAAACGTTGCTGCTAGCGTTTCTAACCGAACCATTACGCCGTTCGGGCTGCACAGTTATCAGATTTGGGACTCCTAAGAACCGCCTATTACGTGCGAGGGTACTTCTGGTAATTCTGTATTTAGATCAGTGAAATATCACTTCAATACTAGTACTGGATCTAAATGGCCACAATAATAGCAGTTGCGGCTCTTTGGATGACAGCTGAACCCGGTGAACACAGAGAAGATTCGCTGACCTTTTGCCGTTTTTTTTCAACAGGAGCTTGCCTTCGCTGCTCCAGAAAACTGTGGAATGAGACAAAGAACTGAGTCGGCCAGTGCTGGAGGTCATTGAATTTGGCAAATAGTTTCAGGCTCAGTAGCCATTCTTGTGATCTGATAACCAGTGTATGGTTAGAGCTAGATTTATGCTACATAATGCGCAATTGAAAATTCCTCTGCAAGCTCTTCTCTTTCCCGGAGAAGGCGCCATGCTGTGGCAAAATGGTGTAGTTCCTACAGAGCGAATGGAACTTGTCTCGAAATTCCACCGATTAATGTCCACAAACGGTTGATTTTTGCAGCCGCAGCGGAAGAAATCCCACTCCGATTCGCTTCAAGGCCAGAGAGAAAAAGGCATAATCAAAATTTCGGGTCACCAAGTTTGTACCTGTGCCTGAGACCCCTAGACGAAAAATAGGGAGAGGAAGTACTATTGAGAATAAGAATGGCCTCGAAATTACTCCACTCAAATTTGGTTGGCGTCATGCAATGTTATGGTAAAATTATTGTTCGTGGAAGTGCAGTTGCCGAATGTCACGAATTTGCACAATCACTTGTCTACCTAGTAAGCAAGTATTTCATTAAGGTTAGGTCAAAAACCACTGCATGAAATTGATATCTGACTGTAAGTAATGAAAACCCACGCAATATTCTGTTTGATTACTTCACGGTTAGCATCGTCCAAAAGGAAATCGAAATCCAGTTCAGGTCGAAGCGTAGACGAAAGTCGTAAATGTGTGAGCCCCAAACTAGTCCTGCATGAGCTTAGGACGTTTCTGTGAGCCCGAATAGCGCCGAACAACCGCTTCATCTAGTCATAAACTTGAAAAAAAATGTTTGGAAGTATGTCACAAACGCAGGTGTACTCCTGTGATATAATGAAATAAACTCCGTTAAAACGATTTTCAATGAAGAATCTAATTAAGATAATAATTTATCTTATCTGCAATATCTCAACATTTCTATCTAAAACTTAAAAAGAACAATTGCAAACATAACAACAATTCATGGAGATCCTTGGCACCGTTAACAAAAGTAAACCTGTGAAAAAGACCCATACTAAAAAATTCAATGCCGAGCAGACTTTCTCTCAGAGTACATTTGGAACCGCGTGTGAGCACGTGCGAGCATTTGATGACAATGCTGGACCTAAAATACTAAATTGCATTTCATTTATTACGACCTATGCTTCCTTATAGATAAACTATACTCTTCTTGAAGTAAAAGAAAACAGAGCGGAGATACAAACATTAATTTTTCCAAATTGCCGCTCCGCTTCACGAAGTTGATTCGCCTCATAATTGCGGAGAGTTTGCGCCATTCGTTGTAGCTGTAATCACTGCATTCAAAATATCATAACCAATATCCATAACTCGTACCTTTTCCTCCAGTTCAGGAGTCACAGGAGGAAAACACATCCAGAAATGCTTCAAAAGTTCCGCGACTGCATCATGAATTGCACGTAACTCGTTTAACTGACTGGGTGATAGACCCCATTCCAAAGGATCACCAGATCCATTCATCCTAGCTTCCGAAGCCGTACCATTCTGGAAATATAAATGACACCGATAACAATCCACTAAATTTTTTTTGTAGGAACGGAGGTCCAACAAAAATTTGAGTACGCTTGCATATCATAACTGTTTAATAAACAAAACGAATAATGATCACACCTACCATCTCGACATCTTCCACGTCAAACGCTTCCATATCTTCATCTTCAGGAATTAAAATGTCCTAAAATGCCGAAATTGACAAGACAGAAACAGAGGAATTTGAATAAAAGGGAGCAATGATTCTCTTCCTTTGAAAAAAAAATGTCTCAATTTAAAAGAAAGAGTACAAGCGGTAAGGATACAAGTGGGATTTGTATGCTAAAAAAAGAGTGAGGAGTACTTCACGTAAGTACAGTTCGAAAGGAGGAAATATTCCTACCAACACCCTTTTGGTAGAATTTGATAGTGCATGAATTATGGGTACCCGAAGTAACCCTAACAGTGACAACAAACCCAGGAAATCAAAAAAATGAATAAAACGACAAAGTGAAAGCTCCCTTCGGTTTGGTTTTGATCTGATGATAAAACCACGAAGAAATGCGGATTAACCAACCTCATCTGAAGAACTTTCCAATAATGTCAATACGATAGCCTTGTAGTTGGCAGCTTCTTCTGGTGAATACGTCCGCTAAAGAAATTCGAAATCAATAAATACTGTGAATTTGAAGAAAACAAGCAAATGAACGAAGAACGCATGATTAATACGAATTGAGAGTAATGGCTTCATAGAAAGACTTACATTAACTCCTTCGTGATCCGCTTTGATTGCAACGCTTTGACAATCTTGTTGCCCATCCTGGTCGACGAGTTCATTGGATTCCAGCCTCTTTTCATCTTCTTCAATAATCCGCTGGAGTTATAAAGATGAATTCAATGACAATAAGGGTGATAAACTAATTTTAGAACCAGCTGAATATAGAATCCTTATGAGTGAAAGCGATTACAAAAATAAGCGTTAATGGAATCCCAAAAACTCACGTTCAGAACGCCAAAACCAGACTGCTTCGAGACATTATTGCTTCCTTCGTCGGCAGATGTGGATGGTTTCAGCACAGACAGAATCTTCTCCGATAAATAGTTGCAACGCCGCACCAGAGTGTTCTTCTGAGTGCCTTTCACGGCATCCGGCTTCTGAAAGCAAGTTCATGAATTATTTGAATGAACAATAATACCTTTCTTCTAAACTCCCTCTCACGCATCTACCTCCAATAGCCCTGTTATTCACATCAGAACACTATCTTGGAACTCATATTGAAATGACGCAGCGATTACCCGCAATCAACTCGCTCGTTGATATATGTAAGCGACTTCCATGAAATCACGCACCACAAAATCCTTAATAATGTTGTCATCGAGATGATCCAGGTCGAAACGTTTGCGATACACTCCATCACCTTGAATTTTCTCCATCTCAGCCTCATCCATCCTTACGCAATCCGCAAACGGGTCATTAGGATTCGGCAAGACCTAACAGTGAAGAATTTGTTTTGAAACATGTCTAAATAATAAGGAAAAAGAAAAATGCAGGAATATTAGAGAATAATAGAACGGGAAATACCTCTCTTTCACGATGGAAATAATGGGACTGAAAGAATTTGGTCCAAAACTGTGCTTCGGTCATTTCATGAGGAACAAGCTCCAAATGCTTCTTTTCAACTGAAAAAGAACAATTGCTAGCAGTAGACACGGTCAAAATAAATACTTACCGGCTGGATAGGTATTGAATACAGCTTGTATTATCTCCGTGTTCAAGTTGAGTTTGATGCCATTTGTACCCTCTTGCTGGACAATGTTTGTCAAAAATGCACCGCTAATACCCGCTTTATCTTCAACAGTACCAGACTAAAACGCATATACATTTTGTTGGAATATTCTGAGAACAAACACATAGTTAGCATTGGAACAACATCACAAAGATGACAAAACAAAATTAATTTCAAATCCACTATTACTTATGTTTAATTAATTTCAAAACGAAATTAATTAAACATAAGTAATAGTGGATTAGGAAAACGAAAGCACTAGTGGAACCCACAGAGCTGTAATAGTCTGTCCAAAACTCCTGCGCGCTAATCAGCTTTGACGCGACCAGGTGGGTATAAAGCTGATCCAGTTGCTTGTTCTCACCCAAGATTCGCTGCTTCTCTCTCAGTTCAGATTGCTTCACATCTTTTTCATTGGATGCAGCCAGCTTAATTCCATAGAATGTAATATTATAAAACAAAAAGCGAGGACGGCAATCAGAATACGAAAAAATAAGACCCAAAAAATAAAATAAATACAGGCAAAGCAAGCAAAAAACACAATTCAACCCTTAATACTCACCTGGTTGACTCTCTGACGATGCGCAATAAGCGCCTGCTGGAGAGTTTCTTTGAGTAGATCTCTTTCTTTCGTCAGCCCTTCCTTATCCAGAGTAGGGTTAAGGAACACGAAAGTTGCTTGGTCATCATTTTGAAGAACTAGTTGCAATTGCACTTTCGATTTATTCGGAGGAGAGACACGTTGACCTTAATACATAAAGATATATAGAATACAATACTAAAAGAGGATACTGCTCAAGATAGGACTCTCCAATTTAAAATATCCTCTTCTAGTACAACAAACGGTTCAATAACGATCGCACTTTGTACAGTGTTAGCGATCTAAATACTTTAAACAGAGAACTCTAGTGATGGGAACAACGTTATTGCTCCGCAGACAAACGTTGAACCTGTGAGTTAACGCAAATTAAAGTGGACGAGCCAGTGATGCAGCATGACTCCCTATTTCTGAGCGGCAATAACGATTCTGCTTTACTGCGGCTAGGTTTTCCGCGAACTTTCAAAGAAATTATTCAATCATGCCCGCTACTATAACATAAGAAACAGGTAGACAAAGAATTAGAAGAATCAGCCTTCGGACTAATTATTCCCATAGGTATTATGTATATATGACGCTGCCAACTAATTTGTCCGCATAAAAATGCAAGTTGGGAATGAATGGCCGCAATCCGGACCGTTCGGGGTACGGCACAGTGAAAATGAAGTGGTGGCATAACTCGTTCGGATTTTGCCATTCATTCTCTACTTTGCATTCTTGCGAGGACAAATTAGTTGGCAGCTTCATATATGTATAATTGTCGTGTTAGCATCGCATCCCAATCCTATCTACGGATATCATGGTATTGGGACTCTAAATATAGAGGATCATCATCGCTCGGATGGCTTCATGCATTGTGTTCATGTCGTCATAATGATGTTCATCTTTCAGCACGGCGTATACACGTAATATTGAATGGGAAAAATAAATAATCAATAGTACCACCACGCCAACAAAAGCATGAATAGTTACTAACCTTTAATTTGCATAAACTTCACATAAAGGATTTCCGGACCAGCATTATCTCGCCACTCCACATGCTCTCTGAAAAAAGTAACGGTGAGCAATGGGAAAGCGCTTATCTGCCACCTGAATAAAGAATAAAAACTTACTTATAAAGCATCAGGCGACCAATTGGTGACCGACCATCGCCTGATTTTCTGTATTTGATGTGATCAAGAGTAAGCAACAAATCAGAGGTGTCAGCCATCTCTATTCCTGTACCTCAATTCTTCTGCTACCTATCATGAAACAGAAGAGCACCCGTAAACCTATGAATTTTAATAGCTCCGATGAAGCCGACTTCAAATATGCCAGGGTATGACGTGATTTAAAAAAGAGTGGGCGTAAGGTGACTGCAGACATTTGTCAACCACAGTCTGCAATAACATTTTTGCTTGCTTCCAGTGTTTCCATTCAATATTTTTTTTAGTTTAAGTTTGTATATAATTGCTATTTGTTTTAAAACATTTCTCGTTACTAATCCCCAAACCTTTTTCTTTGCTTTTAGTGGTGGTCTGGCTTGTTCAGTGGTTCTATTCTGTTTCTCCCTAGGCTCCTTTTTGTTCTATGTTAATCCTTGGGAACCATTCACTTGATATATTCTTCCAGAACATACCATCTTTCAAGTTTGATGTCGAGAGAAACAAGCAGGTCGCCGGGGAGTGAGACACGCGTTCTCATATCAGATGATGCGAACAATGGCAGCTCTGATACTCGGCACTTGTCATTCTCCACGCCAATGACAGCCTCGGTTCCTCCGGTTGAAATAGACGTTGAAGAGAATGAACGTGAAAAAGAAAAGAAGTGGAGTCGAAAATCTCTGGATGACCACAAACCAAAGAGGAAAGAGACAGCAACATCATTCTCAAATTTTCTTCATCGTTTCACTCGATCAGAGGATAAGAAAGAAGATAAACAGAAGAACGTGATAAGCGAAGAAGATGCGTTGGATCGTCCAGACAAGCTCCTAGTTCCAGAAGAGGAAGAAAAATGGTTCGAAATGAAAACTCTTGACGGCGGATTTCGAACTGCCTTGGAGATCGGTAAGTCAACCTGCATAGTTTATGGGTTTATTCTCACCATTCTTTTTCGTTGCACATTTGGAATTTTCAAAGAAATCGGACAGAATCTTTGTGTGCGCATGATTTTGGTGCTGTTCATGGTTTTGACATCATTTGTGCACAGTAATCATACCCTAGAATTATACCTTCACTGAATTACGTTTATTGCTCAAAACATTATAAAATAGAAGTTGAAGGCTGAAATTATCGCCTTTGTTCCTTTTGCACTAACCATTTGTTTCCAAAACTTTCAATTCCAACATTAGTGGAAAGGTGTTCTTTTTTGAAATTGGGGATTCTTTCGTATTTCTTGGTCCATTCATGTTTTCAACAGCTGTAGGGTGAACGATCTCAAGTTCACTAGTCTTCTGTCTGTGTAACCTCTTCTGTTCATCCGTGCGTCTGCAGTGAACGTCGATCTAGCTGAACACTTCGCGCACTCGAGGGCGGACTGCGCCGCGATCGCACTGCAGTTGCTTTCTTGCGCTATCATATTTGCCCAATTGAAACGATATCCATTTTTTTGCCGCAGAACCATAAATAAACCTACGAAAATGAGGTAGACTTAGCTATTGTTAGCGATTACAGCAATCAAGATTGCGGTTCCAGCGTTCATCGCGGCTGCGTTGCTGTTTGTGGACTGGTCCAAGGAGTGGTCAGCTTAGTTGACGCTCACTGTAGCTTTGCTTGGCTATCACAGCGTATAACTGGAAGGAAATTGAAGCAAAAAGATGCGGGAAGTTGATAGGATTCGGCATTATAAGCAAGGGTAACAACCACCTCTCAGGCGCTCGTACCCGCCAAGTGGTCTCTCGTATACCAGCTCTTCCCATACTTTCAAGCCGCTCGAAGTGAGATCGTGCGCAAATCGGTTGGCAATGGCACGACATCGTGCTGGTAAGCCGCAAGTCCCAGAAGCTTGGCCGGTGTGAGCGCCTGAGCGGTCACGAATATTAACTATCGTTTGTTTTGAAAGGCTATCTTCACTAGAGATATTACTGCAGTAAAATACCATCTAGAAACGTGGCATTTTTAAGGTCACGAAGCTGGTGCTCCAATCTATGAGTGGAAGGTGGATTCTCTCGAGGAATCGTTATTAACTGAGTTCAAGCCAGCCCATCAAGAGCTGCTGCGTGTGGAGCATACTGATCCTGAACTGGATGACCTTGAACGCTCAATGTTGAAGTTACTTGAGGAGTTTCGAAGCGGTCAGATGCGAGCGCTCACTGACGAGCAGATGGAGAGCATGCGCGCAATGAAAAAAGAGCATGAGGACGTTACCAATCTTCATCTTGCTCTCTATAACCTGGATAAAAGTGGGTGTGAGAAGAGCGAAGATGAGCTCGATGTGATGTATGATAAACTTAGCCAGAAATTACTAAGTATGCACGATTGTATGCCTGCCTTCATACATGGAGATTAGTTCCATGAAATTTCCCCGGCTTTCCCTGTATACTGTTTGAACACAGCCGTATTAGTACTAGGCTTTACTTGTTATTGTCGGTTAACTATTCTTGTCATCTGCTTGTTACCTGTGATTGCAATGGGTGTTTTTTCAACTCTAGTTGTACAGCTTCATGGTATTTATACTCCCATTCTGCTGTTTCGTCGTTAATTTGCTCCTTCATGCCTACGTTTGTATAAATGTTGTAAATAAACTTCCAGGTAATTGGACACCTCTACCTTACTGCTGAATGAGTGCAATCTTTTCGAAGTTGTTCACTGACATGCCCAACATAGAAGGACTGCTGAAGATCATCAATGAGATTCCTGAAGGGGATGGTGAGAAAACATTTACGTTTCCTTTTTCTTTCATTTTGTGCTAGCTAGGTAATTTTCTTTGTTATAGAAGGCGCCCCCGAGAAGGTGGCTGAGCTTGCGAGGAAGTACAAAGATGTGTTCGAGAAGAAGCCAGGGGAAATCGAGCATTTCTTATCGAACTGTAACCCAAAAGTTGGATCAGTGAGTTTCTTTTTAGATATTGTTCCAGTCCTGCTGACAAGTTGGTGTTTTCTATAGCCAGCGCATTGGCCAGATATGCGTTTTTCTTTGATTTTAGAACATTAATCCAAAAAAATGTCGTTTTTGAGAGAGTAAGTACAGTCCGCAAAAAGTCATCAATTTTGAGAAAATTGCAGCATCAATGATGAACGAACGCAATTCCAGGCTGCTATGATAGCTGCTCTAAAAGCATTGTACGATAGCTCAATAGGAAAGAATAATGAGCAAGGAGCAGATCGCGCTGTGGAGTTTCTAAAGCACTTAATCGATAGTGGTAATTTAGTCGCGGAGCATTTGAAGCTGGTTCCTGATATAGGTTAGTCAATAGTACCATGCCATTTTTCGCCTGAGCGAAAAAATTTTCCTTCCATTCAGTTTTTCCATTCACAAGGAATGCCGTTACCTATTGCTTCAGGAAGAAGAACGAGGTTCATTAGTCATATTTTAATTTTTTTTCCTAACAAATAGATTTATCTTTGGTATTTGTAGCCTCAGATTGGACTTGATCTAGCCTCATCAGCTATGCGACTTTTGGTAAATCCTAACGAAGGCGTAGTGTCATCTCTACATTCTGCCTTGTTTGCTGTCTGTTTACGACTGAATAATGTGGATGCAGCTCTACCGTACATCTATAGAAATGTGACAGCTCTAGTTAATGAGGTTGGTTTGTTTACTTTGTGTGGATACATTGCTTTATGTAGATTTTTGACTCCTTTGGTTCTTGATAGTTCCGTTAGATCTTTTTTGTGTTGTACATGTAACTCTATTACTTTTCTTCCACCTCTCCCTAAAGTACAACTTGTTTTGAACGCGACGATTGGAATTCGTACATACTGCCTGATTTTCCATCGCCCTCTCCAATTCCTGCACACACTCGCGCACCCTTTTTCTACCCGATATCTTTCCAAGTATCTTCCTCCGTGGAGCAGACTATTCTTATCGATTATTAAAGTGCAGTACATTAGTAAATATTTAAAATTCACCTCATCTGCGCAATGTTTCGACCTAAATGCCCCACTTCTCCAGCGCATAATCAAATTCACTTCCTACCCCATTACCTTAGTAAATCGGCTCTCTGCAGGCTAATGGGAAGCATGGCATAGTTTTATCGGAACTCCACACATAATACAATCACATCTAGGTAGTCTCCCGGTCTTTTTTTTTCTCAAAAGTTTCTTGGAAAGTAATACAGGTCCTTTGCCTTTTAATTCTTTCAACTTCTGACTCTTACGCTAAAGTTATCGTTCATTAGCCGTTGCTGTTCGGCCGACGGTACATGTTGCTTACATTTTTCTCTCCTCTTATTAAGTCGTCCATAATTCTATCTATGATATCACACCTTTGCGGCGTACCGTAGTGAATGAAAAACTCAGCACATAAATTTCTCTTCATTAACTATTATTTCACTATGTGATTTTCTCTAACAAGTTTTACTTTGATTCTTTGATTATTCCCTCCGCTACCCTTTATTTAGAGTAATTTCACTCAATATGTGAATGCAAACTGTGTGATGTTATGATCCCACTCCATAGATTCAGCTAAATTCTAGCTAATGCCAAGGTAGCAGAACTGGGAGCGTTAGAAGAAGTCCCAAATATCTTCACTGCTTGAAATATTGCAAATCAATAAACTTGTTAAGCTTGTGCCAAACGACATTCACAGATGCGGGACAGAATAAGTTGTGGAGGTCAGAAATAGCCTATCAAAAACTGGCTATACCGAAAAACGGGTGCCCAACCTAATTACCGAACCGCCACCCATGCACAGGACTGGGCGCTGTCGTTAACTTATCACAACAGCGCTACGTGGCTGATGGCAGTGTGACCGTGTTTTTGCGCTGCGCCTGCTTTAATCCCCTCTCATTTCATTTATGGTCAGCTCACACCGCACTGCAGAAATGTATCTGATAATCATTTTCGGTTAGTCAAATATACAAAACCTGAAGAGATGAAGCCGGTCTTGAAAAAATATGGAATCTGAAAAAAAAAGGGTCAATTTCCCTTTTCTTTTTTCCCACTGAGAAACGACAACTCAAATGATATCGGTAACCAGTATTCTGAATCATTTTCAACTCAACATTACTAAAACTACCCCGAGACCGCGTAATTGCTATGCTCCGAAATTCCAAAGCGTGGATACTAAATCTTTCCTGATTCCTTGATTCATGAGGGGGGGGGGATGAGGGGTATAGTCCATCTCACAGCGCAACGTTGGGCTGTACTGGTCTTGCTGCAGGCATTGAACATGCGCATGTAGCGGTTGGTCGTAAGCGCTCATGCTCCTGCTGCGCTTATCTGCAGTTAATTTCACTTTTGATGAATTTACTCATTTTTAACAGTATCTCCTATTTAATTTACGGCAATATGGGTTGACTTCTATTGATCGGTTAGTTTTTGCAGAATCCTGCAAGTACGTCGGAATCCACATCCGAACCAACTGGCCATGTCAGAAAACAACGTGGAGTTTCCACTCCAACGCCTGTTTATTTTGAATCGAAGTATATGGTGCTCTACCTCTACTATGGAGCGTTATTGCTGATGCGGCGTGTGAGATTTTTTAGTCATCTCCAGTCTTTCTCCAAAATCTTTGCCCGACACGTACGCCTATCAGCTCACCCACGCTACACCACGTATGATGTTGCATAGGTGATGGGGTGTGGATGAGCTGACGGGCGGTGCGGCGCTAGGCAAGGATCTTTGAGAAACAGTACATAGCACACGCTTGTTTATGGCTCGCATTTCAACTATTTTAGAATGAATTTCGTCGTGCCATCTCGCTCTTGGAAAGTGCTATTCTTGTTCCTGGATCTGCCACTAGTGTTGCTCAATTGGATGCATTGAAAAAGTAATGATGTAAAGAAATTCTCATTTATATTTAGTTGAAGCGAGATTTTTAAGGTACCATCTAGCGAGTCTATTCTATTCCGGGAAGGTAATTATGCCAGTTGGTCGCTCCTCAGCATTGACTCGTGCATGGAAGCTGGTTGGCGATCCATACACTGCTCTTGCCACAGCTGTGCAGTCTACGGGAGACAAAGCAAGTGCAGTCGAGAAAGTGCTTAACGATCATCGGAAGGTTTTCACTGAGGTATATACAATACTGTTTGGTCGCTGATGAGAATAGTTATTGACGCAGCTCAGTTTTTAGGATGGATCCGTGGGAATGATCAATCGAATTATCAAAGAATTACGCGAAAAAGCCGTCATGTCGGTAGCTAAGGTAAGTTTTAGTGTTATACAAAGCTCTGCTACTACCTTACTATATCTTCGTCTTCAGTCTTTTTCATCTATTCCTTTGGCGGACTTGGCAGCCAGAGCCCATCTCGAGAGTGACGCGGCAGTTGAAATCATGGAGGTTTGCTTTTTGAACATTTTCGGAGTACATCGTTTTGAACGAAGAAAATGAGATACTCTTTTGGTACAAATACATTTCGAGTTATTGATGCGTACGTCAAAATATGTATAGTGTTAGGGATAGTTTCTGTATGGATTCCTTTGATTTTCTAAAGATTAATATGAAGTTTTCTTCAGAAGGGTCTTTTGTTTAGTTTAAGATAGCAATGTAAACGTTGTGTATTCTCTAAGGCCGACTTCACTTTGGAATACCTAAGGTTTATTTTCAGACGCTGTTCAAGCAAGGCAAGCTGTTGGCAGAAATTTCGATAAGCGAAGGTATTGTTCGACTGGAGGTTGTGCCAGAGAAGATCAATAACCATGATGTTATTGCTAAATTTGAAAGGTATTCTCGTTTACTCAAAGATTCACAGTTTTTTTTTTGTTAGGGGAAAGTGTGGTTCTGTAGTTTTTTTTTCGCAGCTTAATTTTCATCCAAGTCCTTCTTCTCAAAGGACTGCAGTTGTCCATAACTGGCTGTTCCATTTAGACGGTCATATGTTTACGCGAAGGTGTTAAAACTCAAAATCACTTCTTCCTTTAATCAGGTTGAACGTTTTACGGCAAGAAATGGAAAGAATGGATGCTATAGCACAACTTCATCCTGCGCTATTGCAAAGATGCGTGAAAACTGCTGCTTTGCTACCATACTCTTTCCCAACAAATGAGGACGAAGGCCTTGGAATGAGCAGCAGTCCTTTGGAATACTAGGTAATGAGGAAACAGGATATATTCATTTTTAAGTGCGTTCTCTTTATCCTTATTCTCTCATGTGCAAATTTTCTTGATTTTCTTCAATTTTTTTTTCAAAATATTCTTCTGTATAGGTTATTCATTTCAGGATTTCTTCGCTTTGGCCACGTAACAGCAGAAACGTTATGTACATTATCTCTTCTCTCTTCTCTTTTGGACAGGTTTCAGTCTGAAAGAAATTGAAATCCGCTCAGATTCCCTACATTTCGTCTTGAGTGTTCGCGTGTCCCAGTATACATTTTGCGTTAACTTCTATGTGAGGTTTGCCCCTTCCCCCCTAGTTTAGTCCGGTTTTTTCCTTGTTAGTGAAGTCATTATTCATTGTTGCTTGCTGAAGACTCGGGTCCTTACGAATTACCGATATTAATTTTCATTTTTTGTATAATAAAGTATTCGTGTAGATGTTTTTGTGAATATTTTTGGTAGCATCCATTCCGCTCATATCTTCGTATTCTAAGATTTATATCACACGTGTTATCTGTTGTGATTGACATCACTGCAACTGTGGTGCGGCAGAACTGGTTTGGCGATAGAGCCAGTTCCGTTTCTCGATTCTCTTTTTATGGTGCCTTTTATGCCAAACGTTGCCTGTGCAAACTGCGAGTTGTATTTGCTTTACATCCTGATTTTGTGTAATTTTCTCGCTAACTTGTTGTAGGTGCCTTTTTTTGCATTCCAGCACAGAGCTTGCAAAATTTCATTGGTTCAGCTCTTAGTTCGTATCTTTTTTCATAACTTGTTTAAAGTTAACTTCTTTGCTCATTTCACTTGTCCATAAGTAATTTTAATACTCATCTCCCTAAATCACTTGTTTGAAATCAGAGCACTTTGTTCTGAAGCGTTATATTTTGTCGATCGATTCCTTTGAGTGCTGCTTCCTCATCTAGTTCAGTATATTGGAAGAAATTGCTGTGATTGCGAAAGTGGTATTTCTGGATTTCTATAATTGCTGCAAACTTACTATATATATATATATATATATATATATATATATATATATATATATCAGTGGCGGACGCAGGGGCGGGGGGGCGCGCCCCCCCCCGAGAATGGGTCGCCAAATTTTCGAAATTACTTTACAATACAAATAAAAATCTTGTGTTAGTTTATTTTTAATTGTTTATTTTTATTATTATTTTTAATATATTTTTTATTTATTGTTTATTATTATAATTAATATTATTATTAATTTTATTTTCCGTCTGGGTCCCCAAAACGGCGGAGACCCCACTTTTCTTCCCACGCCCCCCCTCCCGCCCACTTTCTGCGTCCGCCACTGATATATATATATATATATTTGACTACCTTCTTTGACTTCTCTTTATCCGACATTCTCCTTGTTGAGATTTTGTGAAAATGGTCTACTGAAGCAGATGAGACGTTCAAGCAGTGGCGGACGCAAGGGGGCCCCCTCCCCGAGAATGGGTCGCCAACTTTTTGAAATTACTTTACAATACAAATAAAGATCATGTATTAGTTTATTTTTAATTGTTTATTCTTATTATTATTTTCAATATAATTTTTATTAATTGTTTATTATTATATTTAATATTTTCATTAATTTTATTTTCCGTCTGGGTCCCCAAAACGGCGGAGACCCCACTTTTTCTCCCACGCCCCCTCCCGGCCACTTCTTGCGTCCGCCACTGCGTGCAAGTCAATGCAAGTCGTCATTGGTGGCTGTTTGGGTGCTTTTCCATTCGATTACGTATAGATTGGCCTACTTTTCTTCTGACTGGTTTTAGCAATGACCTTTGAATCTTTCTCTATCTTTGAAACTTGCCGCAGGTCTTAATCCACCTCCATGTTTGGCGTACGTTATGCCTTTCCTTCAATTCCTGTGCTGTTTTCACGTCCATGCTTACTTTACTGTTTTTACCTTTGAAAATGTCTGGTTGTCATAAGACCCTATGTTTTTGTTATTACTGCCATCGCCGTAACTATCGGTGTGTATTTAAGTTTGTTGATGTTTCCGTCAGACCAAATTTTCACCTACAATGCCATACATGCTTATATCTACACAAATTCGGCTCGAAGCTGGGCCAACATTTGTTGGAGATGGAGACAGTGACAAGGGTCTAATGGAAAGGCTAGAGGCAAAGCCATCACAGCAGCTCGGGAACGAGTTCGTGGCAAGTTACTGGGTATAATTCTTGTGCTTTTTATCTTTGCTTGTGTTATTTGAAGGAATCGGTTTTTAGGAATACGTGACACCCCTGTCTCCACGATTAGTTCTCGATATTTTGGAAAAAGAGGGATGGAAAGTTATTGCCATGGCAGGTATAGGTCAGACGTGCGCATGGACTTTGCATAAGAATTAGTGCCTTTTTTTTCTGTTCTTTGCATTATCTTACCTCACTTTTCATGTTACCTCGCTTTTCATGTTATCGCAGTGATTTATGTGCCTTCGTATTTGATTCGGATAATAAATCTTTCATGTCTCACCAATGTACACACAGCAATGTATGTGTCTCCATTATACGATAGCACGTCGCTTTTTATCCACTTCGATGATTCAGTCTCGTGTTTTAGAAATACGTGTCCAACCAGTGGATCTGAATGTACAAAAGTTTAGCGCCGACTATTTCCTGACAGCCTGGTCCCACACCTTCCTTCGCCATGGTGGGTGTTCTACGTCAAATTACTGCTAGACATTTTTTGGATTTATTTTATTTCATCGTTCATTCTCTTTCGATTCACAATATTTATGTATTTTGAAATACATTTACTACAGTGAACAAGTATTTTTTTTTCAGGTTCAAACATCTACACTAGTCAAAATTGCTGCTGGAACTTTTCTAGTTGGATCGACGGGTCTATATTTAGCGCAAAAGTCAGTACAGCGCCGTGTGCGAAGTCTACCTCACTATTGCGAAAGTCTACAGATTGTTGCAGAACACGATCAAGCTAGAGTAAGGTTCATACACTGCTTGATTATCTCTTCTACTAGGGCCTCACCGAGAAGCTCCACTTTTTTCGTTGACTTTCTTTCACAGTACATCTAGCAAAATTGATCAGTGCCATCGAGTATAGGATTATGATTCGTTATTGATATTTTTTGAAGAAAGTGGAAATTTGGCTTCAGTTGACGTTTGTGTTCCCGTTTATTCGGAAGGGTCGGATGCTGTTCAGTTGCCTAATCCGAAGAAAATGAAGTCTTGAGAATCTGATGTATAACTCTTTCAACTCTGATCTAGCCTTGGCCGCGATGAGAGCTTGAACTGCATGTTTGGTATCAGTCACAGTTGCCTTTCACTTTCTGTTCTTTGTGCTTTCTCTCTTTAAATCCGTGCAGTCACACGAACAGTTTGGTCTTGGGGATCTCTGGACTCATCACAGAGTTGGGACCAAAAGTTAGACATCATTTGACTAATGATCGAATTTTCTTTCAAAGGGCAGTTTAGCACAGTTACGCAACGTGCTGGGGTTATAACCAACTCGGAAAAACCGGATTTCACCAGTTGTTCCTGGATATTTACTCCTTAGGTTCTATACGCTCAAATCAAGCATATGCTGAACGTATTGTATATGATTTCACGTAAGTTACTACTGTGCTATGACTGCTACGCGACATACTTCTGTGAATAGATCTGATGAGAGTGTCCAGTAACCCCTCTATGCTTGAGTGGAATTTTTTTTGAAGGAATTGATGTTGTTAGCGAATGAACCAATGCTTTCTTGATTTTCTGTGTAGCTCCACTGGAATGCAAGGAGTTTGTTTTATTGATATCCCACTCAAAAAGCGTTTTAGGAAGCTCTGGGGCCTCCAATCCAAGTCGGCACTGTCGATCTGGCCGATCGGCGTCATAATTATGTTGGAAAGACCACTAGCATGGTAAGATATGTAGCTCGCTTATTTTTCATGGAACGGTCTTCATAAAAGGTAGAATTCCGTGTGATGTTCTAGCTGCGTATTCCGGTAACTGGAACATTGTCATGTGGCTACATGGACGTCATGGCTGTTCGTGATGATGAGAAGTCATCTTTTGTTACAGCTAAAATAAGGTTTGGGTTCCTAATAGTGATCCCGAAATGTGTGCGACAAGGCTTCCTAACTGGCTTTGTTTTATAGGCTAGTGATGGACGAGAGTGCGGTTTCCATTTATGATACCGGTAGATGGAAAGAAGGTGTTCTTGACTCTACGTCTCAAAAGTAGCATCTCGTTGTTGATCGAATGTACAGTACCGATAGGTTTTATTCGCATTGTTCTTTTAACAGTTAATAATAATGCTCAGATGAATAAAAGGGTATTTACACCATGGTGGATCGAATCTGTGGAGAATTTGTGTTAGAAACACGTTTTTATTTACGTATCCATTAGTTTTTTGCATTGTTGCTTATCCATTCGATAGATTACGCAAAAGCAACAAATGAACAAGTTTCTTCAGAGGGCGGACCCGTGATATGGCTATATCTGACCTTATCCAGGCAGTACAAAGTGAGTCAAACTCGAACTTCGAATTATTATGTTACTTACGTCTGCGCTTAAGTAGCATTTAAAATTGCGGTTTTATCGATTCGCTGTAAGGTTACACTCAGATGTGACATGGCCTGAATTTGTACAACCGCATGTTGAAGTGCTCCTCTTGTGGATAACGTGGGCAGTTGACTACATCGATTTGGATTATTTGGAGGTGAGCTTCTCCATATCAATGTCATTACTATGTCATTTTTTCCTTTCTGCACCAACTACATATATGGGTACAGTTTTTTAGACTCAAGTTCATTGCACGTTGCTTAGTTACATTTTGCATTTCTCTTTTCTCTCACTGTTTCATTTTCATTCCTGCTGCTTACTTGTTCTAGTTTTCCTTTCTTTTGAGCAGTATCTTCTATTTCTTGTTCAAATTTGATCACTTTGCCTTCGCAAAACGCTCCATAGGCATGGAGCATATTTTTAGTCGCTATCGATAACCTCCAACGTTACCTTCCTTTCAGACCACTTTTCAAATACTTTCTACAGTTAAGTCTGATTTCATTGGATATGCTGCCAAAGTTCCGTCCGCTTCATGCTCTTCACCAGTAGTACGAGGCGAATTCAGGACTAGTCAGATCTTCAAATGCGATGCTTCGTTAACACTGACTTGTCAATGTGTTGTTGTCCATCTCAACGAGTTTGAGGAAAAAGAGAAAAAGACGCCTTTTCGTGAAATTGGAATAAGTATACAGAGTCTTTCCCCATGGAAAACAGGTTCCAAAGAGGATGAAGAAAGAAAAAGAAATATGTTGTGCTTGGACTTTAAAGTTTTTGGTGTTTACTGATTATTTTTGGATCACCAATGAAGACTTAAGTTTTTGGATTTATCATGTATTTAGATCCATAAGAGAGCGCCTGTGGTGTTGTTACAGGAAGCGATTCTGTTGCACCCAAGGTTCTGGGAAACCAAACCTTCTACCTCACCGCGGTTTGTAATTTGGTATAAAACTCATCTGGGATTACGAAGCCCTGGTCTTCACGCGCCCAACGAAGAGATTGATCAGAATATCCTCTGTCCTCTGCCTGCTCGATCATTTGTTTTTTTTTTCAGTAAATATCACTAGATGTATTTGTGAAAAATCCGCATGCTGCACCAGCGCGAAACGACCGCGCCACTTACCAAGCACTGGCTGAGGCAAGTTTGTATAGTGGGGGCAAAAAGTTCCTAGCGCATCCCATTGAAAAAAAAAAAGAATTCACTGTCTTCGGAGGTTCAAATAATAGAGCAGTTCCATGCAGATCATGTTTGTTTTTTATTTCATTTTCTTAATACCTTTGTGAGTCAGTGTTTCCTTGCAATATTCCTTTCGTGGTAGTCTTTTTTCCCACTACTCATCTGTCAGACTGTCGCTCACTGTTCCTCATTTTGTTGTGTGTATGCATTCATGTGTCACAACAGCGCTCTCATACATAATATTTGTTCGCAGCAAAATGTGCGCCCATTTTTCTATGGTCTATCGATTACTGGCCTTGCGTGAATTTTTGGAACCCCTATTTTATCGGGCTGAGCTGTGTTCAGTCTGCGGTTTTACTGGAATAATTTGCACTATGTGTTTGCGTTTCGTGAGAGCATATGTTGGCTCTTCCATCGAAGACGAGAAATGCGAGCGTTCCTTCTATCGTTGTTTCGTTATAGGACCTTTCATAAACAATTCGAGCATTTGGCTTGTTCTGCTCTTGCCCTATAGAAGTTTTTTTGAACAATATATGATTCTCAGGAACAAATTACATTTACTTTCCGATTTTCCATTTCATATGCCTTCATATGTATACCTTCATAGCTAAAGCGATTATAAAGGCGTGGATGTTGGAATTTTGAAAAGAGGGTTTCTAGCCTACTTGAAAGATTTTCCCTCTTTTTATTGACAGATTAGTAACTACATTATGTTCTTACCTAGTTTCCAGCTGAAATTATTGCTTACTGGCCTGGCGTGAATTTTTGAATCCCCATTTTATCGTGCGGAGCTGTTAGCGCCACCGTGTGGACCATCATTTCATGGATTACCACATGTCTACTGTGTCACTCTCGTTGTACTGCACTTCTGAATGCTGAATTGCGAAATCGGCACCCAAAGCTAGTGGAAGTGTTACAACTATCCGACGTCTAGATAGCATGTTAGCATGTTGACATGTTAGCATGTTCGCCTGATCTTTAATGCATTGCATTAATGTCTTGATGCTAGATTTTTCCCTCAAAATGAGACAGCGCATTCTTTTTGAGCGATTCGTTGAATTTTCAATAGACTTTTTGCCGTTATGTATTGACTATCTCAAAGAATCGGCTGTACGTCGAGTGATACCAGCATTTGAATCACGAATTAGCCTTTCTCTATATTTATTCATGCCCCTGCACAATTCTGCTAAAACATTATAGATCGGCTCGGCTTAGTTTTAAATTTCTTTCCAAATCTAATTTGCAAAAATTTCCTTTCCTTTTTGCCCACATATAAACGGAGACTTAAGCTCTTCATTTTTTCAAGACTCTTCTCTCAAAAGGCTCTCTATCATTAAATGGGCGGTGTCCATATTTTCTGTCAGATCAAAATCTTACCGGAAGCTTCTTTCTCAAAACTGAACTAACATAAGAGAAAACCAAGCCCATATCCGGGCCTTGTTAAAGATTGCATAACCAATACCAATAGTATTTTCCGACAGTCAGGTCGCATTCACAGGCTAATTATTGTTATCTTGTTTTGTAGTGGAAAAGTTTCCGAAATGAAGTAGGTGAAAAGTCTGTAGCTCTTAAGCAGCCTCAATTTTCCCTCTATTTTAGGCAATCTGATTTCATGAAAAGCTGTGATACCAGAATAAAAGCAGTCGTACACCTCAAAAGATCAAATAGTAGGTATCTTTATGAACAGTACTGCTTTTGCAGCGAAATGTTATAAATAAAATGTTATAGATAAATGTTACAAAATGTCCCGAAAATGTGAAAATTGCAGAGGGGACAAAGCTATATTCAATTTTCGCGTATTGTTTATGCAAACACGGGAACTAACATGTGGAAAAAATTGGTTTACATGGGAATTTGCACACCACCTCAAGGAAGACCTAAAATTGTGGTTTACTCGCCGCACCAGGTAGAATTAAATATAATTTTGGAACTTCAGTATCTGAACTTTCAATCTCAACTGTTGTTTCTATTGTAACGTTTGCGTTGCTATTTATTCTGGGTTCCATTTCTGGTTGGAATTGGCCTGCATGCGAAAATCGTACATAAATTTCGTTGACATTAAAATTTTGGAGTTGGGGTCTTGCAGGGACTGTATTTGAAATTCGAGCAGTTGCCTAATTGCATGACAGTGGCAACTCCAGAAGGAGGAGCTCTCCGAGAATGTTCAAAAATTTTTTCTTAGGTTCTATGTTTGAGCTAGGGCTGCTCGGTTCACCGATCTCATCAATCCGTCGGCACGCATCACTGTCTAGTGTGATTTATCGTCTTTGTAGATATCATTGTTTGCGGAGGTGCTTCGACGTCAAGCATTTCAACGTCACTTTTGGGGCGCTCGCTCTCCGTATCGATACATTTCGCTGCTCCTTTGGCGCTGCGGGCACATTTGCGTTTAATCATCGCCGAGCATGTTTCCACTTATCTTTCCACGTGGTTTCCACTTGATTGTTCAGTGACGAATCAGTGGTTCGTCCTCAGCTACAAGCCAGTAGTGTTCTTTTCTACGGTTTTTTTTTGCGACGTTTTCTATTTGTACCTCCTATCTTTGCTGCTCTGAAGTTTTTGACGGCATCGCATGGAAGTGACGACATATGATGTTTCATTGACTCGCAATCCTTGTCTGAATTTTCCAACCTCTGCTGCTGATCCATGAGGTTCCCATAGTACATCCAGTGTCGGAGGCAGGAGGCAAGCCAGCGAGGGAGGGCGGTGGGAAAAAAGTGACAACTAAGCCACTCTGATATTGAACAGAAAATAAATATCCAAAAATAGTAGTAAAATAGGCAATTAAAGGTGAATTAGCAGAAAATTTTCATTCGACCTATAATGTAATTTCGAGAATTCGACGACTCATTCTCGAGAGAGCTTCCACGCCCCACCACTACTTCCGCCACTGGGGTGGAGGTTCCATGGTTCGCTTCAGAAGTCTTTACTGTTGAGTGTGCTACCATCAATAGTACAGTGCCCGGCACTATTCCACAGGAGCACCTAAATATTCAAAAAAAAATGTTTCGCCGAAACTTTGGATCTAGGAGTTATTCGAGGTGCTGAACACGAATATCGTATTTATTATGTATCATAACCGCAGTTTTGTCGGGCTACGATGGGTACATGGCAGGCACGGTATCTCACAGAATCCTCTCAAATTTTGCGTTAAGGGGTTGATATAGGCGCTGATCACGATTATCAACATTATTTTGCGCGAAACCTTCATTTTCTACTCAAAAATCGGCAATTTCTCCTAATTTTCTACCGTTCCCCACGAAAACGGAGTTACGGTACAAAACTGATACGACATTCATGTTCAGCTTCTCATTTAACCATATTGTGCAAAATTTGAGCGAATTCCATGAGGTATCATATCTCCAGTAACCCTACCGTAACCCTATAAAAATGGGGTTACGGTGCAAGATGAATACGAAATTCGTGTTCAGCACCTCGAATAACCCTCCTATACAAAGTCACGGCAAAAATTTTTTTGAAAATTTTGGGGCCCCCAATGCGGAATAGTGCCCAATGCCCGCATAAATGTGAATTGCTGACATTCCTCGGTTTTCGTAGTTCTTTCACGGCCCGTTTAAGCCGCGCTCTGGTACTCGGCACTTGCATTCTTTTTCCTGTTCTTTTTTTTTGATACGTGTTGTTTATGGAAGCATCTCCACAGTGAACCGAGCTTGCAATAAAAAAAGACATTGGGTCTTAGTATAGAGTTTTGAGTTCTGAAAGTTGCGCATATGGAAATTTTCATGCGTGAAATATCGAGTGTTGCGGAGACTGAACAATATTCCTAGCAATTCTGAGGATTTTGAACCACAGAATTCGTCATCATTCGCGAACTAATAGACACAGTACTTGATTCAGTTTCTCAGCCGCATCAATTGTAGTGACAGCGAATAGCTGGTTCTGTTTGCAACCGCCCCTTTTTCTCGTTGTAAAACCTGTTTTCGTTTTCACTTGTATGAGCTCACCAGCGCATCTCGGCCATCCGCTCATAGAGGAGCACCCAGAACTGTGTTTTCTATGTATTCCCTAAAAAAGTTAGTCATTGCGTCCGTAACCCATTAATTTTTGAAAGTTTGAAAGAAAACATTGAACATCGTAAGTCATTCCTTTTGATGTCATGCATTCCTTCTAGAGAGCATTTTTGGCACTTTATCTCCATTCACAGATCTCCTTGTGATTAAACGTGGGTTTCTTCTTTGTGGTTCATTTGCTGATGTGCCGCTGTCATCGTCGCGATGTACATTAGCAACGAGTACATACTTAGGGCAGTACTCGAAAAGTAGTACATCCTTCGCTAGTACGTTTTCTTGACACGTGGTGATGAGTGACACATGCCAGCAAACTTGCTGCCATAATGAATAATGATTCTCGTAGCTATGCACATCCATACACGTCATCTTAGCATCCATTTTTTTTTTTTGAGAACATTAATATGGTGTTGTGGTTATGCGGAGTGTATGGCCTCTAAACTTGTTTGAGGACATAATTAATAGCGAATGGGACGAGGTAAATCATAGAGCATTTGATTTGAATCCAATGCTGTCATTATTGGTGAAGGATTCAGATGAGTATATTTCAGTATCTGCTCTGGCTGTTTCTACCGATAATCATTGTGTTCGTTTTGCCCATCTTCTTGGTGCTGTTCATCTACGGTTGTGTCATATTTCTGCACATCTATGGACTACGACATCAGATTCGCGAAGCTTATAATACTAGTTACTGGAATGGTGCTCGCGTAGCCATCACGTCGTTCTGGGATGCGGTTGGATATGTCTGGCATGGTTAGTAACTTTTCTGTTAATTATCTATGAGGAATGGTAGAAGGAGTATTTGTGGTTAATATTTCTTTTATAATGCTCTCGCATTATTTCCAGTGATTGAATGATTTTTTGTGTGCTATGCATTTTTTTTTTCGTTTAACCAGGAAAATCTAATCGCGAAGTGAAAAATTTCTCGAGTATCACTACACTTGAAGAAGCTTCGCTGCTGCTTCTCTGTCCAAGTATTGTATACCAGTCTGTCCGTCCGGCTGACGCCGGACTTTCACACTTCTGCCATTGGACCCGTCCCTAGACGTTTCCCCACTTATGGACGCCGGCACACGATTATCATACCGCTGGACACGTCTGTAGGTATTCTCCACCTTGTGGAGTCTGCGCGCCCACCGCAACACGCTGCACTCACCGCTCTCCACTTCCCCATGCTTTAGAGCTCTTCATTTTTGAACCTCACCATACCCGTCCCTATCATTTTGTTGACCCTGCAATCACCATCACTGACCAATCAGGGAATTTCGTTTCACCCACACCCACACACACGTGGCAGACTAAGCCCTTTGTTATAAGTCATGATAGGAAGCAGCACGTGCGGCTCTGGAAATGCAACATTGTTTATTTAGTTCAAAACATATCGGAACTGCGAACATTTTCTCTGCATTTCAATTCGATGCAGAGCAGTGAATGTATGATCGCACCTGAAAAAAAGAATGTTCTCATTCTATGCAATCCTACCAGCTTTTTTTAAACAATTTTTTTTCTAACTTGCAGGAGGACAGGCTTTTGTCACCACCCCTCCCCCCCTCCCCCGGAAGGGCCCTAGTTGCACTCCCCCTGAACGTCCCTTGTTGCACTATCATCCTTATCACGCTTTGCCATAATCTAATTTTATATATCGCTTATCTGTCTTCTTGACCTTCCCTGTCAGTTTCTTCAATCTTAAAGGCAGCACTCACGGAAATTCTCTCTTCTGATGGGTCGCTACCATGTAGCGGGCCGCTGGGCAGTTGAAACAGTAAGTTGAACACCATGGATTGCCGCATACCTGCGAAGATAATGCCGTGGACACATCTGCCGCTGTGGACAATACGGTTTCATCGCGCCAGCTAACGCCATTGACAGGGTGTGCGCATGTGGTTTAGCGGAGGCAGGCTTATCGATGGGACCCATCACGGGACACTCGTCCGCGCTGTGGACACACATGAAATACCGCCATCATTTTCTGTTTTTCGCGTGTTTCACGCTATTTCGTGGTTGTTGATGGGTTCATCGTCCCTAAAAACCCCACATACCGCGAAATCTTCAACACAAAAATTTCCGTGGGTGCTGCCTTTAATGAATTTTTATCTGTAACTTTTTGAATTGATTTCTACATATATTAACATATATTAACCCGTTTTACCACCTCCTTCGTTCGATGGATACTTTTCTGTTCTTTTGAAATCTGTTTCATATGCCAAACCCTAGGGTGTATTCAAACAAATAAATAAATAAATAAATAAATAAATATTTCCATAGGAAATTTTCGTCCGAATTTTCCCGGATATTTACTTTGTTTCAAAAAATGTTCAGGCTACGAGTTGCATGGCATCAAAAACGTGCCAGATGACGGGTCTGCCCTCTTCATCTACTACCACGGGTGTCTGCCGCTGGACGTTTATTACCTCATAGCTAAACTTGTACTTCACAAAAACCGCTCCCTTCATTGCGTTGGTGACAAGTTCATATTCAAGATCCCAGGTAAAAACGCCAGGAGTTTCATTTCCACTAGGCGACGTATCCGGTCCATTCTCTCTTCGATTCAAATTACATAGATTCTAGGTTGGAGCGCGATTTGTAAAGTATTCTCAATCACAGCTGGCACCGTTGAGGAGTGCACTAACCAGTTGAAAGAGGGCAATCTTTTGTGCATAGCACCGGGAGGTTCGTTTTCATATTTTTTCACGAACGCATGGTTTGGCGTCTCCGTAATAAAGTTGGATCATTTTTAATGAGTTTCAGGCGTTCGGGAGGCGTTGTTTTCTGATCCCAATGTCTACGATATGCTGTGGGGAAAACGGCTTGGATTTGCTCGTGTTGTGATCAATGCGAGGACAGTAAGTGTTCCTTTCATTTGTGCTTGTACTTGCACTGCGCTGTTTCCATTTTCTTATAATGCCAAGATTGCCCGATTAACCGTTAAATCTTTGTTAATTCTTATTGGGGCGCGTGTGGCGCAGTGGTAAGAGGCTCGCTGCGCACGCACACGATCGATGGTTCGATCCCGCCCGAGGCCAACCAAGCCCACCATCCCTCCGAGGTCGGTAAATTGGTACCAGAGGAGTCTGGGAGGATGAAGCACTGACTTGGTACATCGGGTGCGCCCCGCAAGTCATTGTACAGGGCACATACGCATTCAACGCCTCTACGATGCTCAGATGAAGTCGAATGCGTGGCGCATCCCTCGTGACGGGGTAGATTAACGCCGACCACTTTATCCTTTATTAATTCTTATTACTCTGTAGTAAATTACTCTGTAGTTCTGCATAAGTTATTGAAGCAGCGGTGTAGGAATATTAGTTGAAAAGCAAGGCGAATATAAATGTATAGAGAATTTTTCAGGTTCCCAAGGTGCATTCGTTGTATTTTCAGCCGGTAATACCCATGTTCACCGAAAATTGTCGTGAATCATTCCGCACACCTGTTTGGGGAAGGAGCTTCTTCCGGTGGATCTATGAAAAGACAAAGATGCCACTGTGCCCTATATATGGCGGATTTCCAGTGAAAATGATTACACATCTCGGCAAACCTATGACATTTGATTACGATAACGTCACGCCGGAGGAAGTAGGTTATAGCACAGTTTTGTTTGAGTGACATCAACAAAGGACTAATAATTTGCCATAGGTTCGTCGACAAATCAAAAAAGAAGTGCGGTCTTTGATAAGACAGCATCAACGTCTTCCTGGTAGCATACTCCGAGGTATCGCGCAACGATTCCGATCTGGGAAACCCAAACAGCGAGATGTGTTGCCGGAGCAAATAGTGAGTGTTTCTGTTAAGATGTTTCTGTTTTGCATGTTTAGAAGGGACACATTTCTTCTGTATTCTTTCTTTTCCATTTTCTTCTTGCATTGTTTTTGCATGTTTTCTGTGTCGAGGTGCCCATAAAGCACTCGTTTTGCATGCACCCCGCATGAATCTTTAATAATTTCTTAGATTCGTTATACAAGACATCCTCCTGCTGTGGTAAGTGATAGAATTTTGCCGTAGATGCGGCACTGTCGTTTCATTTAGTGTAGGTGCGATAGTGGTAACATCAGGTTTAGAAAAGGAATGGCTGTTTGAATTAAAGACAAAATTTCGGCTATGAATCATTCTTGAGATTCTCATATAAAATCGCCAGATACGAGTGAAATTGCCAGGAACTGCTGACCACAATGGTATGCACTTTTCCGTGCAAGAATTCCGAAAAACTGATTTTTTGGGCTCTTTTTGGGCGAAATCTTTCGCGTAGCAATGACAAGAGTACGAGACCTGCTTAGAATTCATGTGGAGATCTCAAGAACCATTCTGAATTTGCATAAATCCTCGAAACTATGGAAAATTGTAATTGAAACCGAAGTGGGAGATGATCTCTCACACTATCGCACCTAAATTCTCTCATCCTCTCCAAATCTACTTACATCCATGTGCCTGGTTTATAGTTGCATGCGTTCCTCTTATAAACAAAGAGGTCTAGGAGCGGACGAGAATTAGAATTGTGATATCAATGAAATATGTGGATGCGCAGACAACCAGGGTGACATGTTGCATGTGTTACAGAGCGTGCGAACGAGCCTCGTTCCTCGTTCGTCGCCAGTTGGTAGATTTGATGTAGGAATGTGCTGCTAACTATAAAGAAGGTACCAAACACTAGGCTTGCTTTGTTCGATTGCCGTGATCGCCTGGGCCTGTGGTGAACCGCACTTCCATGTTGTTTTCCTGCTTTGTAGATTCCAAGAACAGCACACCATCATATTGCAGTGGTTAATTTGAGGTTAATTGCAGGAGCTCCTTAATAGGTCGAACGGCCAGTCGAATGGCGCTACAGCGCAAGAAGACAACTCTGCTGTCACTAGTGATGGAAACACATAGGGGTAGCTGGATTGTATCGTTAGTTGTAACAATGATCTGTGATTGTTCCTAGCTGTTCTCATCTTCTTTCCTTTTTTTAAGAAATTGAACTCTTTCATTGATCCCGTACTAGGTGTATTTTCCTGTGATTGTTGCGCATTTGCGTATTCACGTACAACTACTCGCTTGCTGTCACAGCTATGATCAGCTGAGCTAATATTAGAAGGGTGCATAATTGAATCAACTCATTTTTGCTGTTGTACATATTGTATCAAAACTTACTATCGCATGTGATTTCCTGAAATTCCGATGGTATCATCAAATTAATAAACTAATCAAAGCTATGGAATGCTTATGAGTGTGATCTTACAGGCTATAGGATGTAAATGGAATTAGATCATGTGAAGGAACCAAAAGCGAGCGCCTCCTGGAACTGATTGAATAGAATCCGCGTAGTGGTATCCTTGACCTGGCAAAGGACCTCCAACGTCATCACGACACAGTATTTTTTACCTGCTTCTCCACGGGGAGGCAAGGAAATGCGACGTGTGGATACCTCATGTCAGGTTTCAAGTGCGTAGAGTGGTTGCATAAAATTTTTGAGTTTTCAACAGAGCTTTGCACAGCTAGCCATCTTGGTTACCGGTGACGAGAAGAGGGTTCTTTATGTAATTCACGTGAGGAAATGTGGTTGACTCGTAAGCCGATAACTGCCAAAACTACTGCAAAAACGAGAACTACGTCCTCAGAATGTAATGCTCAGTATTTGATGGAATTACAAAGGAACCATTTGTTAAAAACTGCTGCCAAAAAAACTTACTGTTCGCGCAGAATAATGATTTCACTTACATTGTGTGAATGTTTATTATATTGAAGAAAAAGAATTAATCCGAAAAGACGTCCAAAAACGCCTGAAACTTTCGCGACGATCTAATAGAATAGATAACATTGAATAGAGATAAGAACCGGTGTTTCGAATCTAATTTGAAGTGAGCCTAGTTCTCAGCTGACGGGTTCAGTATTGGACCTACTAGCAATTGCATGAACTAACCCAATCCCAAATCACTGAAGCCTCAAGATATGTACATAGTGTTGCACTCGTTTCTGTATGAGTCTGCATACGTTTTTTTTTTGCTACAGCAACATACGTAGAATGTTACAGCCATATGATAAGTCAGCATGAGTTTCTTTCTAGGTACTGAAAACAAATAGGAGCATTTTCAGGAGTTTTTGACTCAGCAAACTAGTACGTCAAACTTGCACGTCCTTGCTAATCACATTGCTGGGTTTCCATCCAACATCTCGAGATCGTTTCTCAGAACGGGTGCTTTGTATTGTATAAATAAATGAAGTTAATTTCCCAAATTTTGTGCACAGAAGTTGCAGTGGAATGCTGGTGGTAAAGTTGCGGGATGGGGTTGGAAAAAGTAGGATTACTCGAAATGGAGGCGTACAGCCTCAATGGCAGACTATTATCATAAAGATTGAAAATTCCCAGTAAGCTCTCTGCTTTTCCGAAGAGTTTTTTCACCAAACTGAAGGCTCAGGACTTGCCACAAAGTTGTAGCGATCTGTCTACGTCAGCAGGTATTCTCAGACAATGTGCGGGTGAACCGCGGTACCAATATTTGGCGTAGGCAACTCTACAGCCAACCAAGTAAATGAACGTGGTCATTAAATTATCTAAGTGCGGTGAGCCTGCAGAAAGTCCGCTGTCAGCCCGCTGAAATGATAATGTGGCGTGCTGCCAAGTAATGCTTACTGGCGATGTGTGAATGAAATTTTAGCAATCTCAAATTTAGCAACGGTACCTGCTTGCTGATGGGACTCGAAGATGATTATGACAGCGAAGGTGCTGTTGAAAATGACTACTCGATTATTCGAATAATCGAATACTCGAATGAACCCACCTCGAATATTCGAATATTCGAATAATCGAATAATTAAGAGTGATCGAATATTCGAATAAACGAATATTTTAAAGTTTCGAATATTCGAATAATCCGAATATTCTGATTTCTCGAATATTCGAATGTTTCGAACAAACGAATATTCGAATATTCGAATAATTATTCGAATATTATTCGATTCGGTCAACACTCTACTTATAGAGCAGGTACAGATTATGAAAGACAGCAAAATGCAGTCCATTCTTCTAAACTCAGATCATTTGAGAGAGTGCTGAACTCGTACTTGAAATCGTGACTTTATTCCGTATTCAGGTTGTTGTTACTGGTTTCGCATGATCATGTTTTACCTCGTTGTCTTCTCTTTTACGGTTTATGCATGGTTTACCATGTAATAAATACATACATACAACTAAGCATCATTCACAAAGCATTTGCAAGGATAACTACCTATTATAACTAGTTCCCGCTAGAGGGCGGAAACTTTTTCACATACCTAATATTAATAAAACAGTTTCAAAGGCATCACCTTTTTGCGAAAAATTAACGAAAAAAGCATTAATTATGCACCGACCTAACCAAAGGGCATTCAAATCTGGCTAAGGTGTAGCGAACGTGCACCGCATTTTCGAAATACCCACATCGATTCAGATTTGAAGCTGGCAGTATCCCGGGGGAGTGCCATGAAACAACTTCAGCGCTGTGACAGGGAAGCGACGGTACCGAAGTGGTGATAGCTTTTTTCGACTGTTCCGTGTAGGGAGCGCCGACGTCCACTAATAGAAGAGTTCCTCAAGACGGGTTCCTGCCCAGTAAAGGCCGTATCCTCGCCCATAATGGGGCTGCGCCAGATGCTGGCTCCTGGTAGTGAGAGGTATGCTATTTTGTAGCTTCAGTTCAGATACCGACCTACTGTGGTGTGGCCACCGTTCTTCTCAGTCCATCAAGTTAACCCTATCACCCTACCGAATATGAAATACGGGGAACGATAACCATTCCCAGCCAACATTTCATGATAAATCAGTTGCATATAACTACTCATAGCTACTTTCTTTAGTCAATCGAGCTGCGCCAAGATGCGAGGCTACTGCTCTGTAAGAGGGGACATGGGTGTGCGAGAAAAGGCAGCGAAAGGAGGATCGAAAGGAGTGATGCATTTTCGGTGACTTCTTTGTTGAGAAAAAATTGGTGGGGCAATAAATCAAGTCCTAATATGCTTTGCTCGCATCAGAAATAGTCGCAGTCCAACATTTGAGCGGCATGACCAGGCCGATTTCGAGTTTGTATATCCGTTCATTTGATGTCACTCGTTTCGATTTGAACTGGCAAAGTCTGAGTTTCCTCTCGATTTGATCTGCTGTGTTAGATGCTTGCACATTTCCATTGTCAGCGTTACTCCGACAGGATATGGTCGCGTAGGACGTCCGCTCATGCAAGTACTCGAAAAGGCTAGCCGCCCAGTCGAGGTGTTTCTTCCAGAACTGAGTTGCGTTATTTACAAATGTTGTCTGAAAGAAGTCTAAACGAAGCCTTGACCCAGGTCAGGATATACCTGCGGCGTTGACTAGGCTTCATGGTAATTTATTCGCCAGTGGATATGTGCATCCGACGCGCGACTAAAGCACCACGGTTGATCCTTAAAGGATAAAACAGCGGATGTTTGGGATCAGGTATATCAAATGTATCAAGTGAGGTTCTTGTTCATTACTGCTCTCTTCACGTTATGGTTGGTGGACTCATCTTTATAGCCCCATTAATAGTGGCTCAAGCAGAAATAAGCCCGGAAGGTTTGCTTGCACTTTTGCACTCATGTACACTTCTTGTAAGATTCTCACGCCTGAGCGATGGCAAACCAGATAGTGCTAACCCATTCGTCATGCAAGTATGCCTTAGAATGGCTAAATCCACTTTGACCTCAGCAGCCTGGAAATCTTGGAGAGTGTAAAATTGAAACTCTAGAACTAATAACTGAACCACGTCGCCTCAAAGAGATCGGAAGCTTCTTCGTCCTTTATTTTAATCTTTGAATATTGGCGCTCGCGTTGATTTTCTATTTTAATCTTTTGATATTGGCGCTCGCGTTGATTTTCCTCCATATAAAATTCTATACCATTCACCTATAAAAGAGCATTTGAGTAATCGTGTCCATATTCGCTATACCATGTTCTACAACTTCAGCAAAGTATGTTCCCAAAGTGTTTGTTCTGAGGCTCAGCCAGCCCTCCGTCGGAGGAGCAACCATTGAATTTAAGCGTGCATTCTGGTGATGAGATTTATTAACAACAATGAGGAAGCCTTCCTTACTGGTTACTCAAGCTGAAGAGACACTGACGATGATTTGTTATTAAGGTATTCTCAGATCTCGCCGCACAGTTTGCAATTTCGCAGGATACGAGCAGTTTTTCGGCCGATCACCTGGCGGGGCATGATTAGATAACGAAAACATACCATTTCAATCTAACATCGTCTATGTAACATATGATACATCATGAGGTTTCTGTGTCCTCTACGTTAGCGTCTGATTTGCTATTTTGGACACGTTTGATAGATCTTTGAACAAGCATTCATATTTCTTAGTAATCACAATTCCTAGGCATGGGGAGAATTCAGACTTGTCTGAGAAGTGAGCTACGTATCAAGCACAGCACCCAATTACGTTTTCGGTGAAATCTAGAAAAAAGTTCCACGTGTCCCCTCTAGAGGATATGTGTGATGGCTAACAATAATCATCTTCCTGCATGTGAATATGTGTATTATTTTTGCAATCATCCACAGTATTCTTTAGAAAACGCTTTTATTCACGGCAAAACCGCCACTCCTTTTCGGCATGTTCCAAGGAAATGAGCTTGCAACTCCTCATCAACTCGTATTTTCAGGATGTTTTTGCAGGCAATTGCACACGACCTTTGCGTGTCACGAGGTCTATAGTTACACCTAAGATTTGTTACACTCGCGCCAATAGTCCACATCATCGAAGCAAGTAAGGAAAAGAAAAGCGTCATTTTTGAGGCTACAATTTGAATGAAAGAATACTGAAATTAGGGAAGAGGAAACCACTTAGAGGAAAATGATAGAAATAGAATATTCGGTGCAGGAAATGTTGGTTAAAGGTGAACTAATGTAGTCTACAAGGCTTACAATGTTTTACCCTACAGGCTACCACCATTACTAGCCCAATTTTAACAAACCCCACTGGAATCCCCAGTATTGATAGGGATTCATAAGACCAGGGCGTAACGCGCATACGTGTTTCACATGCTTATTTTTTGCAAACACGCAAAGAGACCTATATTTATGTGGCGCAGCTGATGCGCGAGAAATTATTCCTCAGCACATGATTTTGTACTCTCAATCTCTCTTGCAGTGGTATTAGAAATTGCCCTAAAACCTTGGCTTTTATGGATCACGTGCAGTGCATAGAAGTAGCCGACTAGACAGAGTATATATGGTGAAAAATGAAAGGACTTGAATGCATCCACCGGTTGTCCAAAGATAATTTCAGTTGGCCATATGTTCGAAACTCCACACCGTGCGCTAGTAACCGTAGCGATAGCCATGAAAGCTAGCGAAAGCCACATGGGTGAAACGAGTAAGAAGATTCAGACGAAATAGGTTACGATAACAGATGAGCGTCGACGTAATGAGATCATCAGTGGCTTCCACTACCGCTATAATTATTCGTTTTGGGCCTATCTTTGAGAAATGAAAACGATGATCCCTAATGGGAAGCGACAAGGCGATGCAACGTGGCAATCGGTACTCCCGTTTTCCATCAATATTATCCTTCTTCGCTAATTCATCTCAGTTTTGGTTGATCTGGCAAAGTCTGGAGGTACCCTTTCACCTTTGACACTGACCGAGATCTTACAATGACAATGACCTCCTCATAATCGTTACTTTCTCGATGCTGCAGAGCATAGCATCACCCACTGGGAATAATCAAGATAAACTAAAACGCTGGTTAATTCTGCTGTGAAGGTTCAAAAAAAATATTAGAAATAAAACAGGAATGGTAAAGCCTTTTATATCAAACAACCCGACTGTTCAGAATATCGTCGAATAGCGGAGGAAGATCTTGATCAGAACATGGATGACTACGAGTTCAAACTTATGCATGGGTTGAAGAACGATTTGTATGAAGATAACGGATACCAGCTACTGCAATATGTAAGCTAGTCTGGAATATCTTTCCAATGTGATTCTAATCCTTCGACAAGTACCAAAACCGGTGTAACTGCGATGGTAGCGACAAGAAGCGCTATGCTCCTCAAAGTGTGCACAGGCAACTTCTGGGCAAGCCCCAGCAACAGCCTTTCGTGGGGCCAAAATCGGAGCGAAGCCACCTTTGAAAAATCGAAAATTTATGAAGTCTCGTTTGAACGAGTACGGGGTTAAAAACGGATGCATGGAATAAGGGTGTTCCTAAAGACTGAAAAGGCACAATGAAGTAAAAAAAAGGTAAATGGTCAGAAAAAAATAACAATATCAAAGCGAAAACAAGAACGTTTTGGAGACAAGAACGACGCTGGGAGATGAACAGTTGATTTGGTGAGGAGCAGCGTCGCAAATGGAACCCAAGCGTTTCATTCGTACATTTGCGCATCGTAGGAAATATAGAAGTCCGGCTTTCTAGAGAAGAAGTTAAAGAGGTAGAAATCACTGAATCCACAGCAGGGGATTGATTACAGTAATCCGCGCCCTTTAAATTGGAGTCGGAACGCGGTATCGATGCTGCCTGAAGGATGTTGCGTTTGCAATCCGTAGAATCGTGGAATTTGTTAGTGATTGTGTTACATTTGGTGAAGTAATGCTTGCTAATACTGAAGAAAGTGGCATTTTGAATAGATTTGTGTATTATAAGGATACAGAGCATGACCGTTTGTTCGCCTCCGATTCTAACTCAACAGTTTCTGCTTATTGTTTACTTTTTCCCCTATCCCTGCAAGCTCAGTATACGCTCAGTATACTTAAAGGCAGCACCCACAGAAATTTTGCTGTCAGAGATTTAAGTGGATTCCTGGGTTCACCACTATGGTGAAGACGTACGCAGTGATCAATTTTGACAAATCCTACGAAAAAGGCGCTTTTTAGCCCGTTTGCAAAAGATGGCCGAGTTGCCCGGGTTTGAACTGGAGTGAAATGGGAATGAAAACAGATGTTATCAAAAGGAAAAAGGGAGATTTTAAACAAAACATCCATTCATTTGATGGAACAACTCATGCCTGTTGAGTGTTGAAATATATTTAGCCTCTCATTTCTTGTGAACGCTGATAATTACGACGGTGCAACTTTGGTGGAATTGTTGGTACCATTGCTAAGTGTCCAAAACGATCGAAATCTCGGACACGAGAATTTCCGTGGGAGCTGCCTTTAAGCTTAAGCAAGCCTGATGCAATCAAGACGACGAGTAAAACACATGCGAGATAAATAAATATTTTACTCGCTCTCATAAATAAGATCGTAATGAACCCGTGCATGCCAATAAACATTGAGATATGTATAACAGAGTAAGAACAAGATCTTCTAAATGTGGCTCCTTTCATGGATCTTTGTTCTGTTTTGCTGTTTTGCTTCTGGTTGTGATTCATCGATGAGGTTGACAATAAGCCTTCATGATAAGCCAACTTTGGCCATTGTTTCATCAGGAATCAAACCATCTGAACATTCCCCTGAGAATGCCTTGTACAGAAGGAAACAGAATGCAGCCCATGTTCAACTATGATAGAAGATGGACTTTAAAACTCACTCTCTTCTTGCGCAGAATCGATTTCAATTCTCTCTCTCACACGAGCAAATGACAGTATGTCTTTCAAAAGAGACTACAACAGTGATTGTTATAATAAGCACAAACAACAAAGTAAAGGATGGAATATGGCGTACTCATTTGCTTGATTCCCATGAACGAATTAAATGCGTCTGTAATCGAGAGCAGAATCTTTCTACGAATCTGTGGCTAGAATGTACCAATATGCATGGCGCATACTTGCTCATTCTGATATAAGACAAAGTCAGAGTGGACAACAAAAGCAACAAACTAGAATAAAAAAAAACTAATGAGCAATCCGATGAATTCACCGCAGCTTTAGTGGGATTCCTTGGGATTTTAGAAACTGCTAAACTCGGTCAATTGAAATACATGCACGAATGCTAAATTATATATAGCTAGTGACAGCATCCATAAATCGTCAAAAGATATAAAGCGAGCATCCATTGTCCACTGTTCCTCGATAAGTCTGCAAAGAAATAATGGAAAATTTCAACATTTCGACGAGAAGTTCACGGGAAGCCATTAACTGTCGAGCGTGAAACGTTTGTAGAGCGTGAAGCAGACACTTCATTGAGAGATATTTGTGCAATTAATCTCAGGAATGTTTTCAACCCCATCTAAAAACAACAGCAACATAGAATATGAATTATCTGTTACTTTTCTATAATCTCGCCTTGTACTGAGACCGTTTCGTCTTCCTCAGCTGCCTCATCTTCTTCCTGCACAACTTCGAAGGTTCCTTCGCCGCAATTGTCGCACTCCCGTTGTCGGATGCAGTCGTTATGGACCCATATTAGACACGTTTCACACTGCATCCAATTCATGTGTTCGCTGGTGAGACCTTTTTGTGAAACAGGCGGTTCACAGTATCCACACACGCCTGACTCATCTTCGTCCAGGTCTTCCTTTGGACGCGGGAGTTTGGGTCTTCTTACTTCACATATAGTCTTTCTCTAAAACCGGAGTGATCTCTGAGGTCCCCAGTCATCTTGCATTTTACCTTCATCGCGTTTGCTGCGGTGGCGTAAAAGCGTCGCTGTAGCGGTTTTTTCCCTGTATTTTTTGGGCCCCCTTCATTCAATAAATTTCTGCGCGTGGCCAGCTTTTCCACGGCATGGCTATCTAGAAAAGAGATACGGCAATCTAGTTCGCACAACAGTTACAATAAAGCTCTATGAAGCTAGCTAAAAAACTCGTGAACAACTTACGATCGGACGAGGCCAATTCCATAGCTTATTCAATTTTTGCATTGATATTCTTTATGACACTGTCGTCTTCAGCAGAGCCATTCTTCATAACTCTTCGAGCTGAGATATTCATCGCATCCAATCTCTGCAGGATATAAAGGAAAAAATTGACTGAATACATTGAAAAAAGGATTGAAAAGCATACACTTTCCATCAGGGAAAAGGCTTCCTTGCACAGACACCGATACTCTCTTTGATGATCCCTCTCATAATCTTCTGGTGCGGGGCTGCTGCTAGGATAGACCCCTTCATTTCCACTAGTCGCAGTGGTCCCTTGATTCAGGAAGGCTTTCTTCAACAATTTACAGATCTAAAACTGATTTATAGCCGTCTGGTATTGGTTTGCTGCCATCATGAAATAAGCTAGGTTGCCGTCGTGGCTTGCCAAAAATGTAAATCTTCGTACTGGTATAGGGAATTTATATTGGATGCGCGCGACTGACGCGCGTGCGTCTATATGCTGAAGAATAGGGCCCAATCGGATAGCAGTCGCATCGCAGTCGCAGCTCAGACGCACGCGTTTACGGCCTGGCGGTGGCCGCGCTTTCTTTTCATTAAGGATGTACATGTCGTGTTGACCGGTCTTCATGGAAAATCCTTTGCAAATGGATGCGTGCGACTGATGCGCGGCTGACGCACGCAGCTAGTATAAATTACCCTTATACCACCGCTCATCGCTGAGAGACTTTATCTCCTACTAGCGCCCCTTCGGGACGCTAGAAAGTGGGGTGGGGCAGCCACTTGGGACATGTGCAAACGCTTCACACTTGCCAAATCTCTAGAAAATTGATAGAGAAGCAGAACCAATCTTCCAATGGGCCCAAACATGAAGTCCTTCTTATGAGTTGAGTATGAGAATGAGAAGTCTATGGCGTATCCGTGCGGATTCCTCACTATCGGCCCAACGCAGACGCGTTCTCCATCGGCGGAACTGTATCCTGCCGTTCCACACACTATTGGACAAAGCGAAATCGTATCCGAGTGTTTTCCACACTACTGGGCCGCAGCTTTCCTCCATCGGTGGACCCATATTCTGGCGTCATCTTCACTATTAGGCCTGAACCGTATCCTGGTATTCTCCACTTTACTGAGTCACAGCGGACCAATCCTATATTGGCGGACCCGTATCCTGGTGTTATCCATAGTACTGGGCCACGGCGGGCCCTTCCTCCATCAGAGCGCCCGCCTTCTGGCGCCTTCCTCACAGTTAGGGCAAGCCGGATCCGTTCTGCAGGGGCGGGTTCGCATTCTGGCATTCTCAACACTAAAGTGAACCCGTATCCTGACGTCCTCCACACAACTGGGCCACGGTGGGCCCTTTCTTCATCGGTGGACCCGTATCCTGGCGTCCCCACACCACTGGGCCACGGCGGACCTTTTCTCCATAGCTGGACCCACGTCATGGTGTTCCCCGCAGCATTGGGCCACGGCGGGCCCTTTCTCCATCGGTGGACCCGTATCTCGGCGTCCGCCGCACCATTGGGCCACGGCGGGCCCTTTCTCATCGGTGGACCCGTGTCATTGAGTTCCCCACAGCACTGGGCCACCGTGGACCCCTTCTTCATCGGTGGACCCGTGTCATGAAGTTTCCCGCACCACTGGGCCATGGCGGGCCTTTTCTCCATCGGTGGACCCGTATCCTGGCGTCCCCCGCACCATTGGGCCCTAGCGGACCTTTTCTCCATCGGTGGACCCGTATCTCGGCGTCCGCCCCACCATTGGGCCACAGCGGGCCCTTTTGTCATCGGTGGACCCGTGTCATTGAGTTCCCCACAGCACTGGGCCACCGTGGACCCTTTCTTCATCGGTGGACCCGTATCCTGGCGTCCCCCGCACCATTGGGCCCTAGCGGGCCTTTTCTCCATAGCTGGACCCACGTCATGACGTTCCCCACAACACTGGGCCAGGGCGGGCCCTTTCTCTATCGGTGGACCCGTATCTCGGCGTCCGCCCCACCATTGGGCCACAGCGGGCCCTTTTGTCATCGGTGGACCCGTGTCATTGAGTTCCCCACAGCACTGGGCCACCGTGGACCCTTTCTCCATCGGTGGACCCCAGTGGCGGACGCAGAAAGTGGGCGGGAGGGGGGGCGTGGGAAGAAAAGTGGGGTCTCCGCCGTTTTGGGGACCCAGACGGAAAATAAAATTAATAATAATATTAATTATAATAATAAACAATAAATAAAAAATATATTAAAAATAATAATAAAAATAAACAATTAAAAATAAACTAACACAAGATTTTTATTTGTATTGTAAAGTAATTTCGAAAATTTGGCGACCCATTCTCGGGGGGGGCGCGCCCCCCCCCCCGCCCCCCCTGCGTCCGCCACTGGTGGACCCGTATCCTGGCGTCCCCCGCACCATTGGGCCCTAGCGGGCCTTTTCTCCATAGCTGGACCCACGTCATGACGTTCCCCACAACACTGGGCCAGGGCGGGCCCTTTCTCCATCGGTGGACCCGTATCTCGGCGTCCGCCCCACCATTGGGCCACGGCGGGCCCTTTTGTCATCGGTGGATCCGTGTCATTGAGTTCCCCACAGCACTGGGACACCTTGGACCCTTTCTTCATCGATGGACCCGTGTCATGGAGTTTCCCGCACCACTGGGCCACGGCGGGCCCTTTCTCGAAACGGACGGATATCGTGACTACATAATCGCCGCGAGAATTCAACAGGGGATGCGGAAATAGCATCCAACAGATGAGGCGACCGTGTAGGGACCGTGTAGGTGCAGCCTCCCGGAAGCTTCCGAGACGCGGCAGCTCTCTTAGCACCGGTCCATTTCCTCCTGCTACTGCATACAACGTCGCAACAGTGGGAGGGTGGTTTTCCTGCTGCGTACATTGTGCAGCCTGAACGCTCGTAAATACTCCCTCACTCCTATGCGGCGAGACCGCCGGCGAAGGTGATGAAATCACCATCCCGTGCATGCGGGAGAGCCAGCCGTGACGTAATTTCGGGTCCCGAAACGAACGTGTCTGCGTCCATGGAAATCGGCCATTTCGCCCCACCGTCTGCGCCTCAAGATTGCGGTGTCTATGAGTGCCGCCCCGTATCTCTAACCGCTCTAGCCCCCTTACGGCGCTTTGTTTAATAGATTTGAATTCGCTCAGGGGCAATAGGTGTGTGCTGACCTCTGTGGATCGCCTGTGGCGCTTTATGATTTCCGTTATTCGGGTTTTTCCCTCACACAAGTTGAGGGTGTCCTATAAAAATACGGAGTTGTGCTCCAGATCAAACAAAGTTGTGAGTAAAAATATGAGAAAACCCACAATTACTTCGTGTGTGCGTCTTTTGTACTCCATCAGATCTATGAGGCATTGAACATTGGACTAGGAAGTCAAAGTATACTATACGTGTAATAAAATATGACCTCGTCTGCAAAATTATCTGCGGGGAAGTTCATCTCCCATAGATAAGTTTTACACAGTATCCTCCTCTTGCACTAAAGGTGGCCCATTTAGGATTACGTTTTCCATAGCAAAAAGCTCATTACGGTCATCTTTTACATCTTTTTTGTTTACATAAAATGCAGCATCCGTTTTCCTGAAAATTTTCAAGAAATGTATACTGCCCGCTATCGCAGTATAAAAGACTCGTAGACAAGTTTCTGAAAGAAGCAGCCTATTAGTTTGTCGTTCCTGAACCTTCTTGATCTGTATCCGTTTCTCTACAGATTTGTTTATTGTAGATTCAAGAGTTTTTCGTATTATGTTCGTGCTTTTTTTACTGTGATTTGTCATTCAGCGTGGTATTCCCACGTACAAGTAAATGAAAATAAATAAATAAAATGTGGGAACGTAATAATCTAACTCTTGAGTTCTCAAAATGTAACTGTAGACGTCAGGCAATATATGTATATGGAACATTACTGCGAAACAAGTATCTACTAACATTCACTGCAGTGCAGGGTAAGTACGCAGTCTTTTTTCGAAAACCAAACGCGGCAGCGCATAACGACGACCACAGAACAGATGGGACGACCTGTAAGGGAACCACTCGTGAGCTCTCGAACCCTCCAAAAAATATTTTAGAAAGAACTTGTACCGCAACTCATGGCGCATCATATATGTGATTCAATTCATGAAAATGAAACCATGCTGCCCTACAACACATCATTATGCAGTCAAAAAAGTAAGAATCTTTGCAGTATCTCTTCAATGCGTGCCTCATACTCCAAACTGGCGAAGTTTGAAACCGCCATTGAAAACTAAACAGCACTTCACAGAAGTCGTCATCATCGAATTTCGCCAAGTTCCTCTGTCTGAACCAAAATGGAGGAAAAACCACATTGCTGACTTCTACCATAATAATCATTACATAAAAAATCAAATTCCACGATTCTACGGATTGCAAACGCAAAGTCCTTCAGGCAGCATCGATACTACGCCCCGACTCCAATTTAGAGGGCGCGGATTACTGTAACCCAAATCCCCTGGATTCTGTGATTTCTACCACTTCAACTTCTTCTGCTCTCTAGGGCTATATCTCTGTTGAGAGGAGACGATATGGGAAGGACATATGATAGCAAATGGTCAGATGTATAGATGTATGAAAAATGGTCAGAAACTAATGTGTTTTAACATGAAAATTGTGCCCTCCAAACCTCACGAAAAACCTCTGGCTTTACATAAGCAATGAAACCATTGCTTCTCATAAACAACGAGTGACTCATAAGGCCCGTTTGCTCCTCTATTAATGCTGGCAAAACTAGAGCACCAATTCAGTTCCATCTCTGTGGGCGCAACATTATTTGAGAACAGAGGCCGAGCCCTTCGTGCAGCTTTTCGCAGGACAGCTGGACCACTTAATGAGCATATAATTTTCTGATTCGCAGAATTTTTCAGCGGTTTTTCAAACAGTTATTGTGCGCTCCGAGATACATCTTAGCCCAAAATTCGGAGAACCCGTAGAGTCTGGACTTAGCATCCACCGATTTTTTGGTTTACGTAGGTTTGGATTATCTCTTCTAAAACTAAAAGTATTCCCCTTTTTCATATCTCACTGAAGATTTCAAGTCAATCCCTGCAGTTTCGGCAGCGCAGACTTCTACGAATCCATGGATAGTGGGAACTGTAAATGGTCTGCTCCAATCGAACATTTTCGACCTCGATCGCCGCTATTGCACCGCTCAATGTACGAGTCGTTTTTTTCGCAAGCCTCTTTACGTCCTTGCTTTATCAACGTAGTACCTTCCTTAGGACTAACAAAAACCCAAATTCTTCCGGGGCTTCGTCTAGGACCACGTATGAAGTCACCTTCGCTTCTTGCCCTTTTTACGAAGCCCAGCTTGCCCCCGGCACAGCCGTGCTGGGGCCTGTTTCTGGGGCACAGAGCAACAGGAAGTTCAGGTCGAGTGGGGGGGGGGGGAGATCGAAAAAAGGAACGAGAGTCTGGAGGCGTCCTCCGGAAAACTGCGTGCGTTCATGCCACTAAAGAGTCGTTAAACACAAAACCTTCGACCCTATCCGCACAAGCAGCACCCGCGATCAGGTCATTTCAAATAAATACTGGCCTATATCTCGCCCTTATAACTCATGCTGAAAGCATTGAATGGAGGCATTGAATGCGAACGTGCCCTAAACAGCGACTTCCATATATCAAGTCAACATTTCATGCTCCCAGACTCGTCTTGCACCGCTTTGCCTGTTCCGGACAATCTACGGCTTGATTAACCAGGGGTAGGAATGGAAAGCAATCGAACTATCGGAAGCTACCGCGCCACAGTGCGCTTTTCGCTACGGTAATGCGTGCCTTCATAGCTGGGATGGGCGATTAGTCTGGCGGCTTTACATTTGCAATGAAACCACTTATCATAAACAACGAGTGATTCATAAAGCCCGTTTGCTCCTCTATTAATGCTGGCAAAACTAGAGTCCTTACTCAGTTCCATCTCTGTGGGTGCAACATTATTTGAGAACATGACTCAATTAGTGCCCCTCGAGTGAATTTCTTGAATCTAACTCTACAAATTGTCTGTGAAATTAAGCAAAGTGGTTGACGACTATCTCAGGCCCAGTTTGCATGTATATGACTACCTCTCATCTCAGCATCTCGATAATCATTTTTGGCGAAATTTACTCAGAGGAGCCGCACGTTCTCAATGTCACCTCGTACTGACTCCAAGGATGTTTTTTTTCACGAAGTGGATCAGTTGAAATTATGTGTTGCTGATACTTAACATACTAGTTGATAATGGTCTCATTCTTCTAAAAACAAATTACGAGTTCAGAACGAGGGGCATCCTCTAGGCCAGAATTGACCTATCTGGAGCGGATATCCACCTCTGCGCTGTCCTTTGGTAAAAAAAAGCCGTTGATGTCCCTAGATGCTTGAGTTGCATCTGTTCCACGACTTAAGTTGGACAAAAGGAGGTGTCAAAGATGTTTCTGCTTGTCGCAGTGTAAATTTACATTTCATGCCATAGAAAATAAGGAGCAGCGAGAATTGAGAAAATCGGTTGTAACGTTCGTAAAAAGCAAAACAAGAGCTGCAGTCCTTTTTAAAAAGAGAGAGGAATTGCATGGACGTTTTCATGGAGCCGCGGTCGCAAAATCGCGCCTGAATCTACTCGACCCTCTCACTTCGAGCATGTTCTCTCTGCATCCATCGTTTAGGTCCCACCGCGTTTCTGCAGCCACGGTACTCGTATCTTTTCGAGAAGGGCTGCAAAAGGTGGCTTGTGATACGCTGTGTAATGAAGTTCAAGTCCTAGTGAAAAACCACTATGAAAAAAAACTGCGCGAACTTATTGAATACTGTATAAACTCATTTTTTCACTTTTTAATTTTGTTATTATATATGAGAATTTCTAGAATTATTATTATTATTACCCAGTACCAAAATTAATATTTTTAGTGATTCAATCGTTCAATATGGATCCACAGACTGGCAGAGTTGCCACTTTTTTCCCACGCCTTCCCCCTGGCTAGCAACTCCTGCGTCCGACACTGTAAAATGGATATTCATAAAAAAACACCAGATACAATTTTCAGAGAAATGATTTTATATTGAATTTGTTCTCACCTGCTGGGCTAAATTTTCCCGCTCTCTATCAGCTGAGGATGTTCCTAGAACTGTTTCTCCTCTTCTTTGTCACAGCAGCTCAAAAATACCGCCAACACTCCCATTGCTTAACATTGCTATCCCCCCCCTTCCCTGGGGTACGCCTTCTTCGCCAGAATCGAACCACGTTTTCAGAATATAAAGACATCGAGTGGTTTTCGCCGCATTGTCTTAGGGAGAACTGCGGTTGGTGTAGGAGCTGTAGTATTGGATCACAAGAGGTGGGCGAATCGTTGACAACACCTCATATTCCTTAATGTGAATAAACCTTTCTAGTAAAACCGGAGAATCAATAGTGGAACTCGAATGTCGCGCTACTCTTCGGACCCTCTATGGTAATAGGATACCTGATATCAGTGTACGGAATATCACATTCAAGTGTTCGAAACCGTCAAATGATTCTGAGTAAGGACATCTCCTTGGAGTGGGATTGAAACAGTGTTGCAGTCAAACAGTAAAAAATTTCAGAAAGTTTTTGGTGGTTAAACCAGTGATGTCAAACAAGAAGTATGTCCATATATCTACAGCATGACAACAAAGTCACTGGCCAAAGACTTCATAGCAATTATTTCTTGCGCTTTGTCAGGAAACCTATGACTTTGTATCCGCGTTGACAACCCAAATGTCTCGAACACACATGCAAAATTTCATAGTCCATAACTCTGGGTAGAGATGACAATGGCCGCAAGTAGAGTCTCGGTGACATCTTTTCCAAGAACTCCTGGCTCTCCAAATCACCAATTTTCTCCCCAATATTCAAGAGAGTAGAAGCTTTGAGTCCTAGAGAGATCCATGTGTAAGTTTGTTTCATTGACCGGAAATGGTCAATAGATGTTTCATTGACCAGAAACGGTCAATAGACTGTCACCACCATTTTTTCCCACTAGAGTGCAGGAAACAAAGGGAAAAAGTGGGCAGGACGAAATCCGGAGAGCTATGCTATTTCTCAGGCTTAAGCACATCTCAAAAAAATCAGGTGGACTTTTGACAAAAGTTTTCCATCACGTTTCAAAAGAAAAAGCAACAAAAACTTGGTTCAGAATCTTGAGTTCTTGATTCCACCAAACCATCATATTTGCATATCATCGTGCTCCCGGAAACGGAGACCTCTGGATCTCTGAATTGAAGTCCCGAAAGCGCAGAGGTTGAGCTAACTCTCGCTCAAATACCAGCTTCCCTGGTCTAGATCTAACGAGGAAACGGGATCATAAATTCTCGACCAGCTTGCGGCCCTCGTGCGTTGCAGTAGTCAACAGTTTTATCAACTCTACGCAGATGCCTGAAGAGATAACCAAAATCCAAGAGTGGATTCTTTAAGCGCATGAACGCTTCATAGCCCATGTAAATTTCGAGCCTGCTAGCTCATATGAGCTCAGTCCTATATTTTATTGTATTTGGCCAAAGGCTTTGTTGTCACCCTGTAAAAAGCAAGCAGTAGTTGAATCTGTGTTAGCTTCTTTCGTGTATTCTAGATATCATTTTTCGCATCATTCTCTAGCTGCGTGGATCGCAATGGATAAGCCAAAAGAATACTCTGAACGTGTGAATGGTCTGATTGATGATGCTCTAATTTACTTCAGAGTGAGGTCAATATACATATACACGGAAACTACAGTGGTCGAGGCTTTTGCGCTGACATGCCTTACCACCTGCTTGGACAGAACAGAGAACAGAAGGATGGGACAAGAATGAAAACGGTGACAGCAACGGTGTCCGTGGATGCGCAGACAATCAGAGTATCACGTTGCATATAGCAGATGTAGCGCGTGCGAACGGGCCCCGATCACTGAAATCTGCTGTGTGCTTGAAAACAGGAGCAGGAGCAAACCACATAAGTTAAAGACTTTTTTCCAGGTTCAATAGATATGGAGTCCTTCTCAGTGGAATTGCCGGGTTCATCGCGGGTGAAGCGGTGTTCACCGCCATATTAATAAAACTGATTCGGAGAACAAAAAGTATGAAGTCGATTTCTTCAACTTCTACATAGGATTTCCAGACTGTTATCAAGAATTGGCGATCAGCACGAGAGCTACATACATTCAACTTCAATACCTTCAACTTTAAAAGAATGTTATCAATAAAAGTTCGTAATTCCACACGTTCTTCCTAGCCAATCTGTGCGAAATTAAAATTTTGGATTTTTGGTTTGAAGCAATCCCAAATGCTAAGTTCTGTGTCTAGACAGTGGTCCACCAACGGATGCGTCACAATGGACTTCGTATGGGAGTCGCGACAGTTCCTGATAACAAGGCCATTACAATGGTGCCCAACTGTCGGGCCTATCTCTAACCTCTCTCGCAATTAGCGCTGCTTTGTCTTCTTCTCTTCTTTTGGCTCTCATATCGCTGCCCACTCTCACATGTAGGCATTTCGATCGACAGGCCTAATCCAGAAAACATTGTCGCCCATTGTTTTGCGATGCTGCCCTTTGTGGAAAATGAGTACAACTGGTGAGTATAGTTGTTTCATACGTTATTCTAGAGAATCCTATTAAAAGATGTAGGTTTCCAGAATTTCTAGCTTAGGATTGTTGATGAGCTCCTTCAAAATAGGGTGAACAGCCTCGCCTTTTGTCCGTCGGGTAATGCCCAGAATTACTACTTACCTGAACTAGGTATCTTGATGTGCAAAGAAAGCTCCTACAGGGTGGTCCATAACTATGGTGACACCATGCAAGCTTCCGCTTTCCAAATTATCCTCGGTTGCTATATCATTCTCAAAATCATATTTATTTATTATTAGGTGCGTGCAAAAGTTCAGGGCAGTTGGTGGTGTTTCACCGTTCAACGTCGTCTTGCTCCTTGTGTTTGCGATATCCTGCAACGTTTTTCATGTGTGCTGGTAGCCTAAGACACCTGCTACTTATACCACTTTTGGCTCGGGTGTACGTCACAGCGTTGCTCTGTTTCGGGTGTAAAACCAGTGCTATGAGCTGTGCAATAATTTGGGTAATTTCGCTTTATGAAATCAAATCTAGACGATCAAGAAGAGAAGCGACCCGTAGCTTCAATAATGCGTTTGTGGAGGCCATGTTCTCTAGAACGCCAGGTGCTCGAAGGTTCCTGGGAATTCTGAGCGGAGATGAGAGCACGGAAAATGCTTCACAAGTTGGTCAGAAATTTGGTCATCGCAAAGTCGCCAGGAAAGAGCAGGTTGAACCAGACCTTGTGCAAAGTGCGCAAGACATTACGCAGAATTGAGTCAACAATGTCTCGTCACTTGAAGAAAATCGGTAAGAAGGGGAAGGTGAGTAGATAGATTTTGCGTGAGTTGATCGAAGAGCACCAACGTCCACACTGGCAAGTCTGCAGATATTCGACCTTCAGATTTCCTAGCAATTCGTTTCATGGAAGAATTGCTATTGTGTATAGAGAATGGGTCGGGTACGACAATAGGAGGAGGTCGTCCCAGTCCGGGCTCCTGCCAACCACCTAAAAAATGGCCGAACCATCACTACCTTCTTTAAAAAAATTTCTACCTTCCATAGTCAGCAACGTGACTTATCTGCAATGAATTTTTTTCTAATGAGTGCGCAATAATCGCCCTATAGTATTTTCTTTTCCCTACAGTAATCATGGAAAAACTCTCAAGCGCAGGGCCGACACAGGCGGAAATATGTGGTCTGATCCTGCTGTGGGTTAACGCACACTAGCACGTTGTAGTGTCAACCGTATCAATCGTGCTCCGAAATTGTAGCCTAACCTATATTACCCCTTATGCCTGCCTCAAACAGACTACTCCCATTTCGACCTTCTATGGCTTTCCCTCCGCTGTAAAACTTTCAATGAACAGACCCTACTGGAAAACAACGTGTGCCACTATTACAGGTGTAGACCTGTCAAATTTTTAGCTCCTGGAAAAATCTTTTCTGTGCCATATTGGCAACGTGACGCAGATGCCAATGCTTTTTGTTTTGAACAGAACTGCTGATTTTGGGTCAAGTTATGGCGTTTTGAAAAATTAAGTGCAACAACTGCCCCGGAACTTTCGCATACACCTAATAGTTAGCTCGTGTTCAACACTTCCAATCTGCACATATAATATGTATGTGAACAAAAATACCATGCTGCATTTTCATATGAGACCAGAATGCGTTTTAAATGAGTGTTTGTTTTTGTTGCCATAATTATGGGGAATCACATAAAGCCATTGCCATGGTTCGAAAAAAAATCTGAGAAAATTTTGACAATTTTTTAGAGGCGAAACGGGAGTGAGAAGGGAGAATACAGGGAGATATAAGCAAAGTCCAACATTCTCTTCAGCATAGGCGATGACTGGAATGCCTGTCTTCATCTGCAGCAGTCATCGATGCAGCCGTGCCACCACGTTTGGAGCAGCGACTACCAAGACCATTACAGCGCTTCTAGCGACCAGTGGGAATGGCCTAACTTCGTAAGTTTGGCGACGAAAACAATAATAGGCTTCGTAGGTTGAGCAGATCAAGTTATAAACATGAGCTGGTATCTTTATGCAAAGCACATATAATATAAAAACAGTACTTCAGACTGAGGAACAGTTCAGTGCCCAGTGCTACAACGCATGCTCTGAAAACAATTATGCACAACAATCCAGACATTTACAGTATTCTTCGACGGAAGCAACCGAGTCCATGAGTGAGTAAGTTCGCCATGGTGTAAATAAGCATGTAAATAAGTAAATCAGTTCTTGGCACATAGTACTTGGGAACTAGGAGCCAAGGGTCTTTGATCAACTACACAGTAGTTACTAGTTTAGACGGTAGGTTTAGAAGATATTTAGTTTAAAAAGGTATTTTCGTGTATATGTGACAATGACTCATGGCTGCTCAGCCCTACTGAGCTGAGCTATGTAACTGGATTGTGACGAAAAATCTCTGAAGATCATAGTTATCGATTTGAGAATCTTGAGGCACTACATATAGGATGTGTTGTTCGCATTTTTACCTGGACTTGTTAAAAGTGGGAGAAGCAGAATAACAAGGCATCGTGGGAGGAGAGGTGTCATGATTATTTGGAGAATTAAAAAGTGGTGTAACACTCGTGAGAAGTTTTTTGGTGTCAAGTTTCCCTTAGTTATGCGCTCGGACTACGCTTAGTAGAGATTTTCTTGAGGTCAAAATTTCAAACGCCAAAATAGTCGATCACTCCGAAATCGACTCTGTGGGCTTCTTTTTTGACGTTAATTGTCCATCAAAAAGTGGTGGATGTATTGAAATCCTTCAAGGAAGAATGAAGGACGGATTCTTGAGTAGCCATAAGATATATCTATTCCTTTAAAATTTTCTTCATTGTCTTGCTGAGAAAAGAAGATTTACACGAAAAGAAGCGGCACCTTTTCAAAATGACATCTGTATACAGTGGCGCCCTCGGCACTTCAATAAATCCTTGCAAACGCTAACTCTACTTCTCTTCCCCCCAAGTGGTGTACAAGTCAGCACCTAAAGTGGGCAGAATTCACGCTTTTTCCTACAATTTTTGGACATAAATATAGGATATTTCACTACCCTCGGCGAAAATCTTCATGAATTTGGGAACTCTTCTTCCATATCTTTTCCTCTACTAGAAAGGGACGAATGAATCTTTCCGAAGTTGAACCTCAGATATCCTTCTTTGAAATTATTTCCACAATAACAGTTGAGTTTTGGCAAGATTCGATGTTTTTGATGAATGGTGCCGGGAGGCACAAAAACCTTATATCGGTAGTATAATTCCACAGTAAACAATCAAATAGAATCAGAACGAAATGTTCTACGAAATGAGCGCGAGTGAGTCAGGGAGGAGTCGAGAACCGTTCAAAACATTTTTGAAGGAAACTTATGCTAGAGCTTAACAGGCATCCTGTATGGCAGGAAATATCATGATTGGGAAAGTAATGTGCAAGTAATGTACTAACAAGAATTTGCCAGAGCTAGTTCTAAAAATAGCCACAGGAGCGCTACTGGTTCCTGATTCCCAGCGCATCCTAGGCCATGTGACAACAGCGTCGCCCATCGGGTGACTCAACCGAGGCGCAATGTTGCGTAATAACTTCGCAGCCGATGTTGGGGTTGCGTAAACACCTTAAATAAAGCTCTTTCGGGATCCGGTTCTCATCTCCACATTTCAGATATGCATGCTGTACTGGTCCGATCTCCGGCAAAGCGTCATCACGATGAAGTCGATGTTTGTAACTCGTCCTTGAAAAGGACGTGTCGTCAAGAAGGGTAACTTTTAAATTTCATAGCTACGTGTGCAATTCTGTCGAGGTAATCCAGAAAACACGTGAGTTATTGAATTAATAGGTTGGTAGAAAGTCTTGCACCAAATTTGACACTTGTTGTTCATGGATGGAACCCGGTTTGCCAGTCTTCACAGTTGAGATGTAGTAGAACATTCTACCACATCTGCCAAAGAATTCTCAATTAAAGACCAGAAAATTATGGATCGCAAAATAAATTTTGGTGCTGGACTTCTGGGCAACCAAGTAATTAGAAAGAAAGGTAAAGAAAAAGCATGTTTGCAAAATATATCACAAGCAAGAGTGTTGTTGTGACATCACGTTTTTCTTGTAGGGTCTTCGCTGTTTTAGCTAATATTTCCTTTTTCACCGGCGCACTACAATTTTTTCAAAAGCCATCTTTGCAGAAACTTCCTTGTGTTCCCGTGCGAACGCGAACGCTCCGATTTTTCTCCTTTCAACAACACAGTGACTGTAAGGTATGGTTTGCCAATAATTTGATAATTTCAAAATCTCTCCCTGTGATTGGTGGCTGCTGTCTTATCATCATTTAGAATGGGAACCATTCTAAATGATAGCATACCTACCACTTTGTTCAAATTATGTCTTTTATTTATTCAATCTATCATTCAAGTTATAGTCGTTTTCAGAATTTAAATTTTCTGTGTAGGCTAAGTATCTGGGAAACCTCACGGGAGTCAACGGTTTGCGGCGCTTACGGATATAATGTGTACTGGATAACACTAAAACCGGTTTTTCTGAGAAGCCCTCACATACTCTTTAAGTGCTTATTACATCTTTTTCAAATAAAAATCATTCCTATACTCACCTGCTAGGAAACGTCATAAAGTAAGAAAGTAATGTTTTAACAAATAAGTTGAAATCGAGCCAAGCGCCCCAGTTGGGTTGTTGTGGTTTCCTGCTACGAATTTCATCTAGTGTAACCACCTCAGGGAGGCATCAGAGAAGAATGCGAACAGAAACAGCTAAACCAGCTGGACCAGCTGATGACATCCGATCTCAGTATCTTATAGGGGTATCAAAAAGTTTCCGGCCTGTCCGTGGATTGTCGCGGTCACGTTAAATAAAGTTGTTGCATTTCGTCAAAACAATTGCATTTGTTGCAATTCATTGCTTTTCTTGCAATGCAATGATTACGATTGGTGTCATTGCATTTTTTTCAATGCATTGTATAAAATGCAATGCATTAAATTGAATGCATTGACAAAAATTGCAATGCATTGCAACGAATGCATTGCATATTTTGGTTTAATTACCCAAGTTTGAGGTACTCAAATGCATTGCGTCGTATCTGTTGCGGGGAAAAAATGCAAAGAAATGTTTTTTTTTGATGAATTACATTGAATTCAATGCTTTAAATGAAATGTATTAAATGAAATGCATTAAATGCAATGCATTGACAAAAATTCACCGCATTGACAAAAATTGCAATGCATTGCAACGAATGCATTGCAGTGTTTTGGTTTAATTACACAAGTTTGAGGTACTGCCAAGCGTTGCTTCGTATCTATAGCGGTGCAAAAAATGCTCCACATTATTCAAACAATTCAGAGCATAAAACTAAATGCATTAAATGCAGAGCGTTGCACCCATTGCAATCTATTGCATTTTTTCAACAATGCGTTGTACATTTTTCAATGCATTTATTTTCCATTGGTTCTCCCACCCAAGTATAGGGTCATCTCAATGGAAGCACTGCACTAGGCTGCTATTAGACTCCACGCGAGGTATAGCACAGGGCTTCCGCGACTACGCCTCGCCCCCAATCGATAGGTATTGCTAGTGGCGACGGCGACACCCTGTGCTATACCTCGCATGGAGTCTAATAGCAGCCTAATGCAGTGCATCGGTTGAGATGACCCCATACTTGGGTGGGAGAACCAATGGAAAATAAATGCATTGAAAAACGTACAACGCATTGTTGAAAAAATGCAATAGATTGCAATAAGTGCAACGCTTTGCATTTAATGCACTTAGTTTTGTGCACTGATTTGTTTGAATAATATGGTCTATTTTTTTCAATGCTTTAGATACGACGCAACGCTTGGCAGTACCTCAAACTTGGGTAATTGAACCGAAATAGATGCAATGCATTCGCTGCAATGCATTGCAATTTTTGTCAATGCTGTGAATTTTTGCCAATGCATTGCATTTAATGCATTTCATTTAATACATTTCATTTAAAGCATTGAATTCAATGTAATTCATCAAAAAAAACATTTCTTTGCATTTTTTCCCCGCAACAGATACGACGCAATGCATTTGAGTACCTCAAACTTGGGTAATTAAACCAAAATATACAATGCATTCGTTGCAATGCATTGCAATTTTTGTCAATGCATTCAATTTAATGCATTGCATTTTATACAATGCATTGAAAAAAATGCAATGACACCAATCGTAATCATTGCATTGCAAGAAAAGCAATGAATTGCAACAAATGCAACTGTTTTGACGAAATGCAACAACTTTATTTAACGTGACCGCGACAATCCACGGACACTAGAGCAGTTCCAAAAGATCTACAGCGACAAAATTTTGTTGTAGTAAAATACAGGTCCCTCGGACACCAATACACTTTTCATGGCTCGATTTGAATTTTTTTAAACCGTTCAAAGAGCTGCTTTTCTCATTTGACTCAGAGTATCCTTCAACAGCCGACTTTTTGACGTTTTCGTCATCCAGTCCCATCGTGCGAAGATGCTGTTTCAAATTACCAGACAAAAAATAGTTGCTGGGTGCAAGGTTCAAACTATAGTACATGTGATTCAGTAATTCGAATCCACGTTCTCGTGTGGCAGCAAGCGCAACTCTTAATCTGTGGACGGGTGCATTGTCGAAAAGCATGTGGAACCCACCATGGTTAGGCTAGAAAAAGGGCCATTATTATTGAACGAGTCAGCTTAAGAACATGAAACTTGGCATGGTGGATTTGAAGGTTTTACGCTACACGACCGCAATCAAAGGTTTGAGAAAAAAGGGATGGAACAGGTTGAGGCCGGAAACTTTTTGATACCCCTATATGTTTACTTCTATTATAAAACATCTATAGCAGTTCCTCTGACAGTCCAACTTCCTTCCTTTGCGTAGATCTCACACCTGGTTCTTTTTTTTACCGTTGGAGCTGGCTAAGACCTCTATCTGTAGTCTTTTGTAAGATTTTCCAGGTATCTGAATTAGGGGAAAAGTGAAATTATAATTGTGGTATTTTCTGTAACAGTAGCAAGTAATCCTAATTTCTTCTTACTTAGGTTGATCGCTCTTTAGGAACATTGATGGTGTGGCAAAAGCACTGGAACTGGACGAGCTTGTCGACATGGTGCTACAAGTTACAAAGAATATAGAAGACCCCGATATAGGTGGGCGTCTCTTCATTAGGTTGTCTTGGCTATAACTTTTATTGTAATTGTAGAAAAATTTTCAAAAATTGTAATTCAAAGGAGAATCCGGCGAGCTGAGAAAATGAAAATGAATGAAATTGAGATAGGAATGAATGAAAACGGTTAAACTCGAAACCCCCATTCTTGGAGTGATGCCTTAGGTGGTATACGAGATGGATACGCTAACCCACAAAACCTCCTGGTCCTTTACACATTTAGGGTATACTGATGAGGTAATCAACAGATTTCGCTTCTCACTGCTACATTTTTTCAAGCCAAAATTTGCACTTCTTAGAAATTCTTACACATACCGCTACCCCACAGTATTGTGTTATACGGTAGATACGGTAGTGGTGTTCAGCACTTGTTGCAACAGAAAGTCAAAATATTCAAAAGAATGTCATGTCTGCCGTATACCTACCGTGCCACAAAAATTTGGTTACTGCACAAAATGGGAATGAGTTTCGTAAACGGCGCATCACATATCCTCTCTGGGCAGTTTTGGTTTAAAAAAATGAAATTTTGGAGCAGAAGTGGCTAAATCATGTTTTTAATAGAAATAGAAGGGATGAATTGATCTTACAGAAGTTTGAATGTGGTGCTAACTACTACCGAAAACTTGGTAAAATCTGACTTGTAGTCTTCGTCCTCTATAGGATTTTCATATTTCACTCATTTTCATATTTCACTCAAAGGATATTGTCTTAGACTTGTATCCTTCACAGTTATCCATTTTTATATGTTTTTTTGAATAAAATATCGTTTCTCGATTACGCTAATGAATTTTAATGATTTTCAGCACAGCACATAGTGCATCTCTCTAAGAGAAGACAACAAAATAAAGCAGCAGCAGCTCGCTATCGGGATAAGCAGAAGGAAAGGTCGGTTTCTCATACCAGTCCTTCCCCATATTTCTAAGTCAAAACTGTTAGAACGACGTTATCTTTAATACCTAGAGAAGCTCGTTTTAGAAAGCAGAATCTGCAAAAGGAACAGGCTGAATTGGAGGCAAAAAACGCGAAGCTCAAAGCAATTATCAGTGATCTGGAACGCGAAGTAGCAGACTATAAAGGGAAAATTATGCAGATGGCATCTGATCTCAATCGTTGATACGTGTACTTTACCATATCATGCAATTTGATTCTTAATGCTGTTAAACTAACGATTTCATTTTTGAGCACGATTTGAAGCACTTTTCTGTTTTTTCTATAACAATATAATTCGTTCGATGCTTCCACGGGAATAAAATGTAAAACCCTGCCTTTGAAAATATTCATTGAAATCTCGTTTTGAAGCGGATTTCTGTCTTCGGAAGAGAGAATCCTATATCAACAAGGAAAAAGAAAAAGGGAAAAAGTGAACAAGAAAGTTATGGTCGTCAGCAGGTCTTTCTTAGGAAACGAGCCAAGAAACTGGAAAGGTATGTAACACCCTTCTCTCACAGACTCCGAGAGTTTTTGAAAATGTTTCAGGAGAAGAGGGGTTTATCTCACAAAATGGCTGAAAGTTTTGCGTGCTGCTTCGATCTTTTTAATACATATTTTGAATGTTTTTTGCACATTTTCCTTCATGACTTGTACTTCGATCTAGAAGAACGCACAGGTTTGCCATCAGAATTTAGCCTCATCTCTCAGGACCGGACCAGAAGATCCGGGATCCATCAAACACTAGTCAAACAAACCCCGTAGGTTTAGGATGATTGGCTATCGGACAGACTATGTAATATCTGTATGCACAGAACGTCAATGTTGGTTTGTAATCTGGTTTTCTCCAATTTTGCATCAATAAATCCTAGCGCCCATAAATTCATGGATCAAAATAATGCTAAGGCCATGTGCTATACAGTGTTGTCCTGGTGAAGGGCCACCTTCGTAAAACGGAAGGAAAAAGTGATAGTATCAAGTTTGGTGCTACGATGGACTTCTTCGCTATGCCAGTAAAAACCACCTTCGACGGCTATGGAAAAGATCACCGAATCTATAGCTATTATTGTTGAACTCCTGGTAGTAAACATTGCTAGCACGAAATTTCCCCAAAATCTCATCACTTCGGGTTGAGACGGATCATTTATTGACTCACCATAATTTTAGCGCACTCTATACATTCCCGACTGAAAAGAAGAGCACCTTTCACCTCGTCTTTGTTCCTCCAAATGGATACGGAGTCTGTACAATAGTCGACGCAAAGTTTGCTCAGCCTCTCCCGTAGTTGCAGCTGCTCACTGGCGCCTTTTTAGCGTTATTTCATCTCTCCGAAACAGCGGCGTGACTCAATTCCGTGAATTCTTTTACAATGCTCCATGATTTGATGTCATTATTTTCCGTTTGATAAATTTATTGGACATTAAGTTTAAGGTGCTCCTCTGTGATAATCCAGTGAAATTAATACATCGTGCTGTTCATCCGGTGTGAGAATCGATCTCAGAATTCCAAATTGTTAAAGGATAATACTCTGTAGAAATTGAAATCTGAGCATGTGTATGAAATGTAGAAATCCTCAGAACGAGTTGCATGCTATTCATTGCTGACCAGTAATACGTATTTCACATCGTGTTTTGTCTGCGGTTTAACTTTGGGCTAAAATATTATCTGTAGGAAGACAGTTCGAATCAGCTTCAACTTTCAAACATGTGGTGGAGTCCTCAAACTTGATCTTGATGAAAAGAAAATAATCTGTGCAGATTGCTCCAGAAATATTTGGAAATAGACTCGTCGCTAACTACTAGTGAGAAATGTCTTTAAACGAATATTCAATAAGGGCTCTACTTTCAAATAGATGATTGTGCTATATGTATTGAGAACTAAGGTTGGAAACATTTTCATCTTGTCTAGAAATGTGCTTATTATGTACTCCTTGGTTGTTGGGCATGGACTAAAATTTAAAGGACTAATTCAAATGAATATAGTGTCTCATTATATTGACTTTGCACAGCTACTGTGGTAATCATAACCGGTGGGTACTATGGGGGGGGGGGGGGTGTATCATCGTGAGGGAAAACGAGGCGGAGCCTTCACGATCAGCTCGTTCTCTATCGCATTCAAATTTTCCATGGTCATGCATGTATAGTGGAATCACGCGCGAAGGGAACGAGTCACCCGTTTGGGGCGGGAGGAGGATTTGAACGAACCAATCGCAGAACTGTACCACGCCCCCGTTTTCCCGCACGATGATACACACCCCTATAGGGGAATTAAAGAAAAATATGCTAAATATGGTGTATTTTTCGTTATAATAGTACTGCAGCTAATGAGACAAAATTTCCATGAAATCAGTGAAAAGGAAATGAGGCTTTTCTTATCATCGCGAGTAGATTGGGTTAATATGTGCATATGTAGCCGTTTTTCATTACCCTGTATTTCATTGTGCCATGTAGTCAAACGTAATGCGCCATGGTCCTGCAAATGTTGCTTTATAATTGTCGTGAAAGACGCGTATTGTCTTCCCATAGCCCAGCAGGTCAGGCGTGCCTCAGGGTCGAATTGCGCCGGAATATGACCAGTCTGGGGTTAATACGTACGGTACAAAACATTACAGAAAGCTTCATTCCTCGTTAATATTCTGTGAGAATGAGTCTCAAAGTGAAAGGTTTTGCAGAGGAAAAATTTATTCAAAGACCAACATATTCAACAGATAAAATACTTTCACAATACTGGCGAGAAGAGAATCAGCTAATAAAGAGAAAAATGGGTTGTTCAGAAATAAATGACTCGATTATTTTGAGTAATGAGTGAGCTGCTAATTCCTCTTTGCAGTTTTCTACAGATAAATTACCCAAAGGTAGCATTTCTTCTTTGTGGAAGAGTGATTGAGCAGGAAATGTTGTAGCTTAGATTTCATCTCCTCTGCACATGTGGTCTTATGGGATTCAAGTTCACAGAAAAGGAAATCTTTCGGAAATTTTCTCTTCTAGATGATCCGTTTAGCGATTCTTCTGGCTGCAGTTGTCATATGCCTAGCTGACAACCCGGCTAAAAATATCACATGCAGAGAGAAGACAAGAAGCAGTTAGTCCTTCTGTCTAAAAATTTTCCACGAACTGTTGTCTTTTCTTAACTGCTAAATGTTCCAGAATGCTTCCTGGGCAAGTGTCCTTCGGGATTCACCTGTCTGCCGAGTGATGACTGCTGTAGGGACAGTCAAGTTGTGCTGCCGCGTAAGTTCTCCACACATCACTGAGCTCTTGATATAGAAGCAGTGCTTTCAGCGGAGGAGTGCAAAGACTTCATGGAGCACTGCGAAATCGCTCAGTGCGACCATGTCGATTTCATTGACTTCGCTCGAGCCAATTGCGCGAAGACGTGCAACTTCTGCTTCGAAAACGCTACACTGCCACCCGGTTGGTTGAGTTCACTTACAGTAAAGCGCCTTTATTTTATACTTATCTGCCTGGGGAGTATACCTAACAGCTGTGGCATAAACCATCGTGAAGGAAAAAAAACGTTCGAAAAGAACTAAAAAAACACACACAAGAGCACAAGAAACCACAGACTACCGCGAGAATCAGTGAAGCCATCAGAAGCTAACAGCTGATGCGTTCGCCACTTCCGAGCCTCTAAGAAAAAGTAAATAGATCGCATGTGGACTGGACCAGGAGAAAACAACAACTCGGTGTACAAGTTAAGCCTTAAGATACAATGGACGTCAATGGCTTTGGCCCATCTGCGGCCTTAAGAAGGACGTCGCGCAACCGCGCCGCGCGCGCAGTAACCTATGTATTCTGCTGCTGTTATGCAATTTCTTACAGCTTTTTTACTCGAATCTAAAGATTTTCGAGCAAATCGGGGAGAAAAGAGCCTAGAAATAGCAGTCCGCAGGGGACGACGTCGATCGGTCGCGCTACGTCCTTCTCGAGGCCGCAGATGGGGCACCGCCGTTGCCGTCCACTGTACACGTCTTAATATAGGCATGGGCTGTCTGGCACCCGCCTCACATGTGGCAAGCCCTTCAACCAGAAAGAAGCATATTGCTGTGCACCAGGTACATAGATGTACTGCAAGATTGTTCGTGTTTTTCGTTTCACTATTTAGGAGAACTGGTTAGATGTAACTTTATAGTGACGAATTATGTGGGTAAATGAGGGAACGAGTGGCAGTTGTTTTCATCAACGATGCTCCATTGAAGCATTTGAATCATTACTCTCCTGTCAAGGACCCGATTGGGCTACGAAGTCAATTATATACCCGTGGTAAGGTTCAATGCAGAAGAATTGAACTCCAAAACCTGTCGCTGCGTTTGATGCGCTGATTGCTGTAATTTTTGATGACGATGGGAGCTACAATCCAGAGGAGGAAGGTTCGACAACTCGTAACAAAATGCATACCTTCATGTTCAGTTTTTGACGATGATCTCAAATCCGTTCACCTCATTTGCTGAGGAACCTCCTGTGAAGAGCTACGTAACATAATTGTGGAGTGTGCCATATGCCCAAATTTGACTTTCAAGTTATAAATATGCACAAAAACTACAACAAGGTGTTGAAGTGATTGAAAGTGGTTCATATTTCCAAGAATCGCTCAAATTTGGGTAGTTTCACGCGATCTTTAGTTGAAATATACTCAAGAAGCAAATTCAGGCAGCCCTGGCCAAGCTTTAATCATGCCGTGTAACTGTTCATACAGTGCAGATAAGATAAATTGATTTGAGATCAGCGTCTCAAACTGTATTTGACAGTATACAGCTAATTACGAATTTTCGGACCTTCAAATATCCTTCTCTAACAGGCATTAACATCAATTTTTGGCCCTAGTTTCGAGTTTTGGATGTAACTTTAAGAAGTCGAGCTAAAATAAATTCACATACATAGACTCGAGGGAGGAGCACTAATCTAAGAATCCCTCTGGTAAAACCCTCAAAAGTATGAAGTAACGGTGAAAACAAGCGATCGACGGTGGGCAACTCCCGCACATAGCTCTGCTTTTCAAACTGCCTCGGAAGGGGCTCCAATAATAGTAAACAGTAAATTCGAAGAAATTGATGAATATTATTAAAGCGTATTGGCAGATTTGATTTGGGGAGGCATATTTCTTGACCGTGAAGTAATTAGGTCCCCTTGTTACCGCTTTTAGCGAGATTCCTGTCCGAATGTTCGGAGAAAATATCCATTCTGCTAGGAAATAATACTCTTACTTGCTCTGACTTAATAAAATCCTAGTTAAAAGAATGAGGTCTAGACGGCTGATATGTAATTGGGGTGGATGCACTTCCTACTATTATATGCCTATTTACTTACTCAATCAGACAAATCTGCAATATTGTTCAAAGCCATGGTGATAACTTGTTGTTTCGTTAGAAAAAAAGAGTTGAATTGTTGAATGATTGGGAAATTCGTCACATCAGTTTTTTTGTTCAGAATACGCCTGCACTGATTTACTGGAAGACTGTCGCGACCGTATGAAGCTGTGTCGCGATATCGATTTCATGGACATGATGGCGGTGTTCTGCCCTCGTTCCTGTATGCTTTGCACGTATCAACCACCTCCTGGACAATGTCAGGAGCTTGTCAGCGAGTAAGCCCCCTCACTTACCCTTTCTTATTCTCAGAGTGAGTTGCAATCAAATACTTTTTTAGCTGCGCTACTCGCGAAAACTTCTGCACAACGACGAAGACTTCTGTGTACCAGAAAACTATGGGATGCGGACAAACTTGTGGAAAATGCTGAAAAGCTGCTTTTAGAGGCACTATTTGACTTTTGTCCTGTTGAAAATAATTATATACATATAGCACAACTTTATCGCAATTCACGCACAACTTGAAGAATACCCATGTGAGGAAAACGAACGCTGTAAACAAATAAACAAACAAACAAAAAGATCAATAATCGACTGAGATCATGAGGTGGTTCGTGGTATACATAGACAGCAATGCATAGAAATACACATTTTGCAAATTTGGCAAGACGTATATAAATACTATGTAGCGTTGAAATATGGCATCCAAGTAAACAACGTAAACAACATCTGCAAGTGATATGTGAATCGATAAACACGCAACATTTGTCGGTCGAACAACAAATAACTGCAAGGCGGCAATACGGAGGGTGTCGAGGAGTGCGGGGGAGGGGGTGGGATGGAGAGGAGCACGGACCGTCTAGTCCTTGCTCATCAAAGGACTGTAATCAGTGGAACGCTGCTGGCTCGCTTTCGGATGCGTTCGGTGGGCTCCGTGCGGCGACGACGCCTGCGAGTGGTGCGACGCCGGCTGGCTGATCTGCAACGTGTTTGTTGATTCGCTATAATCGCACACGATCAGTCCACACTAAAATAGAAAAATAAATCTGAAAATCTGAGAAAAAAATGAGCAGGAAAGTTTTTTTTCCTTGATTCTTGATTTTTTTGTTAGCATATCGATGAAAGTGCGAGAAAAACACTCAGAGTTCACCATTTCGCGCGGAGCATCCCGCCAAGGCTGCTGCTATACTCTTCGAAGGGTATTGCCCTCCAGCTTTCGAGCGCTTCGGCGCAACTGCACTGGCTTTGATACATATCGATTGCGTCGACGCGCTGTTGGCGCTGTCCTCCTCGAGGAGTATAGCCGCAGCTCCAAAAAACTCACGGAACACAAAGATTTTTCATTGGCCATTAGCCAAATCAAAAATTCTTTTTGTGGTACAAAGTACTTACGGTGATTTGGCAGGCTTTATTGGACCACTATGGCAGTTTTAAAAAAACTGCGAGAACGTGGGAAGCTCGCACGACTTTCAGAAGTGATGGAAATACAGAAAAACCTTGCAAATAGATAATATCCTGAGTAGGAATCCCAATACAATATTTAGAATAATCTAGAATATTTAGCGAGAGTGGGTTGTGTAGTGTTGCACCTGGAAGTAGCGCTGAGGCCGAGCTCTGCGATTGGCCAGCTGGATGACCTCGCCAATCATAGTGCTTGGCCGCACTGTCCCCTAAAGGCACAACGCTTCACGCCAGTGAACGTGAAGATTGCGCCGCGAAATAGGCAAAAATTGGTGCCATCTCACTTTCGAGGGTCTCAGAATCTCAGAAAGAAATCTTCGTGGATAAAATTTTGCATGCAGTTGACTTGACATTATGAATCGCCATTTTAGGATTTATTATACTCTGCACAGTAATTTCATTTCTGTAGCAGGCATTAAGTAAAGTATTTGCGGTAATCGCCATGAATTTTGCATAGGTTCTGCATATATTTTAGGTCCATTTGCAAAAGGATTGTAGTCAATCTGTTTCTTACAATTAACTACATTACTTTGCATTTTGTTGTCATTTTCTCGTCGAAATTGGTATTTTCACCATTTCTCCACAGTGATCCTACTCTAATCCTACAAGGACGTAGTTACGGCGCAGAACGGATACAATTTTCGAGCTCTGCATGCCAAGAGCCCTCCACATCCATAAAATTTTGACAGAAAAATGTTTCTGAATCTTTTCGGATAGCTATAGTGCTCCATAGTTCCATAGTCTTACCTTCATCATGAATTTAAAAGAAGTCACGATTTATATTACTAATTTTCATAGTGTTTTCAGAATACTGTAACACCCACCAGTACTTCCAAGTATTTTTCATTTTATGGAATAACAATTTTAATTTTTTCCTGATCACGCCCGAGATTTCTATATGTATACGTCATTTTCTTCTGGAATTCCCTCTTAAGACACATTCAATGTGACTGATTTCTTATTTTTAATCGATTTTGTATTTCGCTCCTTCCCTTTCCCTGAGCACTATTTCCTTTATAACTCTAGCAATCTCCACAATTTCTGTGCCACTTAGACCCTGATTCATAATTCCTCGATGAGGTCCCCGTGTGAATGCAGGAACTACTCTCATCGTCGCCACATTTTGAATTATACATCAGCAGAGATGCCCAACACGTAAACACTAATCACTCGTACATATTTACCTGACTCGCACGGCGATTCGCCTTCTCTTGACGCTTCTCGTCCCGCTTCAGTAGTCGCAGGCGAAGTCGCTTCTCCAGCCATCTGAAAAACCAGTGCATACGTCAACGAATCTTCGGATGATGGGAAATTCAATTGTTCCTCCCCAGTCCAACGTCGTCTTGACGTTGAGTGCAAGATTACTTCTGGGAAAGCCCATCACTTTGCCCGTAAGGCGTGAATCAAATGACGAGGGACAAGCTGCAGAGGAAACTTTTGGATCTACTGCTGAGATTTGCGAGATAATTAGATTTGAAGGACGGTTAGGGAAGGCTGCAGTCCTGAAGGACAATATGTCTGAGAAAACAAAGAACTATGCGTGGCTAAAACGAAATGGTCAAAGGTTGTCAAATAACCTATCTAATTATCTATAGATTAACTGAATGGCGTCTTTGGGGCACCATTCAATTATTGTGTAATGCAATGCAAGAGAAGACCAAGAGCATAAAAAGAGCAAAATTATTATAAAAAACAGTTAGGGCCCCATAATACAAAAGCCATCAAAACCGAGCCGCTTTTGGGCAGTCAAGATTTTAGACGATGTGGGCTGGACTTTGGAAAATTCTATAAATTCTTGCAGATAGCAAAAATATTCCGGAATAGAACCTTTTGAAATCTACTATGTAGCCGCAAATAAATAATGTTATTAGCAAGATACTACATGAGTTATGTTGTAGTTCAGAGAGAAGAGGCGCCGCTGTAGCGAACATGGTTAATTCATCGATGATAGCCCCGGCTGATAAAGCCCTCTGCATCCTCGGAGTTAGCCGCTTTTATCACATTCAGGAAGGAATGTTGGGCCCGGGCGAGTCATTGAAAAGATGGATAATCTTAAGGATATGGGTATGATTTACCCATGTCCTTTGGATCGCTGTTGGGCATAGATCACATCATCTACAACTAAATATGTTGATTGCTGTTACGATGAATTTGAGCACGTTAACACCATAGGTATTACGGTGAATTTGAGTATGTTAACATCACGGGTAATCTCAAAGATCCAGGCCTTGGATAGTTTTTATACAGGCTGCCTCTCAGGTCATTGCATCGGTCGTCCATCTCCCGAATGGCCTCTACTATTCTGAGTAGAATTTAGACTTTGACGCATGCCGAAAATGGTCAACTCCGTCAATTCCGTCTTCATCATCATTTTCTAAAGCGACCAAGAATGCCAAGGAAATAAATTGGCAGTATTCTTTCCCCGGCTTTACGCAAGTGTCCGTTTTTAGTTCACATTTGCGAAATCCTGACTTGTTTTCAATACGTTCTGTGTAATTAATCGAATTACACACGATGTAATTAGACCAGTGCGATTTAGCTTCAAATAGGTCACCTATTCCAAGAATCGGTTTTCAAAAATAGACTTTTCTCATGCGCGTCAGTGTCCTTACGTACCTAAGTGCAAGGATTATTAAACTTTAAGATTTGAAGTTCTTTAGATCCGAGAATTACTCAAAAAAAGGGTCTTTGAATTTACAAAAAAGTAACACATAATAGTTAACACATAATAGTAAGCTAATGATAGTGTATTGTAGTGCATGGTACCCATATTAAGCGTATAGTAAAAGTGGTGTCTGAAAAATTCCATTAAACTCATCTAAATTTCACGAGTTCTCATAGAGCAAAATGGAGCGATCTCCCATGAGAAGTCAACTTCAGAATCATCAAATGATACAGCTAGAGTTTTCGAGCCCTTATTCAACGACCGGAACCATGTTTAGCTAGTCCTTTTGACCGCTGCATTTAGGAATTCGCTGGGATTACGTAGTGGAAAAAGCACGTTCGAGTGCACACATTGATCCAGCAATCAACCTACACGGAGGTTGGAACACCAAAAATAAGCCATTGTACTTACCGCTTTTTGCCGAAGTACGCCAGCGAATTGGTGGCCGAATTAAGAACGATCATAAAATCCGAGATCCTCACGAGAATTGAAAGTGCAACGCCGAAAGACTCAATTCCATAGAGATTTTCGTACAAATCGAAAAACACTGGCATTGATCTGAAACACGTGGAGTAAGAGGTGCTCATGGAGCAGAGAAGGAAAAAAAACTGGCCTGAAAATGAGAAATTTCACTGCAATGAATATGGCAACAGTGCGTGACACTTTTTCTTTGGACTCCTCTGTGAGCACTACGGAACGACTGCGTTGCTGGCTCTCGAAAAGCCTGAAAATAGTCATTCAGTTGAAGCAGGTGCTCATTGTTAGAGAACTTGGACATTGCAATTATTCCAATGAAAATAACAGCGATAGCGAAACTTTTGTCCTAATACCGCGTTGAGTGGGGGGGGGGGGCGGAACACGCGAGTACAAACCAGTTATTCCAGTCATCCTACGTCCTAAGATTGTATGCGTCTCCAGAAGAGGACACCAATTCTGCTTTCGTCATTTGTTCAGGGAAGCTAACGTTCTGTGTTGTCTCATATAAAGTAAATAAATAAAGCATATAAATAAGTAAATGAATAAGTGAATAAATAAGGTATTCACTCGTTTCAGCAAATCAGTTGCTCAATTCCTGTAGAACTACTATGATTTTTCAATCATAGATTGCACCATTCAAGAATATTTTGTATAGAGGGACGAATCCTACCCAGCAGATACTCAACAACAGATTTCAACGAGGTCTCCCCTCACCTCCCCCCCCCCCGGTCCTCTTTCCATTGTCAATTTATAGGGGTGCATAGAAGAGAGCAGTGGATCTAGGCTAGCGCGCAGCACCATCAACTGCGTCTCGGCACTCTCACTGTCTGCACGTCAGCGCTTTTCACTGATATCACCTTCCTCGCTCTCGACCGATGTTGTGGTAAAGCGCATTAGTGGCGCAAGAGCTCTAAGACAGTGAAATTTGCTTCATGTGCTGGTTCATTTTGACTTTATTACGTGCACATAAAATCACGCAAAATAGTCAGTGCCCAAGAATTCAGAAGAGCTTTACATTTCAGAATTTGGAAAAAGGACTGAAATGATGTAGGCCAACCTTATGAAAGTGCTACTAACAGGAGGGAGCGCGGATTTCCGGTCTTTTTGCACTTTACATTTCAGACTTTCCGTTTTGGACTCATCACTATATACATCACTTCCTGTCTATGTTCCTCAAATTTTAAGAAATTGTTTTGCTCACCGGTAGCTATCAGGGACTAGAGTGACCGCAGCGACGGAGCGTTTTCTTGAATACTTCGTCACCCTATAGTTATCTTGTTGATTACTTCGAGATGAGCACTGCGTAAGCAATGTGACTCTTTCGGCAAAGTGTAGACTACGCTTATGATGACATACTACTGGCAGCTGACGCTCAAATTTCAGCGGAATTTCTCGTAAGCCACGTGTTCTTAGAAGAGATGTGGATCATTCTCAAATGGCGGGTAGTTCCATATGAACTCTGTGAGATGGGGTCAAATTTCGGGAAAATCTCTCTTGGTTTCCTGTTAATTTGTCATAGAATTTGAGCAGAAACCAACGGTAAGAACCAAGAGCAATGTCAACGGCTGTATAGATCACCCTCTCCTCGAATGTTTGAAAAGAAAATTGACTGAACTAATAGTTTTTTTATGAATTCCTGCCAGGATTTTTCGGATTGCGATTACTCTCATTCAATGACCTATTGAAGGAAACACAATTTATTAATTAATGGATGAAAAACATGAGACCACTAATAAGCATCACTCCAAGAAATTAGAACTCTTAGAAGTAACTTTGAGATATAGAATAGCGACTAGTTTTCACACATCAGTTTTGGGCTTGAACTTGACCAGAAGTGGGAGTTCCTTGGCTCCTCGGGTCTTGGACCCTTCCCTTCCCAAAGAGAATTGAAACTGGCACAGCTCGTACCTATACACATGGCCCCTGCCAGTTCGCCCTGCAAAGGAGGTGGGTAGGGATGAGCCTACGATATTCTCGTCTAGATGTAACGAAACGTGTGTCGTTGTGGTTACGACACTAATTAGAGTAATTGAACACCGAGTTGTTTATATGTACAACACGATCACGAGAGAAATGCTCAGGCGAGCGTGGTTCCTCGTCATTATCAGGGAAAACAAAAAGGTATCGCTGCTCGAAACCCTGCTGCAAACAATGTATGATTCTGGTGTTCAGCATGAGCATGAATTGTTGGAGAGTTAGAGGATTTACACACGAAAATTTGAAAGTCATAAGATCTTTTCGACGATTACACTTACGTAATAAAGCGAGTTTAGCTGAGAATTTCTTAACTTTTTTTAATTTCTCGAACTCATTCACTCTTATAAGTGAATAACGAGTATATGTATACATGGAAATCTATGGCTGAGTAAATTTGTGAGCATAGAATGCAAATCGGGTAAATTTCATGAAAAATAGGATTGGATGAGATTCTGAATTCATTAAAGGGGACCATGACGGTGGGGTTTTGTGAGCACTTCTCGATAAGGGCTTTGCAAACCCTACTTTCTCCGTTTCTTCAGGCTCCTATGTACTCGGTACTCGGTGAGAACGCTGAGTATAAGGATCGTAGCCACTGGACCGATCGTCTGCGTCAACGTCATCAGAATCGCTTTATATCGTGTGAACTGGAAGAGAATAACATACAATTGAGGATAAGAGCATACGGATTTATACTTCATTTCAAGGAATTTGGAACCAACCGAGTTTCTGAACACCGTGGGCGCCGGACAGGACGCCTCGACGCCGTGTTCTGCGTCGAAACATTTCTCCACAGTGAACTCGAAGTAAATTGGAATGTTCACGGCAAAACATAGGAAAATCACCAGTCCTGAACGAGGTATTATCCTTTCGTTTATACATATTTGAGTGATTTTATATGTTTTACTACATTTTTATTTGCTATTAAATTAATTTTTATACGAGTGCTGTATTACCTGGTAAAAGGCACGATCTGAAGTATTTCTTCAGTTGTAAGTGTTCTTTGGCGGATTTCAGGCTACTGACCCGACCCTTTTGTGATCCAAGGCAAGACTCGAGTTCATTCGACGCTTTCCGCTGCTTCAAACTCTGAAAGCTGGTTTTTGCTCTGAATCAGCCATAATTATGCGAAGATTATCAGTGGTATGAATAGAAATTGCATGGTTGGCATACACTGCTTATTAGAGTGAATGCCTGAGCAACGGTTTGGAATCTCACGCATCATTGAAAACCCATGACTTGCAGATAATTATATAGCAAAAGAACGGCATTTGTACGCTACGAGAGCTCAGAGATCATTAGAAGTCGCACATATAGGCGTGCATGTCAGAAAATTGATCCCCAAATTTTTATTTGATTCGAAAAAAGAAAAGTTGTATATATGTAGTTTTGAGCAAGCATGTGTCTCGGATACCGAGAAACCCTGCGAAGCAAATCATTGGAGCTTCGTTCAGTTAATTGGCCACTCGACTAGAAACTAAAATGTACTTGTCCCCAAGCCCCGAACATAACGTGACGTTTGGAGTTCTCTGGACTCGCGCATTAGGTGCTAAAGCAATGTCCTGCGAAAACGACCTCTCCAGTTGTGTTGGACTTCTAAAAGAAACATACTCTCCCAAAGAAATACCCCTATTTTTGCTCCACCCTGTGCATACATACTGTCGATTTTAAAGATCTTACATTTTGGACGCGGACCAACTTCAAAGGTGGGGAGGTAAGTGTTTATCCTTGGAGGAGTCAAGGAGATTCAGCTCAATTTTAGTATTATAAAAGTGCTGACCACTGATTCTTCACCTAGTTTGGAAACGTTCTCAATAGATGCTGACATAAAGTACAATACTACGGATACTCTTGTGCGATCTCCGAGTTTCTTCTAAGCTCTTACCCTTGAAAGCAGTGTATCACTTCGTTTTCGTGTTTGAGGTTTTGGCGGATTCTAAATCTCCTCCATGCGCTGCTTCCAGCGATATATGTACATCAAATGTTACAAAACTGTCTTTGGACCCATTCTTTAAACATTCCCCGGAACGGATTTGGAACAGTTTGTTGAGCCGAGTGGACGCGTGAAGCCGTTGATCTTATCGATCGGACACGTCAACACGTGCTGATTAACGCTGCAGCCGCGGCGGGCAGCCAGTACAGTCGCGGACCGCTCCGCCCAAGTGATCCGCGAACTGCACTTCCGGACCTTCCGAAAATGTGGTTTTCGTCATTTTCATGCGTTTTGACGTACATCTTTGGAATTAGCGCGACGAGGAGGTGTAGATTCTATTGATATCTACAATCCACGAAACGACCTATCCAAACAGGATCGCATCCTACATTATGAAATTCGATGCCTTTTTTTATCAGTAGCTGCAGCTAATTGTTCTCCTCCAAAGGCCTCTATTGATTTCCCACAAAGGATATTAGACCTTACGCATGTTGTACTAGGTCATCAACCATAAATCGTGGATACAGTGCGTAAATTAATCTATGGATAATGTAAGTGAAATTACCGTCTTTCCGCTTCTGGTGTAGAGTGCCGAGGCGTATCGCAACGGACGCATCACGACCATAAACCGAAGGAACGTGATGTAGATGACGAGCATTGTCTGCAAGATAATGTTATAGCAGGGTTTCCTCTTTTCCTCCTAAGATCCTGTTCAGATATCATGCTGGATTTTCGATGCAGATGATCTTCTTTATAGGGAAAATCAAATTCTTGGAGGACTAACGAGCCTCTTTTGGTACGATGATTGCCAAAACAGAGACTTATGCATTTGCGTGCAGCAACAAATTTGGAAATTTGCCAGTCCAGACAGAAACAAACAACAGAATACAGCATGCATATGCATGGCAAACTATTTCTGTTATAGTCAAATTACAGCGGGTTAGTTACAGTGCGAGAGAAATAGTGTTTTATAGGGTGTGTACTCCTTAAATTACGCAAATTTGTAGTTTCCAGTAACTTATATCGGTTGCTGCCAAAGTCGATTATCTTCAACGGTTATTACTGACCAAATTAGACCAGTTGCGTGCGTACATCGCACAACCCTATGAGGAAAGGCAGAAGGATGTGTGCGGTAAGCATGTGCAAGTGCGTTTGACGCGTGCTCCACTACTGGGCTGCATGCGTGTGATCCGTGGGCGCTTATCACGTGTAATATAATGAATACGATGCTCCTCTTTCTCCACATTCTAGAAATGAGAACAATGGATGTAAAATGCTAGTGTAGCGCTTACTGTAGCCGAAGCACTTCTTGTAGCGCCAATTTCAAACATTTTGCATCTTGAATGCGGTCTACATTTAAGAAGTAACGGGCAATATGATCCATCAGTTCCTCTATTTCAACCCTTTTTCGTCGTAAAAAAATCCCCAAACTTCTCCTATAGAGCTTATTCCACGTGCTGATCACGAGTATGACATCTCCGTTGAGCTACTGTAAGCGTACTGTAGATACTTTAGGTGCATTTTCTCATAGAATCCAGTGAAACTTTGCACAATAGGGCTATCCGACATGCTGAATACGAATATCACTTCCATTTCAAGCTGCACCGCAAATTTACATGGGTACTGTAGACACACTGTGAATACAGATGTCCGCTCATTCTATGATAGTGCTCCATAACCCGATCGTGACTGTATGCGTTCAGAAACATTTCAGAAGCTCATTTCAGTGCAAAATGGATGCCATACTTGTGATCAAGAAGTGAAATAACCCATTTTGCAGGACTAAGCCAGAATGTTGGGAAGATGGCCATCCACAGTACCTACAGTATGAATACCGTAACCTTACAAAAAGGCTTCATCAGGCTTTACACTCGTCATCTACGCGCGAAATATCTCATCGAAGATAAAGCACACATCAGCATTGGTCTGTGGTGGCTCAAAACGCCAGTGTGCTGACTGTGTGTGTTCTGGATGGTTGCTCTAGATTTGACTCATATCCAACACGGTAAAGAAAACGATTGACCGTCGAGTGAGCCACAAGTTCTGCACATGCTTCCAGTACTGCAGCAGCTACAATTTTTGAAAGGAATACTATTCCTTCGAACATACCGAGGCAGTAGTGAGACTTTGAGCTACACCGTGGAGGCTTGACGTGAACAGTTGATGATTGTACATGAGATTGGTGTTGAGAAAAAGAACGCCGATAGCCTCGATACAGTAGAACAGAAACACGGTCATCATCAGCAGCGAATCAATGACGCATAACGAGAAAAGTGCTGAAATCATAGCGTCTTTGTGTGTTTTTTAGCTGGACTTCACTCCCTATCCACTGGTTTTTTAATCGAACTTTGTGTTTTATCCATCTCTTTCAGCCGCTACGATTTTCACGAGTCCAGAGAACTATAAAAGCTAATCTACTACGCTTCAAGGACATTCTCCGCATCAGCAATCAGTTTTACACTTTACGCTGCAAAAGTACATCTTTGCGTAGATCGTTCATTGAGTTTTGCAATAGTACCCACGACTCGACACAGCGGAAGCTCGTCAGATTAGTGTTTCAAAGCTGGCAAATGGATCGCGCGACACTTGAGTGCTTGCACAGATTTAGCGCTTTCACTATGTGAAATGTCGTTTAATGCATGATCGCCTAGATCGAGACTCGTCAGCTCACCTGCCGTCAGATCCTTGTTCAAGCCGGCTCGAAAGAGGAATCGGACCGCGAAATGCACGCCGATCAACGCCAGAATCGCTGCGATGCACGTGCATGGTCCCTGCAAGGTGTAGGTCAGGTAATTGAGTTGTGGACTCAGACAGATGTTAAAAAGTAAGGACTACAGATTAATTAGGATCAGGAGTTGTGTGAAAGGGCAACTAGCCATACTGACGCTTATTAGTGCACTTTTCGCATGCAATCGTCGACGTTGCCGACCCGAATACAGTGTGGGAATAGAAACGTCATTGTTCAGGGTAACCTTTATAGATAACCATTATACTTTTTGAACGCAAGTAACCAGAAGATAAATAAATCGAGAAATAAATGTTCTTTCACATCAACTATCGTAAAGCTAAAGTTGTCTGAAATGAGTAAGACAAAATTTCCTCCAATTTATTTATTTATTTATTTACTTCATCACATGAATTTATTTATTTCATTACATCCATGTGAAGGTACAATCTACAAACACAGTACAATGTAATATGTACAACACAAGTCTCAGATTATTCCATACAATTTTTTAGTTTTAGAGAAAAAGAGACCTCTATTTACTCCTGTTTAGAGATCTATTATTTTTTTATTTTTTTTTTTATTTTTAGAACAAAGTGACAACCATAGGATAACCACTGGATATGACAACGAAGTGATGCTAGATCCCGAACAGTGGATTTTAGGACCACCCTTCTTGGAAGGACTGTTAAGCTTGCAAGGCATCCCGCAGGACAGTATTGAGCTGGCTTTTTGCTTTCAAATGGTGATTTCAAGTGAACTTTAAGAATATTGTTCATTTACATATTAGGTTGGTAAATTGGAAACGTTGCGACATCTCTACGAACGTGTTGCCAGATTCCTCTTGTGAACAGTTTGGTACTATGTATAAGGAAGGGCCTTTCAAAGAGAATTTTTGATACACAGATTGTTGAGTATTACTTTCTTTCTTATTTTTGAAGAAATTAATAAGGAGACCTATCGAAGTTTTTGAATTTCCATTCCCTGTGTTTTATGTCTACTAAGAAAGAAATGTGCAGCGGAGCACTACTATAACTCATACAAAGAATTGAGAGCATTTCTGCTGTGTTGTCTGAGTAAACGCGTGCGACAATCGTCTACTTGAAAATGGCTCCGAACTTGGGTAACTGAACCGAAACTGTAACCGTCAACTAACTCTTGAACTGCTCTGCCATTCATATCTGAAATTAGAAATCGATGTTGTGACCACCTAATAGCTCAAGATTTTTGCTGTGAGACAAATACTTGCTACTACTGGTTAAGCTTTCTGTGGCACAGAAAAATTCCAGAACCGCGACGAAACCAAAATTTGGGTGAGCCACTATTTCAGGTCACGGCACTGCGATGTCTTGCAGGGGTGCGGTCGCTCTCTGTGTGGGAGATGTCGAAGGTAATTAATACTAATTCTGGTGAAAACTTGGACTGAGATACTCTAGCTTTGCCTTTAGAAAATACTTTATTCCTTGCAAAAAAAGAGCATCTCCTACCACCCCTACATAATAGAATAGCTCTCGTAGTTAGAACAGACAAAAAAAAAAGAAAATCCAATCTTGAAACATTAACCCGTCTCAGAGATCCTAGAAAAGTGGCCAATCTTTGTGCAGACCTTTTCCGCTATTCCTAACTTCCTTTTTCTTGCAATATCTCTTTTCCTCCTCGTCATACTTAGCTGCTTTTTCAATTTCTCTCCGCCAATGGATTATTAGGGCTCAAGCAACTACAGCTTATGAGCTAAAGTAAGCTAATTCTTCCTAGTTTTTCCTGCGGAGTGTCTGCGGATGACTAACACCTCTCCAAGCGTTATCACTAAGGTGAACGAAGAAAAATGTACGAAGGAACTCGAAACTCCTCGCAGTATTTGTAGCCGCTCAGCCTTTCCGAGAAAGAGAAAAAGGAGAGAAATGAAATGTCAAACATACATCTATCCACAGTGCGATGGATGTAATACTGTCGTCCGAGGAGTATCGGTACGTGCAATTCCTGAGTGTGCCGTTTTCCATTGATAATTCCCTGGAAAATAATATTTCTTTAGAAAGAAAATAACATGGCATGTGGCGACTCAGAGCTGTTTCTAAAAGATTCTGCGCATGTGCCTCCCGAATATCTAAGATCTGCGAGGCACACGGAAAAAACAGCCTATTGTTCATGAATTTGAAGACTGCAATAACTTGTGATGTGGAAAATCTCATCTGCTTTAATGAATAACAATGTGATTTTTGGATGTTTTCCACATGTAGGAAGCAGGTTGCGTTATGACAGAAAGAAAAATTGAAAAATTATTTGCATGAGGGTCACATCCAGACAGAAGATAAACTAGCATGAGATGAAAGTTTATGAGCACTGAATATCCTCAGAATTCCATGGAAATACTAGAGAGTACGTGAAGTACAGTTGCAGGACCAACAAAAGAGTGCATCCAGAGTTGTCTGCCGGGATATATTGCTACTCATATCCTGGAAAACTCGTCCATTGAACACTTCTTGGAGGCAATGCGGTAGACAAAACTACAGCTAAAAAGCATGTAGGTAACATGAGCGAATGCGATCTACTTCATACTCGGAGTACGAGAGGGCGGGGCCTGGCCGGAAAATCAGAGTGCTAGAGTTAAAAGCGCTTTTTCTGAAGATATACATAAGTATATCTTTTATCAGAATGACAACATAAAATTTAGTGCTAGCAGCTCTGCATAGATCCAGTCTGCAGACAACTCCATGGACCACAATCCAGAAATGCCAGCCTCCTTTATGAGCGTTGTGTTGCACATTCATATTTTCCCGGAGTTGAAAGGCAACTAACCGGAACATAATGGCCTGTTACAGGCTAATTCAGCTGTTTTCGACTGAAATTCCATAACAACAACCAGAATAACAATTTCTGGATCCCATGAGGTGAGCAAAAGTGGCGGATATAGGAGGAATTGGAAGGTAGAGATGTGTTCGTAAAAGGATCCGTGCGAAAGATATCTCTGAGTGAGATCTAGTGAGTAATTTATTACCAAAGATCTAAATTTTCACTCTGTCCCATCAAAAAAAAGTTTATGGACCTCATAAGAAGCGGAAGCTCATGGATCGGTTAGGCCCTACCCTACCTACATATACATGTGAGGCATATTTCTAAGTTCTTTTTTATCTAGAACACTAAACTCGTCTGTGAAATGTTAAGCCTATCTCTGAAAATTCTGTGAGAATCTTTCTAATCGCAAGTTCGACCTGTTGGTGTGAACTAAAGCTTCTTATGTAGCTATCTGCCGTTCAAAGAGCTTTGTTGAGTAAGTTCCACGAACTCACCTTTAAACCGATTTACTTTGGGACGTATGATTTTCACAATGTTTTTTTTTGAGTGATAGGCTAAGGAAGGTTATGAAAAGGTACCGGATTTCTTGTTAGCTATGTATGTAGTCAAGCTGTTACCGATAGGCTACTAGAAGCCGAATGGATTGAGAGAATGTCCAGTAGATGGGCACCGTTTCTACCAGTAGACAACATTTCTTCGGTTCCTATTTTCATTCAACATGGACCTTTCTATTTTAGACAAAAATTCATGTGCTGCCTAATTTTTCAAAGAACTTAAGATACGAAAGACACTCTAATAAGCGAGGAGGGACTTCTTGAGAAATTTTGAAGGGAAGTGTAAATATATAGCGAAGTGTACGAGAATAGGCAGAGTATTAGTCTAGCATCATCCAACTGGATGTCCAAAAAAGAGCTGAAGGTTACCACGGCTATGATATCTCCATCCTTCTGTGATACGGCAAGTTATCATTTGAAAGATGCATTGCGTGAGCTACTATAACGAAGCGGTGTCAAATAGTCATTTCGCGACACTACTGTGGAATACTGTGCTACAATTTTGAATTTCACGAAGGAAAATGGGGAAATGTATGCAGGAACTCGGGATTCATTGAAGAATTTGTAGCCGATGAAAGTTTTTTCTTTTTTTTTGTGAGAGAGCCGAAAGGGAGAAGGATGTCAAGACTTCCACTACATCTGCATTCGAGGTTATGTGTTATGTTATATTAATATTACATGTAGAAGTAGTATACATAGTAATATTATACTGTGATATTTTAAATATGCATACAAACTACATACATGTAGTATTACTCACATTATCTGTTCCTAAGCACTGTATTATCTATTCATTATCTTATTATTACCCCTCACTTTCTATTGTATGATATCTCTATTGATATGTTATTGCGACCTGTGTTACACAACTATGCCTAAATTACCTGACATTGGATTTTGCACTGTAGCCAACATTGTAAAATAATGCCAGTATATTGTTTTTGTTCCAACCGATTAGCTTTCTTAGAATGACCTGATTAAACTAAAGATGAGTCGAGAGCTTTCAGCCCTCTCAAATGACTGAATTCCTGAAGTATTATGTACTATTTCTTGGAGATCAGCGATAAGGTGATTTCCACTAGACGCGTGAGTTCATCGTGGATGCTTGTATTACATAAAGAGGGATGAGCACCGTCACAGCCCTGATCCAGCTCATACACAGTGTGGGCGTTTGTGGGGCTGCGACAATTCCTAGTGCCCAAACAGCAATTTCATTCGGGATGTTCGTGTTGGTTTTCATGGAGAATCCTCCAAAAATGGATGCGTGCCTCGGGTGCGCGGTAATGCACTCATCTAGTAAAATGGTATCATTATCTCACATGAACGCACAGTGGTCATCGTACGAAAATACGTAGATTTCGAAAACAAAGAAGAAGAAAAGGAAAAATCAAATGATAATGCATCGCGGTATCTCCGAGCTGGTCGATGAAATTCCAAGAGTTTAGAGAAGGAATGGGGAGGTCTAACGCAGCGGTAGGGCCCCTGAACAACTGAAACTCTCAGGGAAGCCAGGAAAAAAAACACACAAATGTTTACTGCACCTAATAAGAATATTATGCGGTATATGGAAGGTTTTTTTAAAAATTCTCTAGTACGTAGACACCCAATTTCTTATTCATCTGAATCCTTCCTGGAGATGAGTAAAGTGGTTAGTTTTAATGAATAAATTATGTTATGGCAAATTTACACATGCGAAGGACTTACTAAAACTATCACAAATATGTCAGTAATAAATAACCAGAAATAAATAGACCTGTTACCCAAGGGTTGGTGAATAATTGTATCCTAGAGGTTACGTTACAGTAATATTGCAATATAGAAGCTGTAGGTGGCGAAAACGGAACAAACTGGCACATTATAAGGAAAAATAAGTAGGAAATGCGTACGTGGATCTCGCACCTTTCCCATAAACGGCTAGGACATAAACGCCTGAAACAAGCCATAGGACTGAATCATTTTAGCGCGAAAAGCCATCATTAACGCTAAATTAAGTTTTATTTAGTAGTCGGCAATATATACCCCATGTATGCCGTATGCCCTTGCATAATGTAGTAAGAACGTTCTCGAAAACAAGGTGAATAACAAGGGCAAATCAAATGCGGCATTTAACCTGGGAATGTTATGAAATTACGAAAGGACAGTGCAGTTCCATTCTCTCACTCATTTCCACACTGGTTTTTCGGGGAACGAGAGGAGCGATAAACAATTTTCGGAAAAAACGCCGTGTGGGCGATGAGAAAGCAAGCGACGTAGGCGATCGGTGAGGATCATTATCTGTGTACTTTTTCCACACCCTTTGCCCCACTGATCTCTATTATATTTACAGCTCTGGGTTCAAGTATGTATAAGAAAACAGGCACGTGAATAGAGATCAATAAGTTTTTCCCCTGGTTTTTCCTCGCCGGTTTTTTTTTGCAGAGAAAGCCTGTCGGGCCAATTTGGCGCCCTTCTTCAGGAATTCTGCAGCAAATTTTGTTAGTGAGTGACGCAAAAAGTTAAACTCCGAAATTGCAGACAACGCGGTCCTGGCCATTTTCCCATATGGCTGCAAAATGGCTTTTTCCACGAGGAGACTTCGAATTACAGCGAAATCGAGGTAGCTCGACATGTCGAAAATTCGACCGTTCAAAAAGAAGTATTTAAAGTTTAAAAAAAATGGACCCGTCACAGGTCCAATGGAGCAACGCCAAGGCCTGACGTCGACGCTAGTAGAATTTATACTTTCTAATAAATCACTATAAAAGACTACGCTGTACTAAATGCTAGCAATATGGGAAGATTTATAACCAGTTCGGTACACAGCACTTCTACTCAGACTTATAGGGGTAGAAAGGGTAGAAAACTACGGTCACAGATATTTTCTCGTTATTTCGTACTTAGAGTGCGAGTTCTACGTATGTTAATTTTCTGCTTATGAATGATTAAAGGCCATTGCGGTCACTACGAAAGACACACCTCAAAAAAAAACATGGCAAATGCGGACGCACAGAATATATCATTCTTCATATGTCCTCCCTGTAACCCTTGGGTTTTACAAGCTAATAGTTTGTGGAAATATAAATTACTGGTGCTAAAAATTGTAATCTATGTCGTCTCTATTCAATACTCATGACATTTGGCCCGATAACATTTGGCTCTAGAGTAGCCTGACAGAAAGAAAAGCAGTTTAATTACCCAAGTTGGAGAGCGGGTGAATCTCAGCTCACTGAGGTATGCAAGAAGGTAAGGAAAGTCCAGGGGGCGTGCCACAACTCTAACCTGGCGGGAGGTTGGTGGCCTTTACATCGCGATTATTATGAAAAATAAAGGAGATTTCTATAGATCGTGCCAGAACAACGATGTTTCACTTCGGAATAACCACTATGTACAGCAGACCGTCTATCATATTCGGAGATCAGCATGAGACTGGCTCATTGAGCATTTTCCATGAATTTGTGAGATATTTTTTAGGGGTTGCGAACTCCTCAACGGAAGTGTCTACCTGACAAAACCGTCTCAAAAATATAACGCGAGGGCGACTCAAAGATCACTATGTTTGAACTATTTTTTTTCTATTGATAGAAGGATAATTTACGGGAGTATCAAAATGCAATGCTTTAGCCCTACGGGGAAAATTGTGACTTTTCTATAACTATAGTGTAAATATACATTACTTTAATTGGTAGATGAAATAGATGACGTAGTCTACGTACAGAATTCGCCCTTTATAGAGGGGAACTATGAAAACTTAACAAAAATCTTTTAAAGGTAGGAAAAAATCCAAGAAAAAATGCTAACGTTCAGGTTCGATGAAGGATTAAAACCTATTTCTGGAAAACCATAAATTCGGAGTACTATTGGAAAGAAAATGCAGCGGTAAAATTTTGGACGGGCCTACTTTAAATGAGTTTTAAAAACCTCTCAAATTACATCTAACTTGGGAAGTCTAGGAACAGTGCTTTGTATGCGACTGAAAGATGCAACTCCTGCGATCAGAACCTGCATGCTCGTGTAAAACGGTTTTTTGAAGTCAATTGTTCTATACCAGAAATGGTCAAATCCATGTGAATCCGTGCAAATCCGACGCAGAACTCACAAGAACACATGATTTTCTCGATCCTATTTAGAACCTACGCACATTAATGCGGAAAAGGTTTCTAGGTTTCCTGGGGATGATGTTAGCGGAAAAATTTGTTTTAGTTCAAAAACCAATAGAGATGGCGAGAACAACAAAATACTAGAAACCCTGCTGAACAGCTTGAGCGGCCTACAAATGGTTAATTGCTTCCTCAGTAGCCCTACTCTGAGTATGTGTGAAGACAAAAGCCCCTTTAAACTAGCCTAGAGACCAAAAGAAAAGAAGAGGTAAAGAGAATAGAGTTCATATGTATGAAATCTTCCCTATACTTAAATCTTATTTATGTCTTGTTTTAGCGTTTAGTTTAGTTTTCAACTAATGATTTACAAAAATTGCTCCAATTTTTGTTCCAACCGAGTCCTCATGACTAAGGCTCCTGTTGCACCATGGCGTTGCAGCGACCGAACAAGCCTGCCATAACCTTGCACTTGCAAAATTACGTTAAATTTGTCCTCCCGGAAAAAGTGCGCCTGTGCTTGCCAAGTTGTTAAATTGCATATCATTCAACACGCATTGAGCTATTTCCGTGGATGTTCCTGGAAAATATGAATTTTGCATGCAGCTGTAGGGAAGCAAATTGAGAAATTGTTCAGGTTCTAAATCTAAATTTGTGGTCGAATAGAATTCGAATAACTCATTGAATTTATTTATCAATTCAGAACCGGAAATGTTGAGAAACTAACAAGCCCTCAACACCTTACTATCCTTGCTTGAGGGTTAGATGTACTTTCCCTATTTTTTTTTTGGAAATCCGAAATCTCAACTTTTTCAAAATTAAATTCTCAAACTCACATACACCTGATGCATTATTTGATGCTACATAAGTATAGCCCAAACAAAAAAAAATTAGTCCACAAAAGCACTCATCTTCATTACAATCAGTTAGAAACTTGAGGACTCCTATAATTATTTGAAAGGTGATGCATGGAGGATTGCTGGCCACTTGCTGCTTCAGTGAGGGTTTCTCAGCAACCCCAAGCTAGCCATTTAATGCACAATTATATTATTAACACTTTCTTACCACTCCAGAAAATAAGTTCATGTTCCACACGAACGTTGCCCCGCAGAAGATCTCCCAAGACTTCCAAATATTTGTTTCATTTTTTTTTCGCAAACCGTCGTTACCCAAGTGTTTACTCAATGCCCACATGCTGGTAAATGTGGGGCAAATCTATAGGAAAGTGACGGTCCTTATCCTTTGTGGGTTCTGTTTAAGAAGTGAAATTATTGGAGTCATCAGAACCTCTAGATTAGATTCTCCATGCGAATGAGGGTCTTTCGAAACAAGCACATGGCTGTGAAGGAATACCCACATGTGTTATATTCTCCTTTGGACCAAACTCATGAAAAAGAACTGATTTATGAAATCTCCTCGAACAGGATATCTAATTATCCCAGGATTTTCATGTAAGATTGCTCAGCTAAAACAGAAACTAGTATAAACATAGAGTACAGAAATATGAGTTACCGGGTTCATAGAGATAATTGTCGTTTTCATAGTGGTGGATCAACACAAAAACAGCGGATGAATCCCAACATTCCGGTGAATGTTCCGGATTTCTCAGGAAAATAACACTGAATCATCCTGAGAAGGAGGGCTTAGAGATTGGTTCCATGCGGGAAAGTCCAGGTAACGACGTCGAGGCGCAGCTCAGTCCAGCTAAACGGAGAAGGAAGGATAGTGGGCGTGGCATGGTGATGCTTTGCGACCGTCATGAATAACATCTCCCAAGTGACTTGGGCAATGCGATTGAGGAGATACTGGGCCATAGGACCTACTCACAGGAAATAGGCTCAGTAATTAGCTTGTGCCCGCTGCTATACTCGTCCAGATTTCTGGAGATAGTTCCATGTTCACGCAAAATTTTGGGAACAAACAGAATAATAGGAAGGCAGCTCGGTGGAAAAATTCTTGCTCATCCTCAGAACAACAGAGATGTGTGGATTCTGATATGAGGAGAGTCCCCATACGAAAACAAGAAAACAAAGGAAGGGTGAGAAGATATGGGAAGTAGCTTGTAATCACATGAAGCGGGATCGGTAGAAAAACTACTGGTAAAGGAAGGGTCCTTTTGCCTGTAGGGATTGCAAATAGAAATTATGGGTCAGCTACTCACTCTCAGCCTATTTACTGAAAAAAAATATTCATTCTTTCAAGGGCGTTCCACAAGAGCATACATAGGAGACCATGAATAGCCACTTCATTACAGAAAAGGATAAAATGAGAAAGGGGAAAACATACAATGAACCTAGCGGTGTTTATACTCTCACAGATGGGTAAATATAATCCAATTTGGTGGATGTATATGTTAGTTTCTAGTTTTCGTTCCGTGCACTATCCTTATACAAAAACTAAAGTATGCTATGTATAAATTTCCATCTGCTCTTTTGGACTGTTCAACTATCATTGATGTTGGGACTTGTTATTACTAATAAATTGTTAAATTACTATAACTACTGCTGAACTCTCAAAAAGCATCGACTGGGAAAGGAGCGGGAAGGATAGGAAGGGGAAATGGTTGGTCTAGAGGCACAAAACTATCAGAAGTAGAGTTCAGAGTTTCTAGTACTAGAAGGAACATTTGCTACGAAGCGTTTTTACCAGCAAAATCCTAAAATTGCTCCCTATTCTTAGATTACTCGAGTATTTGGAATAGACGCAAAAATTGGGCAATTGTGGCGCTTGTGAGGGCTGGAAAGGGAAAGAGAAGCGAAAAAGAATGTGACTTATATAGCTGAGATCAAAAAAGTGTTGGGGGAACCGTTAGCATGGGAGGGAGAGGAATTTCGAAAATATCCAGAAGGGAGGAAAGGTAGTAAGGATGGATATGCTGTAGTTTCGCTAGATTACAATCTCAAAGATCAAACAGTATCTCGTAATTCGAGGTACTGTAATTGTACAGTAATACCACAGAGTCACACAAAGTCTTACAGAGAATCATGTCTCAATTTCCTCGCCTACAGCCACTCCTAATCCTGATAGTCATCGTATATACAATTATAATTCTATTGCTCCAGACGAGAAAGCCGTAGTTCTCAGGAATATGTACTAACATATTAAGGCAATAAAATACATCGGCGCATCTGCGGGTTCTCTACTCATACTTCTCATATTACAACTGAGTGAATATCTATGAAGTGAGAAAAAAGGATGGTGCAGTGCAGTGGCAAATTTCATTGAATTTTCTTGGAAAATTGACATGAAACATTTTCGGAGAGGCATGTCCAATGACTTGAACTTAAATGCATCGCCTGAGGGAGAAGCATGAGCTTACGGTGGGCGGGACTTACGGGAGCACTTCTCTACCCGAGTAAAAACTGCTGGATAGATGATGCCATTGGTTAAGAGATCCAGGACACCGGGAAAAGTGATGAAGTAAACCATGTAAAAAATTAATATTTATGCAGCGGTCTCCAAAGAAACTTGATGTTAATTCGAAGGACCAAGTATGCACAATGGGACCTTCCAGTAAACCGGTGAAAAGGTGCCGTATAGGCAGTTTATACTAGATTCTTGCGTTTGCAGTGTACACGATGTGACGGAGGAAAAACGCATACGTAGTCCAGGCACATGTGACTAGCACATTTGCGTATTCTCTCTCACTTTTGGTGAACATGCCGCGTTGACCACTCTCCTCCGGAAATAAATACGAGCGTCTGACGCTCTAATGAAGCACGCATTTAGTGGGAAATGCCCTATAACGGTGTGAACAATGACCTATAGTGGACCAAATCAAATTCGCTACCCACAAATAACTGTGACGCCGACGGCATTTGGTTCTCCTTGCGCTTCCTGGAGCCAGATCTCGGCTTGCAGCTAGTCATCGCCTATTATGCTTCTGCCTAAAAATATCCCTTTATCTTTGATGAAAGCAGGGCCCGTATCCGATATCGATACATTTGACCGTGGGAGGGTAAACACAGCGGATACATATCCGTTTCCACTGATTATGGATCGTAGGTCATGGATGATAGATCATGGATCAAGTAGGGATCGACTAAATGATGGATGCCTATAGTAGAACCATGAGGACTCACTTACATACCCGCGGATATTTTTTTATTCTATAGTACATAAGGTACCCATAGGGTACCTAAACCATAACAACATATCAGATAGACGGCGTTTATTCGCACGGATGAAGTAAACTGGATACATGCCCAGGATACGAATTTGGCAAAACAGCGCCAAACTCTTATGCAGTGAATCAGGCATTCGGCGTCACAATTCACCACGATCCCATTTCTTCATTTTCCTGATCGTCACTTGACCAGCTCTACCTCAAGAGTCACGTAGTCCGACGAAAATACTGGTCAGAACTAAGAATTCTCTCGTCCCGGTGAGTGACAGCGGTTATAGCTGCAACCAAAGAAATTGTCTCAGCGACCACCCGCAGAAACAAGTGATTTCACCTGCATTTTGTTGAAGTAATAATTAACATGAGTTGCTGAAATTTAATAGCTACAGCTGCAAATGCTGCCTTCAAACCTTGGCCGATCGAATCACGCCAGAAAAAAGGTTATGAATAGCTTGTTCCAGCTTTCTTTGAGCTAGAAATTATGATTCCTAGTTCGCTGTAGCCGTCGAATAACTACCAGGTGCTGTGGTTTGGTAAATACACAGCGAATAACATCTGGGAAAAACGTGTGACAACAGGTCATCAAGGGATGAAGTGGTATTGGAGTTGGAGTAGGAATTTCTCTGCAGAAGGGGGTAGCTTTTCACCTTATAAAAACCTGAGGAAAAAAATCGAATTACGAAGAACATACTATCTTCCTCAAACCCAATTTGTGGCAGATCCCTCTATATTTATGCCGGATTCTTCCGAATGAGTCGCGCCAACAACTTTGGTGTGACCGCAATAAGTTCAGTAAGTATAAACTATTCAGGCAGACACTATGGAATTGCTGGAAGTAGAGCAAGGATGCTGCGAAGACGGTTGTGACACAGCTGGTCTGTGCAGTAGGTGGGGCATAGTCAACGAGGTTTGGAAAACAGAATGTGTAGGAATAACCTTTTTCCGACAGATTTCGTTGAATCGCATGTTTATCCAACTGGTTAAAGTAAAAACATTGGATGCAGACCTAGATTTATTTGAAAAACAGCAAAATAAAGGTTCGATTCTAATTATTATAGATACATCAGCTCACCACAATCTGATCACTTATTATCCCTAACTGTTGCTCTGGAGTAGAAATCAGATGTTCTTTGGAACTTTTCTGGACACGAGCTCTAGAAGGTGTTCAAGGTTTCGGAGCAGTGGATGGGGATCTAATAAACGGTATAGTTAATCTTTTGCTGCTTCTTCACTATTTAGTTAATACAAACTTAGCATTGGTGAGCAGAATAACTTTCCTGTTCGATGAACTCATTCTCATTAGCTGTTTCCATATTTATCAGGGTACGCACTGCATATAAATAACAGCATGTATGTGCGAAAATGAAAGCCAATGCTCAAGGTCTCGTTGGTATTTCGAAAAAAACAACTTTTGTGACAGTTGTGTGTTCTTTAAATTTGAGTGGCGCGAAAGAACACGTAAAAGTTCTATTTTAAGAGCAGCAGTTGTCCAGGAAAAACGTGTGCATTTGTGACATTCTTCTCGCTTTCCGTTAGAGAGGCGTGTAGGCGGGGCGGGAAAATAGATGGCGTAGAACCCTAAGGAGAAGCGAGAAAAAGCAAGAAAAACCAAATTGGGCCGAGGTAAAAAGGTAACTGAGTGAAAAGTGGCCACATGGGCTCCACAACGGAGAGAAAATCTTATGTATGCGTAATTGCATTTGTCTGAAGGACCTTCGCGTATTCGGTAAACAAATCTTGCTACTGGGGAACGGTAACAAGGGTTTCCAGGAAAACCCATGTCCTAAGTAAGATTGTGCAAGCGTCCATAAGTAGCTCCGACCATCCAGAAATAGCTTCTTTGAATGATTCTGGAAGTTTGTCCTTGGCTCTTGCTTTTTACTCCCCGTATTTTACTTAGCTGTTACGAACCAAATGTAGCACTGTAAAATTACCCAGGATTTAGAATTCAACAGATTTTTCATTAGTTGTCACTGTACCTATTTTTGAAAATGAATCTAGAGGGAATCTACGTATTTGTTGAGTGTACTTTACTTTTACACGGCATATCCACAACTTCCAATTTGACTTCCATTAATTACATCTAGTTGCTACAAAAACGTAATGCCTTCAGTTGAGGTTTCTCACAAGGAAGCCATCAGTCTCTATATTTTCTAATGTATGATATGAAGAGCATCTGTGAGGGTTCCAAAATAGGTTTGACAACTTGAGAATCCATTTTTCAAATCATTTCAAAAGGTTGTCATTCCATACAGCGTTCCCCTCTCACTTTTCTGGTTTCTTCAGCTTTTGCCACCCGAAATAAGCTTTGTAGAACTATCTAGGATTGAGGTCTCCAGGACATTTCCACTAACAGTATGTGAATCAAATTTTGAAAAAAAAAAGTGCTAGAAGTAGGTCTTCGCACTTGTTAAGCTCGTTACTTCTTCATGCTGTCTTCACAGCTTACATCCTGACATTCATTAGTTATAGTTGCTATACATAGAAGGCTATGCCCTTAGTTAAGATTTCTTATAAGGGAGTTGCAAAAAGCGAGGGATACGCCATTAATTCATACATTTTCCAATGTGTGAATATTTCTTGTTGCACTTGTATTTCAAAAGAGACAGGACATATCCAAACGCGTTGGGAAGGTCGTATGTAGATATACAAGACACATAGATTGAAATGTGGGACATTTTACATGGTGAAGCACTGCAGCTTTAGTGCCGTGAGACCGAATACTGCAACAATTGTATTCAAAGTCGAATATTCGATAATAAATGAGTGGAAAGCTCGATGCTAAGGGAGGAGTACATTCCTTATTTAAATATGAGAAGACCTATGCAGCCAAGTGTTTCTCGGCTATACGCATTTTCTAGAATGACTTTAACCCTTTGTGGGCCACGTGATGCACATGGTGCATCACGACTTTCCGTCCAGTTTTGGCCAATCCAGGTGTAGCACATCAACAAATTTTTTGTTATGAAATAACGATAAGCAGTTTGTCCCCATTTTGTTCGTGGATGTACGTACATTTTTATGGCATTCTATCAGGCCATCTTCATATTCTCAAGGTTTCAATGTTTTTGGCAGCTGTTCATGATTAATGCTGCTAAGCTAATAAAGAATCTTGGATGCATGAATAAATAAGCAGATGCGCAGGTGAACGAATAAGTGCAAACATTTTGCTCTGTGACTAAATGCAAATCGAGAAACATTGTTTTTCCCGCTCTTTTCCGTGCTCCTGCAACGGAGCTCATCTTTTTTGGTCGAATGATACATTGCAAACACAGCAAATATGGTTGTTTGGTGGTGTTCACCAACGAAATGGAGTCATGTTTCTATTTATCGAAGATCCGATACGAATGTAGCGTTATTTCCGCACAACACGAAGGAGAACGCTCTACGGGCTCGGATAGGGAAGTGATGCACACCGGCCTACGTGTGAACTCGCCTATGTGACTCAGTAGTCGAAAAAAAGAAATGGCACTCTGCCCTAGCCATTAGAAGGCGCATGAGTGACGCGAATTCATGTCATTGGAGCGGTCGTGGGCGATAAGCTTCTGAAATGACCTAACAGGATGAAATTTGGACGTAGAGAAGTAGTACGAGGGGGGAGGAGAAGAGACGAACTCTCAAAAAAGTAGAATCGTTGCTATAAGGCTAAAAAAGGGGTACCAGAGCTGTTTCAGGTGCTCATGACAGTGGTAGTGAAGGAAGAATTCCACCGCCTTTGGAGATGTCGTTGGTGTAAAGCTGGGAGAGTATCTCATAATCAAGAAACCTTTCCATGAAGTCGTACTCTGTAAAATGGTGCATTTCGGGAAGTAGAGGACGACAAAAAAATTATGAAAGCGTGTTTCCTTCGCTAAATCACTCGCTTTTCCAGGCGCCTACTGTTGTTTTGGCAAGAAAATATAGGCCTTCTATCATGACGGAGCTTAACCCCATAAATCCGGAAACGCAACGGGATAAGTCTCAGAGGACCTTTCTGTCTTCATCCTGAAAAGATCACATAACAACGTAAGTTGTTTAGATAAGTCATGTCATCTGAAGCGTTCTCAAATCAGTCGCAAGACCAAGGACTTCTTAAGGGGAAATACTTTAGACGAAGTCTGTAATGGATTTCCATAGGGTTCCAGAAAGCAGTAGAACAGCTTTGACGCAAGCGGTGACCATTATGAAGAATGTACCCATGTGAATAAACCTATCTGCTTTAATGTTCTGTGGCATTATTTCGTCAAAAAATTAGGTATAAATCCAAAACCGTCGCATAATTTATTCTTCATCCCGTACTCTCTTTCCATATCCAGCTTTTCATCCATATTTTACACATCCAGCTTTATATCCATTCGCAGCACTATATGTACGTACGTATATACGTATGTACATGTATGTGCCTACAAAAAAAAACAATTCAGCTTAAAATGGTTGAGAATTGCTCCACCGCAACTACAAATAATAGTACTAATTGTTTTGATTATACATAGAATAATTACCGACAAAGTTGTGAAAAGTCAAAAGTCCCGAATTTCTTAAAATTAGTACTTAAAGAGGAACAGATGTCGATTTTCAGACAACTTTTTTGAAATTGTCGGGTAATTCAACAATTTCGTTACAATTTGGAGAATTAAGAACTTCATGAAAAAAATCCATCCGTCCATCAATTGCCGGATTTCCAGTCATTCCAGTCCAACACGCAAATTTACACTGAAGTGCGACTGCTCAAAGGGGTAAATCTTTCTGAGATTGCAAATGGCATTCCAAGAAAATTCAGGAAAAAGCAGTTACCCAAGAGCAAAATCACAGATGGGCGCATTTTGGGGATATGGTGGCAAATCAGCCCTGGATGAAAACATAAGAACTCATGACGGTCACTTTGGACTTTCCACACAGAAACAATATGGCTGGGGTCTGTTGCTAATAAAAGTAAATGCCTCATTTCATATTAGCCTCTAGGAAGGCTTCGCTCTCGGAATTCTAGGATATATTGACTTGTTTAGTGGAACCACAAAGAAAGAAGTTCAGGAAATTCCCTGTTCAGCTAATTCGGTTAAGGTGCGGTGTAAAAGTAGTAAGACGTAGCGTGAGTTTTGTTCTCTGATTTCGCCGCGTTTACCGTATAAGTGCACATAAATAATATGAAAACATTGCTGACAGAGACAGACAGGAATTATTTATGAGCTCGTCTGAACATTTCAAAGACCTGTTGCCTCGTTTTTCTGAATAGTTCAACCGCAATCGCACAAATACACCTTGGAACCGTTTACGTCACTTCTCAATCAGCTTCTGAGGGAAAAAACATCCTAATAAATGTCAATTCAGGAGTTGTGACTGAAATTCAGAAAAGTGCACTTCAGCTCAGACCACCCAATGGCCATACGTGTTTACAGCAGTGTGGGCTGACCAGGGATCGAAAAGTTAAAGGAAAGCACGAGTCACATAGCATGGATTGAGAGACATGCCAGTGGAAATGCGGTTAAAATGAGGCCTCGAGGAAGTTTCAAGTCTTTCCAAGAGATTTCCAAGGAATCCTATCATTCTGTAATTTTGGTCGTTTTCCCAAGCTATTTTTATGCTGTCTCTTCCATCGATTCTCCGTCACTTCACTTCGTTTGGCCCTATTTCTGGACTTTTTTTCGAAAATAGAGGGAAGATGATCGAATATTTTTTCGAAGGAGTCATGGGACCAAAGAGTGATTCATGGAGCTCCACTTGTAGTAAAAGATGCTGCTCTGAGTCATCAACCTTTACAATCCCGTGAGCGATTGTTATCGAATTCCCGGAACAGGATGTAGAGATACATTGATGTTGAGTGATGGCGGAACAGGATTATGCCGTGTTTCCAGTAAGGCAGAGGTGAATCTCGAGATAATTTGATCGCTGGTACTTGGATTTTGCGTCTTTTTTAGTGAAAGTGTAAATGCAGAAAGCATTCGAAAAGGAAAAGGAAGTTCGTTCAAGGCATCCCACTGGGGTTGAGCCAGCATATTTCCATTAACTTTTTTTGTTAAACATTCACATTTAATAGTAACTTTTGAGTATGAAATTCCTGCCATTCGAACTCACTTTCCGGAGTAGGCTTCCCTCTCTCTTCATAGGTCCTCACCTAGTAAGCTAAATACCATCTATTACATACCTGGACATTGTTAAGAGATTTCTGCCTCCCAGTAGTTGACTTCGAGTTTTTTCATCGACAATGGATATGAAATTTCGCCGCTACATTATTCATTTCCTGCATAAGAAAGCTTTTCATTCCATGCAAAAGTCATCTGCGAATTTTTGCTGAAAAAGTTCTTAGACGAACATTTTTTACGAGCTTGCAATGAAGGGATAGAGTCATTTACAGAATTTGAACTCCGGGAAGTGATGCTCTGCTCAGCTGCGGGACTTTCCTCGAAGCTCAAGATTCTGGAATCCATGCTAAGAGCTCAAGAGGCTGGAAGCCGTTCATGTCCGATATGGTCGAATTTTACGAGTTATACTATAAATTAGCTTAGTCTGAGTTTATTTTATTGTTCTCTAGTATTGGGTCACTTATTTCTACATGGCCCTAAGAGGAGTCCATGGATTTTAGACATGGGTAGGGTTTTTCTTGCCCTCGTACTGATGAGTTCTGTTGGAAGCCCTGCGCTTTTTCTTAGCTTAGCACGAGAGAGCAGTACAAAACAAAAATTGAGCTGTTTCTTTTATCCTTTTTTGATTTTTTTGATATTTCAATATGTTATGTTCACTGATTTACGATATTTATTTTGCGACAGAATGTCCACAAAACTGTTTTACGTTAACTATGTACCTATGTAAATTCACGGAATCTTATCTTATTAGCTTAATCATCATTGGCTTTTTGTAGAAATGGAAGAAATTTGTCCAAGAGTAAACTACATGGGCCAAATTTGGCCAAAGTGGACATGCCGGTTGACATGCGTGTTCAGCCCAAGGAGTTCTTCTTTTCATGGAAGAATTGCTCAAAGAATCCAAAATTCCTTGCAATCTGCAATCTCGAATTTTCTGATTTGCTGAGTGCTATAAATACAGCTTAATTGTTTTCTTGAATTTCATTAAGAATATTGCCTGAAAATACAGTCAATTTGTTTTCTCAAATCCTCCACATATGTAACGAACTTTCAAGGAGCAAGCAGCCTTGAGAATGCTGGATATTGTCAACAGCTTCATTTTCATGGAAGCCGTACTTAATTTCGTTACGTTTTTCCACCTCATGCACTTGAAGGAGCCACATCAAGGGAAAAGTAGCCTTCGGATTGTTAGAAGTCAACAATGTTAAATTAGGATTGCTACGGTAACATGAAGGATGATAAGAAGATGATAAAAAGTAGAATTTTCGACGAGGCAAATATTTGAAGGCGTGAGTCTCATCAGTTCTCAATCGTCGTTTCGAAGAGAATACACTGGAATTTCGTGAATCAGCGGGAACATTAAGATTTTCGCCAACTCCACTACTGTATGGGACATCTGAATTCATAGAGAACCAAAAATGGAAATTCAGATTGGAGCAAATTTTTATGGATTTCCGTCAAGGTGGTCTCTGGTCAAAAATACGCATATGACCTCAGTGCTGTCGTAACCGACCAGCAATCTGTCTACTCCAACGAAATGAACTCTACAATGTCATGTGGATAGACAGCTAAAACAGGCACTCAATCGAGAAATGTCTGGGCTCAACAAATACGCATGGGAAGTTACTGAGTAATTACCTAGCAGTTACACGTAGTATTAATTGTTGTTTTTTGGGGCAGCCCAGACTTGTTTTGATATTATATCGTGGCTGAGTTGTGGCATGTGAGTAGAATAACAGTTTGAGCTAGCACTTTATGCTCATGCTTTGCCAAAGGAATAGATCTATGAGATGTAAGGGAGGGATCCTGGGTTTGTTACGAGAAAATAGAAGAATGAGTGGATTTCTCGTGGAAAACAGGAAGCCATGCCTAAAAGAGCAGGAACGGTCGAGTAAGAATCACAGTTATTACGACAGCCGAGGGTAACCCAAACAAAAAGGGATAGAAAAAGTGCTTGGGTATCGTATTCCCGTAAAAACGCCTCCGATCTTTAGAATCCTACGAGTGTGTTGGCTTCTCAAGGAGGGAAACAAAACACTTGTAGTGTTACGCAAAACTCTCACGTTACCTTATCCGTGTCCATGGGAATTTTTGCTACGGAATACCTTGAAATAGAAAACTTCTAGTAGTACGACGATCTAGTAGTAACCTAATCATGAGAAGACATTGCTAGTGTTTCACAAGTGCAGCTTCCAGTGCTCACCTACGTTGACATTTGGTGAAAAAATGACGGGACAACTGTCAAAAGGGGATGTTTGAAAACTTACTTCGGCTGCGAATCAACGAGTCTTCGAGTTTCTCGACTGTGGTCTCGTTTTATTACGTTCATGCAGAGCTATTCATTCGATCCGGAAATCCTGCTGGAGAATTTTCCTCCAGAAGTGAACCTACTTCGTGAAAAAGTTGCAGTTACATTAATTTCAGTTCTAAGATAAGTCCAAGGGTAATGGGGTGACTGTCACTCACCATACCATTCTTGTTTAACCACTTCTTGTGGATATTCCGTTGAAAGAAGAGAGAAAATAGAAAAAGATAGGAGGGGAGAAGAGAGAACCTCTAGGTGTTCGTGATGCGAAAAATAGGAAAATTCTCCAGCAGGATTTCCGGATCGAATGAATAGCTCTGCATGAACGTAATAAAACGAGACCACAGTCGAGAAACTCGAAGACTCGTTGATTCGCAGCCGAAGTAAGTTTTCAAACATCCCCTTTTGACAGTTGTCCCGTCATTTTTTCACCAAATGTCAAGAAATTCCAGGAAAACGTAGGATCACGATAACCCAAAAAGCAGGAACCCGGAAAAGCAAGCGTGACCTCCTAACAAATAAAGAAGGACAATACTGAGGCGTTATGTTTGACCTGAAGTGGGCAATATAGGTGATTATTGGACGTCCCTGGAGTAAATACGGGATAGTCAAGTGTCTCAGGAACAGTGACGAGTTCAAGGAAACGTGACAAGTGCACATCATCCACGAAGATGGGTGATGGGTGTAGATGGGTGTAGATGTCAACTGCGGAATGACAAGTCCCCGCTGATATGCCCTACCATTACCTTTGTGATTCTTACAATGGTGAATTTCTCGAAGTCGAACAAAGCAATAATTGGTGATAACCGAGGAGAAAAATTTTCTTTATTGGGAACGATAAAGACTGCCTGAGGATCCTTGATCCAATGTCCCTCAAGCAAATAACTTTTTCATTCCCTCTCTGTTTTTTAGTTTTGCAGATCGCTGAACAGCGGCCAGGAGGGTCAAACAACAACTTATCAAGTAGTGATACTTCGAAATTAAAGCATATTCATGGTGTTTGCTCGCCTTTGTTGAAATGTTGCCGTTCTTTCCCTGGAAGTTCCTGAAGCTCTCCTTCTTCCAAGCGCTACTAAGGGAAGGATGACTGCGAATGAGGAGCAATCACGTCCGAAACGGATTTTGGCTTCGAGTTATTACCTTTAGAGGAGGTATCACAGAGTTTGTCGTAGATAGTGATCATAATGTTATGGTGCACTAAAGTGCCAATAAAGTAAACAACCATATAAATCAAAAAATGAATAAATTGATTGAATTAATCGTCATAACTGAGCTGAGCGGCACGATCGGGCTCTGCAATTGGTCAGCCTGCCCAATTACCCACGGACGCATTGCCCTTTCTAGGTTCGACATACGTACTTTCCTCACCCATTAATAAATAGAAGATGAATAGATAAGTAATCAAGATAATAGTAAGATTTGCTGGATAGCTTCTGCACTTCTCATTATTCCATAAATTATACTTGTAAATGCTTGGAAAACATCATCCTTGCCCTCCCCCTCCCATCACGTTTGACTCTCAGTAGATGTGGATGCTGCTCGATATAACCAAATGAATTCGCACGAATTCCTTGCAAAGGAAAAAGCTAATTAAGTTCATCCTAATGATAGCACTGCGTTTGCTAATAGTACATTCGTTGAAATTCGTTCTGAAAGACGTGTCAGTGGCAGTAGCTGCCCTCAAGCTGCGGGGAAGTTCCAGACACATTTCATCCGGTGTAACAAACACAAACCGCAACAAAAATACAAAAGATGTAATGGTGACATCAGAGAGATTGAATGGTTGTCATTTTGCAAGAGAATGTTTCCTTGAACATTCTTTTTTGCATAGCAAATGGCCGGTCTTTGTACGACACCCCTCCTCCTGGGGCACTGACTTATAAAGTGAACAAGAAGAAAAATGTCTATAGAACTCCCAAATACCAAGGAAGGAAAGACAAATAAAATAACAAAGAGGAAATGTGACCCCAAAAACAGTGTACTTCCAGAGAAAAAAGTTTCTTGTGAAGAAAAACCTGACGCTGTTGTGAGATCTCAAGAGTCAAAGGTTAGAATAACAATTGTAAATAGTTCGAAGCAGTGCCCGGGAGCCTTTCCCATAAGAATAGGATCGGAGGCACTTCTAGGGCATCTCTTTCGATTAGACAACTTTGATTAAAGCCGCAGACACGACAGTGCATGAGCTAGCCAGCCAGCTAAATTCACCAATAATTTAAGGGATTGTTTTATAACATATGTACGCCTAATCTCTCTCAGAAATCGTCGCCGGTAAAGCATAGGATGCAGGTGCATAACCAGTGGTTAACGTAGCTTTGAATCTGCAGTATACAATCGTTTTGGATCTACAGTAATCGGGAGGAATTCCTTACCTCTCCCTGAAGCCATCAGTTCTTCTTTTTGTTTTTCTCTTTCACCCAAGTCTGTATAACACTCTCCTCCTCTCCCTTCCCCCTAGCTAGTACACTATCGCCAAAGAAATATTGGGAACAAGCTCCTTTCTCATAATAATATGTTGTTGAGAAAGGTGTTGTGACCATCGCCGCACAATCATACTACAGTTGGACTCTTAGGACTGATACTCGGAATTTCTGAACCAATGATGGTCCACTGAAAAGTTTCACGCTGTCAGTGAGGAAGTAGTAGACGAGCATCGCCAACAAAAATCATCCCAATCCAGAGAAGTCTAAAAAATCTAAGCTAAGCGTAGGAAGAAATTAGAAAGGCATTGATTAATCCCTACTCTGATAGTTGTTCACTGCTAGGCAGTGGGAGGGTCAAGACCCTCATAGCGTCTACGAGCAAGTAATGTAAGCAATAGATTTGAAAGTTAGGAGTGTACTTGCCCGGAAGAACATCCGAATTCCGAGGAACACGTACGTAATTGAATTGGCGGGCGGGCCTCACGGGGACTTCAAGACCGCAAGTTTAATGGGGTGGAGCGATGTTAGAGTAAAGGTTAACCGGCATTAGGCTAGGTTATCAGATTAATTCAATCATTTGGATAGACTGATAAGTTAGGAAAAGATCTAAAGGACTTGAGTAATCCAGGAATAAACAGCCTCACCGGCCTTCTATTCTTTCTCTCATGACTGTATCGCTTTTTTCTCGAATAATCAACTTTTCAACTCAATTGATACCGAATACTTAAGTTCAAACACATATAGATCATTCGGTTCTCAATACACCGCTGTACCCTGAATAAAACAAACTTCCGATTTCCAAAACAATTTGGAATGGAAAAATGGAACCTCAGCCCAATATTTCTCCTCCTTAATATATTTCTGCCGAATCTGTAGTCAGGGAAAAAGAGAGCCACAAGGATGCTGGCGTTGAGGAACCTGTTGTGCACATTATAGCATTCCACTACAAATTTATGGCTAGCGGATAAGACCTTTCTTTTGTTTCCCGGATGGCCTTCAATCCCTTTTCTTCTATTCCAAATTCTCTGAAGAATTCTGCAGCCCATACTTGTCACGATCACAAGAATTGTTACAGGCTTTCCCAAACTTTGAAATACATGTCCAGTAATTGTCGCTAAAATCCAGTTCTTGCAAAAACGAAATAAAAAAATAAGTTCACTGCACGCAAGATGCTCATGATGACGTTATTCCATTTCGACTCGCTCAAACGAATAAACCTCTACAATACAAGTAGGACAGAATTATGTACTGTCATAAATGTGCGGAGAAAATTAGCTCTGCACGAAATCGGATAAAAACGAGGCTCTGAAGCTGGATGATGGTCCATCGAGAAAGTATGGTGAGGGCTGTTTCCGGGGATATTTCTTATTGATTGAATTTACTAGTCCAAAAACTGTTGGTTGCATAGCTGTTAATCTGGATGAATTCGTGAAATGGGTGACGAACGACGTGGTATGGCGGAGGAACGGCAGGCAGCAAAGAAAGTAAAAATGCAGTACATTCTATCAGAAATGGAAGGTTGACATAAACAGAGATACCTAAGCTCTCCGTGGCCGAACTACGCTACGAGGCAAGGTGCCTGGCAATGCCTGGCAACTGGACACCGGTAAGTTTTCCCGAGCAGAAATAAATTAGCCTTATTTATGTGGGAACGCACAGTTGGGTCATGTGCACTTCACGGAACTGCTTCTACAAGTTTTTTTTCCAGAAGATTCAAGAGTTTCAGCTCATCTTGGAAGACATGTAGTGTACAAACGACCCACATGCATCATTGAGATTAACCAGGTTAAAAGTGTCAACACCACAGAGTTACCCATTCTCAACGCGGCATCGACACCTCTATCCTGGTTTAGTGCGGGTAATGTGTTAGGCCACTGAACAGCACAGCCCCACAATAAACCTGTATTTCCTTACCATAAGGAGGCCCTTCGTGCCAAGCTATGCCTAAGACCCCACTGAACCCATACCTCTGCCTGACTTTCCAGACGAACACGTTGCAGAGTCGAAGCACCACAATGCACTCTGCCAGCAGCAGACGAGTTCCACTCGCGTCTGCCAAACTGACAGCCAACAAATCGCCTATTTCCGTCTCCGTATGCGAAATCCAGACCCACGACCTTATTATCTGACGAGCGAACTCCAGCGCACTTACTCGCTTTGATGGACACGAGCACTAGCACCTTGGGAGTGATTTATTCACCGAAATAATGAGTTGGATGCAACCATCAAGGGGAGTTTGACTGTCAGGAGTGGATCAAGGCAAAAAGTGAAGTTGTTAGATTTCTGTCGGAGTGAAACGCATAAATTAAGCACAGCAGTGATTTATTTTCCAGAGAAAAAAGAAGAAAGATTTTGGTAAGATGTCGGATGCTGCAGAATGGTTAGATTTTTCACCTGTCCGGGTGGCGTGAGTGATGTGTTAGAATTATAATTATTCTTTTCTGTGAGTGTCAGAGCTGGAGACTCCGTCCACCTCGGTAGAAATTGCCCGATAATCCATCGAAGTGAGAGCAGTGGTTTTTGACTCGCAAGTTGTTAAAAGAGTGTTTAATTTTACGTTAAACTTCTGTAGCAAACGAATTTTGTGCAATTGACATGATCTATCGTGAAACTAAGGATTTCCTATACACACCACTATGAAAATAGAACATATTTGTAAACGTTGCATAAAGTAGAATTCAAGAGGGCATTCCAATAATGGAAGCACGCTCACACGCGCTACACGACCCTCTGATTGTCTGTGCATCCCCATATTTCATTGACACAAACATTCGCATTCTCGTGAAATTCTACTCTGTTTCCTGTTTTAACCTGTCCAAACATGTGACAAGTAAGCGTTTAGCAGTAAAAAAGAATACCTATCAAATCAAGTGGTTGGCAAGGGGTGACCGTGATAGGGACGCTGTGATGACATCTCTCTTATCCGGAAGAATAGTTAAAATTAGCCGTGGTGAAAGTGTTAGAGCACCCAATTTACCCTTTGCACCCTATTATCATGCTCACCCAGGTGTGATGTTGTCTACACTCAGCCGCAACCTATGGGTAGTCATACCCATATGTATGAGGTTACCCATCATTCCAGTGATGCAACTATAAGCCCTCATCTTGTTAGCATAATTTCTATGCTTCATCCGTTCGTTGTGTGAATCGTAAATTTCAACCAAATTTCCCATTCTCCGAAAAATCCATTGTTCAAACCGAAGGTTCGTTTCTTCGTCGTGCACGTTTTTTGGGTGCACTGTCCCAGTGGGTCATAACCTGTGTAAAACTTACATATGTCGTGAGCCAGAATGCTCACATCGATGAGCTTTTTATGAATATGAGCTCGAAAAATTACCGACCTACTGACCAACTGTTCGCATTATGGGCAAAATGCTGCAGCTGCAAAAAGTCCATAAAAAACGTCTAAACAGCCAGGCAGCCTCACCTGTCAATGTGAAACAGCGCTCCTACGAACGAGCACCATGAAAAAAAAGAACAAAAAAAAACAAGAGAAACTAAGCGGTTCAGGAATTTCTTTGCAGAGTTCCTAAGCGACGCGCCCGTAAAGTGCATGAACGTCAGCAATTCTGCAAATCTAGCCAGTGCAAGGTATTTTGACCAAGAAGCTTGCTCCAAAAGCACATTAGGAATGGAAACTCAGCAGCTTCAACCTAGCTCCACCCCTCCTCTGCTCAGATTGAAAAGGATCCTCTCTGAGCACATAGAAAAATTGCAATTGAATTTATTGAAGTGTTCGCAGCTCTCCGCTTGCAAGCGCTGAATAGAAGACTCTACTGCACCTAATCCAGGAAGGCCGGCGCTTTCTATGTGCACGTAGCTTAGGTATTTCCGCCAAACCTGAGGGAGCAGACACCCCAGGCTTACTTGCAGTATCTCAGGAAAATCTGTGATAAATAGACGGCACTATGAGGCTAGAATTGGAGCTTGCACTTGCCTAGACAGGAAAGTGGAGAGAGAATGCGGTTACGACCATGGGAACAACCCAGCGGTGGGATTTTCCTAGAAAATAGCCTAGATCCTACGCGCCTGCTCTATGTTCTCGAGCGAATTTCCTGGTCAATGGTGTTCTCACACATCCAAATATGGACAGAATAGGGAGAAAATCCTGGATTTCAAATCCCCTCAGGATCTTCGGATGCCCTTTGTCTAGAATATTTACAGGAACAACCCAACAAAAATTTCATGGTTGACCTTATATGTGCGAAACGCAGGTGCAGCCTCTGCGATCTAGAGAACAAGCGCGAATCTTTCAAAAGCTTTCAACACAGCCAGCAATGTGCGAAGTAATCTCTGGGGACCTACGTCGTCAATGGGGCAATCCTAGCGGAAATGGGAGATAAGCCCATCCACTCACGGCTTAAGCCAATTTCCTGATTTTTTTTGTGGCACCGAGAAGAAGTGGATTTGCAAGGCTTTCCTTCCATGTGCTCCAGGAGGATAGGTGTTTTTCACTAGACAATGCAGCGAAATCCTGTCTCCCTGGGGAGGTGAAAAAAGCAAGAATGAAATTTGCAAGTTGACATTAACCAGAATGATGTTCTACTGCTCGTCGCGAGGCTTTGGACAAGTGAAAGAGAGGAGGAGAAAGTCGGAAATGAAAAGAAGTAAACCTCGTGAGGAAAAAATCCCAGAAAAGAAGGGGTAACCCGAGAGTAATATTTCAGCTCTAGAGAGCAGTGGTATTCCTCCTTAGATCAGAGAAAGACTCTAAAATGGTATACAAACCTTGGGGGGGGGGGGGCAAAACTAAAACGTCCAAGATGAGAAAAAAGTCAGGACATGAGAAAGAATAGCTAGAGTACAGTTACGATGACACAGCAATAAGGCTTGAAAGATTTGCTGCTAGGATTTTTTTTTGGAGAATTACATTATCAAGCAAAAGCCCTCTATTAGCGAAAATGAATATTTTTGCGAGATGAGCTGTCTGACCAAAAAAAGTTTATCCAAGGAAAATTAATTGCGGTAATGGGTTTGCACATTATTGCCCTTTGTTTCTGTAATGAAAGCGGCAAGAAGTGAGCAAATCTCCCTTCATCCGGAAAATACTGATTTGCAAGATGCGCATCCATCGTCGCATGCAGCTTCTGAAGATCGAGGATTCTCACGTAAACAGGAACATCTTTGAATAGCTAATGAGCAAATGGGCTCGGAATATCAAAAACAAGGAGGAAATAAATGATCGCGCTGATTCATTGGGCGTTTGCGTTTGCTGCTGGTCACAAACCGTAGCTAAGACACGTCGAAGTAACAACTGACAAAGCATTAAATAAACATTACGGTGTAAATCGACAAAAGGTTCCTTCGCGAAGCTTCTACCCACGCTAGCGAACGTGCTTCTCTTGCAGCGTTAGGTTTTATTTTGAACAGGAGCTGACTTAAAATTTGCAGCGATGATGATGTTGCTCCGAGGCACGTATTCAAACGGGTGGTTTTCCCGTTCATGTTCTCTCCTACCGAGACCCCTCCTGGTTTCCTTTTCAGGTAAGTTTATATTCTGGGAGTAAAAGGCAAGTTTTGTGTCCAAGCATCCGGAAGTCTATGTAGGTCTTTCCGAGCAAGTTGCAAAACCAAATTGATACTTTCATGGAAACTAATATAAGAATTTTTCTTCACGTATGCAAAAATCAACTCTTGCTGGAAAACTTTAAAAAAATCCCTCGATAAATTCTTTAAGAACCTCTGCCGGTCCTCAATAGGACTAGGTGAATAGGAGCTGTTCATCCTTTTGGGAGCACGCAAAAGTTCCCTATGGTTGCACGAGTACCAACTTTTCTACCCCTAATCTCTCACTTTCTCTGAGCTTTGTGGCCTGCTGCCATTTTGGGAGCATAGCTGAAAATTGTCTTCCATTATGATCCAAGACTGCTACATTTTCTCTATCATGTGGTTGCTGAATAATGCAACGTGAGATTAAAAGACCTGTCACATTTTGTAGTGAACATGAAGTTGCTCTAAATTCAGCTGCAGCCACCCAATAATAAATTATTTTTCGACCTAATGCTTCTCATCAAGATGATGAAAAATGATATATATCTATATGCACAGAAGACAGAGCAGTAAAATATAATCGCAATCACGATCCCTTACCATCCGATGAGCACAATAATGACAGGCGGGACTAGCTCGAATTTCAGGCATGTTTTGGGAAAGCTTTGAAATCTCCGTATTAATTCAATGTGAATTTCGCTCATTTTTTCCAGCATTGTTCTAGGCATTTCCAATTAAAATTTATGTGGAAATCATCCAAATGGACTTGCAGAAGGTGTACATAAAAACACGATAAGGGAAACAATGTTTCTCGTAGTTCCGGGAGACTATACAGTGAAATGCAAGAAATTCACGATGCATGAATGTCTGCATTGGCAAGAACACTGGAAAACCAGAAACTTCCCCTCCTCAAACAAACCTATAAGGGTCGAGAAGGAAGTATACGTGGGACAGAGCAAAATTTTCATCCTCTTCTGTTATTTTCTCTATTCTTTGCGAGATTGCGCGAAGCCTTTGCAGATAAATTGCATTACTCCCTAGTCTACGTGACGCTCGTCTCTCTCGGAAGACCCGTCCAGGTAAGGACAATTCTGGATGTTCTTGGGTGTCCTCAGCTAATAGACCAAACCTCATGAATCATTGGGAGAGCAAGTGCGTCTAATTTCCTGTTTGGGGTCCGATCTTCGGCAAATTACCAACAATCCGGATAGAAGCATGGCGCTTTCACACTTGACAGAACGGCATTGCTGTTACGTGTTTATGCTCCAGAAGAGAGATCCACGAAAGGACACGCAAGGATAAGGGAATGTACTTTTCTTCTACAAACGCTATTAGCCGTGGGCAATTCCTCGATGTGTAAAGCGCGAAAACACACGAGTAGATTAGAGAAAGACTCGACTGATGACGCTAGGAATTGTTGTACAAGCAGCAGGGAAGTAGAAAACGAAAGGTTGACGGCTTAGAAAACTCTAAGCCTAAAACAGCTCAGAAAAAAAGGTAAGGGTTTCCACAACTACAAAAAGAAGATAGAACCTTTATCGGACGTTTTTTTTTTAAATTGTTATCGGACGTTTTTTTTAATTCCAGCGGATTTTTGCTTTTTTGGTGCGCATCCCCGTGCAAAAAGGCCGCAGCTGGGTCCCAAGGATAACCATCAACTCCTCGTCGTCAAGCGCCCTCAAAAATTTTAAAATGTTCCCATTTTTTGAAATTTTCAGCAATTTCTGGTAAAAAGCTGCCGAAATTCACCTACATACATATACTCACATACATACACATACACACATTTTCTTTTGCAAAATTTATGAGGGTTCTCGTCACTGGATGAGAGGGAAACTCAACAGAAGAGGTGATCAAATCCAAGTAAAATGCGTAAAATTAGCATAAATGCCACTCTAAGCGAGTGCAATGGTTCAACAGCTGTGTAAGCAGTCAAGTCTACTGACGTGTGAACAGCAACCAGGAACCAAAAAAAACAGTTACTGGAAAACCGATGCCTCGAATAAAATGTTGTTTTGTTGGTCGAATTATTCTCACTATGTTGCATAATCCTGCGTCGAAGAGAGGAAAACAGACGCTCAGAGGAACCCGAACAGGAACTAATCGAGAAATTTCTCGAGAATTTTGGCTAATCTATTCCACGAGAATTTCCCGGGTCCTATGACAAATTTGTTCCGAGAGATCGACACCTTTAATGCAACGAAATTGAGCGCAAAGGACACAAACATTTCACGCTCAAACGCACATATTCGGCAAAAAATACTATAAGCAAGCTAGTACACTTGTACGATTGTCTGAAAATAGCGCTACTAGTGGGGTAAATCTTTCAAAAACCTGTGCTAAACGGAAAATATTAACCCAAATGAAGCCGGAAAAGTCACAACAAATCACTATTTATACTACTTACGTATTTATCCTAAGCGAGGAGAATTAGTCTAGAAGGTCATTCAATGGAATTCGAGCAATTACGAGCAAATTAGTCCAAACCCTCTCCGGACAAATGACGTCACAGTCGCTTAACTCACTTTTCATTCTGACATGGTAGTTCTAATTTTAGTTTTACGTAGGTGTGCAACTTCCCAACACGATCTCTGAGGTTCGTATGAGGGTCTCTTAGACTTTGAATCCTTGCAATCCTCAACAAGTACTTACTAGTGCGCCAGCCAAGTTCTTAGGCAAAGCGTGTGGTAGTTGTCACAGCCAGCACCTCGTTCCCTCCAAAAAGAACCGCTTCAAAAAAATTTTTGGATGTTTCGTTAAGGAAATACGTATTACATTGTGGTCAGCGTCGCCTGAGGACTGTTCTGATGTTAAAATTTTGAAATCGATCCTGAGGTGAGCCATTGCCTGATGTCGAGTTATGCTCATCAAGGATGGTAAGCACACAGAGAGCCTACGACGACAGTTGCAGCATGAATTATCCACGAACGGAAGGTGAAGTACAGGACAATTAGAACGAAGAGCCGTAGGTCTTGCTTACTACGCACTCTCGTAAGCTTGCCAGGCTTTTTAGAGCTCTCCAAGAATTGTCAGGTTGGGAGGAAAATCCAAGGGAAACTCGCGCACTGGCTCCGAGCTTAATATCGTGTGGACCCAGAATGGATGCTGTGGTCGAGCGTTGTACCCAGAATGGATGCTGTGGTCGAGATCTGCGATTGGTCGGTTGGACCGACTTGCCAATCGCATAGCTTGGTCACACCGCCCACCAGAGGTACAATCATTCAAGGCCTATCGGCTAGAAACACAGATGAAGATTCACGAGAAACCAGGAGGTAGTGGTGGACCCAGAAAGTGGGCGAGAGGGAGGGGGGTCATGGGAAAATGCTGAGGCTCCCGTCGCTTTAGGGACCGCATGGAAAAGAGAAAAAATAGAGGTATTTATCCAAATATCAAATCATCAGTAATAAATACTTGAAAATATAATAATGGAATAAATAATCAAAAATAAACCAAAGCAATTTAAAATTTTTAAATTGAATTTATCTTACAAAATAATTTCCAGAATTCGGCAACCCGCTCTCGGGGGAGAGGGGGGGGGGGGTGGGTGGGGCTCCTACCACCACTGCCACAAAAGAAATAGCATTAAGTTCTATTTACACCGATTTATCCGTACTAACATCTTCTGTGCGATTGGACAAATTTCCAGAATACTGGCCAGAAAATAGAAACATGAGATTTTCATGATTAATTCAAGAAATTTATTCGGCCCTCGTGTACAAATCCAGATCTTTTTACGAGGATTACGACATAGCAAACTTCGCGTTGTGAAATAAGAATTATCGCAGAGTGGGGAGGGAGACAAATCACCATCCAAGGGGGTAAAACTAATTACAAGTGGAGGCAGTAACGACAGACGGTCATTTTTAAGCAGCATAACGAGTCAGCAAAACAACGAAATTTGAGATTTCTCTAATGCACAGCCCTGACGCGCAGATGCGCTTCTTTACGATGACAGGTGACACCTTGGTCATAAATAACAGAAGGGGTTTGTTAGGTAGTTTGACACCTACGTAACTGACGAGTATTCGCTCTCAATCCAGTTATTTCCAAGGGACCAATTCATCTTCTATTCCTTTCTGTCAACGGCTATTAACGAATCGTTAATATCTCCGTGGAACAGATGCCTGTTTACTCTCTCTTCCCAAGAAAATGGAAAAACTGCTAACGTAGCACCAAAAAAATTTCGACCTCTGAACATATGGATTGGGTGTTAGAGAACGAGCTGCAAGAGCTGCAAGATGCGATGCACAAAATACCTTAGAAATGACTGATCTCTTCAGGAAGGATTAGTCAAGCACTCTGTTAGGATTATTATTTTGAAGACATGTGTTTTACTGGGATTACTAGGAAGCTTCATAATTTAAGAGATTTCTGTCAAGAAGACATGCCAGAGCTAGAAAACAGTTTCTTGTCGGTGCAAGATTGATGATAATCTCAGCCGCTAGAATTTTCAGCCATTCTACCGGAAATGTTGCCAGTTTTTGTGCCAGCAAATCTTCAGCTTCGCACAACGCAAAAGCTTAGGGCCAAAGAACGAATATCACTGCAGAAGATGCGGAGACCTGGTATGAACTTTCTGATGATTATGAGCTTGTGGTTTTTGCCTGATCGGCAGCTCCGGTGAAGAGTGGAGGAAAGAAGTGAGCGGGATTCACGCGGGACGCCTAAGCAAGATCGCCCACCTTCTTCAAAAGTCCGACTTTCGCCGAGTTCAGCCTAAATTGGACAAAGAACACACGGATTTGCGGGAAGATCCAAGGGAACATTCTTTGAAATACGTCAAGAGCATGGAACCCTCCCGTGGTAGTTTTTTTTTCGCTGCGAAATGGCAATTTCTTTGAGTATACAACGAGAACGAGTAAACCAAAATCAAGAAAAAAATGAAACTACGAAGGAGATAATAGTACAAACCCGGGAAAAACGAGGTCCAGACAGAATTTCAAAAACAATATTATTGGGAATTTGACTTTGAAACCTAGCAGGTAAAAAACTTTTCAGAAGAAGAAGTATTACCTACAAAAATATTTCTATTTTACAGAGTATAGGGTCATTTTGAAATTTACACAGCCTTTTTCAAATTCCGCTAACAGTTTAACAGATTTACATATTTGTAGGCGCATCCTATCACGCGGACTACATATGACATAGAAGTGTTGTAAAAGAGGGATTCTTCCAACTGCATAATCACTATTCACGGGGGTGGAACTCATATGAGGTTAGCGTTCTCCGAGCTACTATCAGCACTTCCTACTTTGAGTAAATTCTTTTCAGCTGGCTACAGATGAGAAAATAGATTATAATTTTTCAAGAGACAAATTCTGAAAGTTGAGCACTGTTCTAGGAAAACTCGCTAGGAAAATTTACGGAGAGGGCTAATTAGTGAGTGAGTAAAACTCATGAGGCAATTTAAGAGGCGCATAGTGCCACACATAACCAAAATTAGAACCTAACATCAGAGGTACACAAACAGTGGTCGTATATGTACCGAATCAATGAGCTTAACACGAGTGTAATCCACGTGTTAGCATACAATATCCACTCATGTAGAACAACTAGATCGGCACGTGATTGCTGAATGGGTGGCGGGCCTTGTACTGTGACGCAGAAGTAACCCCGAAGCGATCAGATGACGACTGACGATGCCAGATAATGTCTTTATTTTCAGCACAGGTTGAGAACTTCACCCAAAATTTCATTTAATGAGCTTTCAACGCTTAGCGCCTTGTTTAGATCTTAACAAAACCGTACAATATACGCATTACATTATAACAAAGTGTGGCTGTTTTTACCCCGCCTAGTAGCTCGTCGGAAAGAAAGGGTGTAATGTATTCGCCTCGGGACCGCAGTGGGTATTTGAAGGGTCGTTATACTGTAATCGATCCTCACCCGAATTATCATTGTTTCTCTTGCCTTTCCACAGTCGATCAAGAAATAAATTCTAAACAAAGCTTACATAGGTTTCTCCCTGCTGTTAATCTCCGGTTTGCACCGCCGTATTTCTTTCGCTTTTAGGATCTTCCTTCCCACAGGTTTCTCAAAGTGACGATACAATACCTTAACTTCAGAATCTGGAGTAGATTCTCTCGTGTTCATCGCCGTGTGGTGCCAACAGAAACTATTGCTGGGCTATGATTGTGGTTGCGTAAGTGCTCGTCGATGCTCATCTAATCTCAAACTCACTGGCCTCTCCGTTTCTTCCACATTATTTTGATGAAAATCAAGGGAACAGACTGACATGAAACAAAAATAAGAATCAGGAAAAAATAGGGTACTAGAAAAATTTAACGTCTTGTATGAAGAAGCTATAATTTTGGGGAGATTTAGGATGTATCTCTTTTTTGATTTTAGAAGTTACTCTATCATTGTCGATGTGGGTCTTTGAGAAGGTGTTGTCTGCGGCACGCAAGTACGTAATGGTCATTATCATTTCCAGTTCTTGTGCAGAGTTGCATTATGTTTATAAAAGCGTGGTATGTGGTTCCTAGCATGACGTAGGAATCACCCAGATAGAGTGATCTGGTGTTTTCCATATGCATATGTACAGTTGTACAATCTCAGAAAGTGCAGAGTCCATTTATGAACCCAATAGATTTCTTCCTGGAGAAAAACAGGATTGTCTGGCTTATCTAGACCTCAGCTAGACCTTTGGGTTGAAAATGATTGATAGAATATTCAAAATGGCATCTCATTCGTTTCCTTAAAATGGCAGGCGCTCACGAAGACTGAATATCGATAGCCGTCTGTCACCCAACCTCAGCTGTGTTCCAGAAAGAGAAAATTGTATTCCCAGGAGTGAGTAAAAACACGCAAGTAACGAGAAGACATCCGGGAAGGAAAAAAGTGGAAATCCATTTCTTGGCTTTGTTTTCAGTGGAAATTAGGAAGGGAGTTGGAGACGTTACATAAGCTAATCGTCTGGCAGCCAGGGGTAGATTAGATCGTTTTACTGGCAAATGCTAGCTTAAGCAGGTGTGGGGAAAAAGGCTAAAAGAGCTTTTGACGTGGAACCAAGCAAAATCCTAATGTGAAAGAAGTGTGTGGGACGAAAAGTGCTCTTTCAAGTTGCCTTTGCGCTGAGGCAAAGGGAGCTAGTAGGTTGAGGATAACTTACAGCACATTGAAGCATCATTCATACGTTCAATTTTTTTGTCAAGTAGATAATTAGCCGTTTTCCGACATGAATTAGCATCCGACAAACCGAATAATCACGTATGAGTCATCAGCGTGGATAGCTCTATACATTTTCACAGTATAAAGAGTACTGTGTCTTGCGTTTCGACCACCGCCCCACTCAAAGAGATGTTAACATCAGCGCACGTTTACGAAGCAGGATGCGACTTACGACATTGTCATTACTGCCGCGAACTGTCACTTACGTGGGACTTGTATATTTGTAGATCACTTGTCGTGGATGTGGTGAGGGGTATTTGGAAGAAGCGAGCGGTCATTGAGCAGAATACTGGATAAACATCAACGAGCACTAAGAAGCGCACAGTCGTACTCTATGAATAGTTCCTTTAAGCACCGAACGGCAATGCACATACGAGAATCTGTTAAAGAATTTGAGGTCAAAGCTTTGCATTGCAACCTAGAGAAGCCCATCGAGAGAAATAACGTGAAGGTTAAAGAGGTCAAGCGGTGGAGGCCGGGATCAGTAGTAATAATATCTTGTGGAAGCTCTAAAGCAAATTGCTTGATCGTTGACAAAGTCAGGAGGAACAATGGTCTTTCGACTAAGGAAGGGTACAGTATTACACACTACCGTACCCACTGTAGCCTCAACTCGAAATTATTGCATTCCCTCTGCTGCCGAGCCCGGTGGGTGCGAACAGTTATCATTTGTGTTGTCCATTGTTTGTAATGTGCTCTATTGTTAAGATCTGAAGTAAGCGCTACGCTCCGGAAGCTCACCCAGCAACGAATGAAGATGTTCTCATTATGTGCTGAACAAACACAATCGTTTTCATGTGAGGCTTCGAGACAGCATCACCACATTATACATCTTCAAAGTAATTCTGACAGTGAGGATAGGTGAAAAAATAACAATGAACGAAAAGTTAGGCGGTGGGACGGGCTAGGCGGGTTGAGCCATATGCAGGGGTTGCTCTCAATCCATGAGCGCTTCATTCAAACTGTTTACCTGCCAGGATAACAAAATTTGCTATGTGTATGGGCTACTATGTACTTTTGACAGACCAATAAAAAGGATATCATTTGTTTGCACTGGAATTGACCCATGTCTTCGAGGCGGGGCTGAACGTGGCTGGTCCAATCAATTTCGAAATGTGACTGGGGAAAGGTACCTTCAATTTGAGGTAAACCAGAGAAATCAAGTGATTTTTTTTCTTTTGATAAATTTTTTCTTTCTCGGTTCTTCATTTTCCTAGGTGAAGATGTTGTTGTAAGAATAAATAAAAATTAAGACATCTGGGCCTTGGGATATATGTGGTTTAGGGATCCTGTATGATGTAAAGCACCGCGAATCTTCGAGAGCATGACGGAGAGGGACAGCACGATTCAAACTGAATTATGCGGAGGTTTAGTGCTGAAAATCTGTGCACACGAATGTAGCCCCACTGGGAGCTCTTGTTTTCCCCCGCTTCTTCAATTTCATCAACATAAAGAGCTGTGTAGCACTGAATTGACGGTGGAGCACCACTCTGGTCACAATTTGCCACTTAAGGGGAATCTTCTTATTAATAAATAGATTGCAGAAAAACCCTTCCAGTGCGCTGCGAACCAAATTAGTTTCCTGGACCGCCAAAGATTAGTTTTTGTGCTTTTCGAAAAGCCGAAAGCATTTTTGGACCATTGAATAAAATGGAGCATTCAGCTAAGGCCTTTTTGTACAGATTAAGTGGAGCTCATAGACCTAGAAGCATCAGCGCTGACAAGCACAGGTCATCAATCTACGAAGGAAAAAATTCAGCAACACGTTTGTTCGGTGGTCTGCAGAATAACAGAAGACAAAGTAATCTACTGGGATCGAAGGGCATTGCATGAATGCCTCAATATCATGTCAAAAATCCCCGTGAGAAACGAAGAAGTTGATTGGAATTCGCGGACTTTGAAGTAGACGAATAGTGCAACATCCATATCGTTGTGGAAACAATCCACAAGATTCATGGAAAACCAAAAAAGGGAGCATGAATCCGGGAGGACATGCGATTCCCATTGCAAGAGAGAATGAGCAGAGGACATGAGTTCAAGAACTTGGCGCAAAAACCAACCAAACATGATAGATGTCTTCTGCAGTGTCGCAGCTGGGACACTACTGGTTCTATTTCCATTATTTGAGAGTTTGAAAGGCTAAGGCTAGACTGAGAGAATATGAGTTCCTTGAACACAGTTGTTGTGTACATATGTATGCTCCGGAAACATTAATCTGCGTTGGTGGCAATTTCCCAACTGGATATATGTTCCTGAGGTAATTGCTGCCCGATTCTGGGAAATAACCCTGCTCCATAAGCTCTTACTTGCTTGCGAAGCCTCTGCAAATTTATGTATTTTGAAGAGAATATAGCGGAGTAAGGTATAAGTATTCTGAACCTCCAGCTTCCAACCCCCTCCTCTGTTGTAGGGTCACAATATAAATATTGAGCCACTGATGACCTTCGAGAGATCAATAGGCGTTGATGGTCTCAGCGGTTTTCTTAGATACTATTGAAATAACTATTCTGAGTGAGTAAGACTGTAAAAATCGATGTAAAGAGTTTTACAAAAGTTATAGAGCCGCGAAAGAAGTTGGAATTTATGGAAATGTGGGTCATCAGTGGTTTAATGTGGATACACCAATTTTTTCCATATAGCACTCAATGAGCATCAAGGCGATGATGCTGAAATTCTGACAAATTCATTGATGTAGTCCTGAGCCGTCGAATTCGTGGAAATCCTACCATGAGCAAAGACGAGGAACCGCGAAAGTCCCAGAACACTCCAATAATTGCTGCAATCACCGTGATGAAAAGCTTTGTTTTCTCCAGGGGAGCGGAACATTTGTCTGTCATTTGTTTTTCTGTGCTGATACAGATGTATCAGTGCGTAGAGCCCAGCAGGGAAAAATAGCCACAAATCCCTTCGGCCCCATATGTGATGATTGACATTGCAATAAAAACACGATGAAAGCAAAGTCAGATGGAACGAAATGCCCTTTCCAGAAAAAATGGAAGGAAAAAGAGAAGAAAACAAATCTGTTTGTAAGTTAGTAGGATAGAGGATAGCATCCAAAGGAGGAGTCGAAAAATCCTAATGCATGAACTACAGAAATGATTGGGAAAGTATACAAAATGTAATTTCCACAGATCTACCACGGAATTGGAAAGAAAAAATATCATATGAAACACTCCCAGAACAACCAGGAAAATTGAATGTGGTATTCAATTTCCGCCAAGCGAAGGACGAAATTTTAGTAGACGCACAACAAGCGCTGCATTATCCACTGCCGAAAAAGACGAAAGCGTAATAATATGTTCAATGCAAAGCTGTTTACCCACCTGCAGGGAGGCCTGCGCAATATCTTTCTGTAGTACTCGCTTTCCCACTCTTTAGTCCCAAAGGAGTAAAAAATATTTTGAAAAGCTATGAGTATGTATTAGTTATGGAGAAAAATTCCCATAATTAGTGCAGTTTCGTGGTCTGCCTTTTTGTGAAAAAAATGAAAATCCTGGAGGAGTTTCCTGCAAGGTAAGCCATTTTTGTCTCGCAGCTTCTGCAGAGAATGATTTCTTTCGATGGCTGCATTAAATATTCATAGCATGGGCATAGAACTGGTTGATGTCTCAGTCTCAAGATTTTTATTTATCCCACTGAAATTAGATACTAAATAGTAACGGATTCTGGTATAAAGACAAAACCGAGATCAACATCTCAGAATTTGTGTGCTGGGATATGTTGGCGTACGAATGACCAATACGATACAGTATCATTCCCTAGACAGTCAATACAGTCCGGATGGATTCACGTAAAGCTAAGAGAATGCACATGAAATCATGCCAGAAGCTCTGTTCCCCAATACTGGTTTCGCAAATCTTTCAGTTTATCCACCAACAGTGGAGAGATTTAGTCAGACAACGAATGTCTCTTCTGTTGACCTTTCGACGAAATGAAAAGAGACGAACGAGAAGATTGAGAGCGTGCGTGAATGGCCGAATATGTACAAACATACTTGGTAGTAGTTTACCTTCTACTTGAAAACCAATTTTAAAAATCAAAAGTTCACCCAAACATACAACCATATGTCACGCAGTTAAGCCCAGCCTGCCAGTTAAAGAGTCTGTAGAGCGGAGCAGATGCTCTGTGATGTTATAAAATCCTAGCATCAGTCATAATGACAACAGAAGACTTTCTAGAAAATCTAACTGCCTTTTAAGAAAAATGACTGAGGCAAAGAAAAGAGAAGGCATCGATGGAAAGCTAAATGGGCCGCTGGGAAATTCTAAGAGGTGCTTGATTTATAGACTCCAAGTATGTACGTGAACGGTTCCGGAAAAAAAAGTGGGTAATAAATGGATCGATGTGGGATATATGGATTTTTGCGGTTATAGGAGAAAGGGACCGATAAAAAAAGGCGAGAGTGCAATCTATTACAATGGTGTGAAATTAATTGCCAAAACGAACACTCCAATTGAAAGTGTTAAAACTTGACTTGAACCTGTTAATATTGAAGTATGTAGCGATAAATTTTTTTTTATATCACCATGAATTATTCTTTATTTTAGTTCCAATGGGCGTACCCCTAGCTCAAACCCGTCAAAGGCCGCTCCGAACCTCAATAGGCTAGAAAATAATGCAGTGAAGAACCACGGACGAAACCAATAGAATTTATAGAAAAAAAACCGAGAAGAACAGTCGCTCAGTTCAAAACCGAACTGCCAAGCGCAGAGACTGAGAACAGTGTAACCTTTCTCGTTTAGGTTCCAAACACCTAATTCCTGCAAAATGCACAATGTGTATGCGGAAAAAGCAAGAGAATAGTTGGATAATAAGAAATGTTGAAGAAAGAGTATTCCCCAGCTACAAGATGGAAAGAGGCAAATTTTGTGTGATCCTCAAGACGAGCCAACTCACCTCTTTTTGCGTACAATCATTTTCGCTTTGTTTGAGCGTGATCCTAATCACATCAGTTGGAAACCTAGGTAATACCGTTTAAATTTGCATCAGGAGATTTCGTGCTTACATATGCATTTACGACAGAGACAGCTTCACGTATGGATATAAAAGCATGTACTAACCAAACAATAAACTTGAAAATGTAGAAAAAAGCAGTAGAAATGGTGAGTTTAGATGCTTTATGCATCGTTGGGACTACTCAGGGGTAGAGATGTAGACGTCAGTGTCAAAAATGGGTAAATTTGTGTGATATGAAGCAAAATTCGAATCAGTTACAAGGAGGTGAGGAGGACATATTTGCAAACCTGGGTGCATTACTGAAATTAGCCAGGGTAAACGTGATGATAGCCGTGTTGACGATCTGTAAATTCAAGATGTGTTAACACACTTACCCAACGTAATCTCCATGCATGCGGCCCATGTATACAAAAGGAGTTCCACGAAGTAGTAACAAACAAAGTTTGAGCCTTTCTTGCACTATAACTTACTCACATTCAAATCTACCACCTACTCAGGAGACCTGGAAACCGGGTATGCATAGGTTATGAATGGAATTAAGAAAATCGTGGGTTTTGGTCGGTTCTGCAGCGGATTTGCATCGGATTTGAAGAAGCATGGGTTGTACTTGGATATGCATGGGTTTTGCATAGGCTTGCATGGGTATTGCATGGATTTGACCACTGCTGGTGAAGAATTAATGATTTTAAAAAACCACGTTCTGCACGAGCACGCATGTTTTAATCGCAGGATTGGCATCGCATCTTTCAATCTCATGGATAACACGGCTCTTAGATCTCCTGAGTAGGAGGAAGGCAAGGAAGGTAGAATAGGGATGACCTACTTTTCTTACTTTCTATTGTGAAAACGCCTAGAATGCTTAAAAATAAGGCAAAATATTGGGGGAAACTACTGGATTTGTAATTTTTTCCATTGCGGAAGTCTAGGAAAGAGGGTTATGCAAAATCCAGCCATAATCTGGCCAGAAATCGCCAATCATCCGGAATTCGCGCAAAACATAGGCGAGATCCGTCCTCATTTCAAAAGCGTACAAAATAAGCGAAGTCGAGCCAACACATGTAAGAGACCGTTAGCATTTGATGGAATGCACGACCTAAGTATCAGGACATTTCCCTCAATTTACCCACAAACACCGTTGTAAAAATACGACGGAAATTGAAGATATCAAGCCGAAAGTAGATCTATATTGATAGTTCAACTCGAAATTTATCGATGAGAAGGCGGCGTTCCAGCAACCCAATGTCCATGGATCAGAACGATGCAATAAGGAACAAATATTTTAGCTCAAAAATATGAGACGCTTAGCTTGAAAACATGAGACGCAAACCCGCAAGCCCAGGTTTGTCCACAAAATGTGGAGGGATGTAAATGTATGTGTGAAGGACACCTGTCAGGTGCTGGCAAAATCTCATTAGTCAGCGTGTATATGGAGCTGAATATCGACGTGGATGTGATATGAGCGCTGATTACAATAGCCGTCGAGCGAGGACGAACAATGGCGAGATGCCCTCTGTGAAAGTAGCGCTGCCTGTTCCAAACTTTCGAAATCTGTATTGTAGTCGAGGCGACGCTCGTCGAGCAAAATGAAATCGAGCGATGTCCTTTTCTGGTAGAAGGGAAAATATGTTCCCCCTACCGACATAACTAGCTATACTTGGATTTTCAAAGGATGTGTATGGAGAAAAGTGTGCCAAGCTAAGCCGGAAATTCCAAGCGAGAAGACGTCTGAACTAGTTGTTGTTTAATCTCGGCTTCACTAAATTTGGGCAGGTTTGTGATTTTGTTTCTTGTACCCTGAAAGTTGACGAATTGAATGACCACGAAGAAGTATGAGGTGAATGTGGCCAATTTGTCCCTTCCCAGATTCCGAGGTTACGAATCCTGGTTTTCTGCTCCAAAATTTTGGTCCTTGTGCATTTGTTATCCATGATGACGAAGGCAGACAAAATGTTAGGTGTAGTTCTAAAGTGGTAAAAGTGACACTCAACAATCCATCTCTAGGTAACCGGTAGTGTAAGGAATGTGAAATTCTACAGTCTGTTCTACAGCCGAAAAAAAAGAAGAGAAGGTCAATCTACATACATCTAAGGAGTGTCGTTCTGCAGTTTTCGTTGAGATATTCATATCACTTATTTTTTCTGGGGCTGCATGCACCACTGAGATTACCCAGGTAAACGTGTTGACACCACACAAATCCACCCACCGTTAGCACTGGCTTCAACACGTATACCCTGAGTAATCTCAATGACGCATTCATACGCTGGTGGTAAATGCGCTGTTAGCAGTTGTCCGTCTCAGCATCCGGGAAAAGATCTCGGAGGTGACTGCTTCACCGATCGTAAAAGTAGAATGGCCTGCTTTCTTCTCATGGATGTGACCACATACAAAAATAATCAAAGTGTATGCACACAAAAGCAGAACTTCTAGCTTTGCTTCCCAATTTTCAGATTTTTCTTGCATTCTCGAGAGTTTTGAATATAATAAATAAATAAATAAATAGAAAACTGTATGAACTTTTACAACATACCCTGTAAATCTGCTGGTTTTTATCTCGCTATTTGTATGAGCAGTAGTGTTTAAATACGCTGCCGATTCAACTCTAATCCAGCAAGTCTCCCTACCATTAAAAGTTTGCAAATACTCCGTAAAACCTACTACTTTGCTCGAATTCCTTATGTTAATGATGTAATACGTTATGTTATGCATGTTATCACAATATATGAATTCGGAACTTAATCAGTATCGTCACCATATACATATTTGTGCAGTTCATTATAATCCACACTTTAATGCAGAGGACTGAAATTGACTGCTGATGAATGAGATTGAGAAGAGAACGTGTCCAAAAACAAACTTCGACGATTAAGTACCGTGTTGTTTTCACTTCAGTGACCGTCACCGAAACAGAAACCTGATACTGACGTGAAAAATGTGAGGCTGTTGTTATTTTTGGAACAAAGAAACTGAATAATAAAAGCAACTGGCACTCCAAAGGTTAGCAGGGCCAACTGAACACAACAAAATTAGATTTTTTTCAAAACTAAATACGTCGAATAGCAGTCAGAGTTACCCTTTAGTAGTCAAAATTCCGCCTTCTCTTTTGAAAAGTAGGCCCTTTTGTAATGTCCTCATATGGCTAGTCATGAGGTCTTCTTCCCTAGCATAGAGTATGAAAAGGAGACCCCACCGGGAGCATCTCCTCATAAATTTGACGTAAATTTTAAGAGATGTAACATCTACCAAGGATTGGATTCCCAACTTGATCCAAGGCTAAGAAAAACATTCCTGACTTTTTGGTGTCATTATGAGTGCCTCGAAGACAAGAGCTCATCAAAGTGGAATGTTGACTTCGAATTTAGTGAGAAAATGTGGCCTAATCCATAAATTTCTCTTTATTGACAAACAGTCTCGAATTGAAACGCACACGGAATAACTACAGGTACTATGATCGAGAAGGAACAGACAAAGTTGGTGAGAATTTTCAGCGAACCATCTCTTTTGAAGGTATAATTCTTGAGAAGATCAGTATATAAACAGAAAAGGAATGAGAAAAACCATTTCTCAATAAGTGATAAACCGAATCACAGACAGTTTTTTTAGCAATTACAAAAATAAATCAATCAGTGGCTATTCGAACGAGAAAGCCACAGTGCAATAATGGCCGAACGACAAGCGAACGAAATGGATTATCCACTCCCGAAAAGTGTGAACCAGCGGCCAAATTATGGGAAAAGTACGAGCACCACGCCTGAACCAAAACTGGTTTAAACGACTTCTGCGAAAGCTTCGTGTATTACGTCATTGTTAGGGGCTCAAAAAATGAAAAGGGATCTATGAAAGGCAGCACTTCCCATGGTGTTTCTGTGCCGGTAAATATGAACGTTCTAAGGAAGATTCAGAGCCTCCTGCTCCCCTTTCTCAACGAGTCCCTTGACAAAAATAAGACATATTTTGTTTTCTTTGCCATCAACTGTAATCAGTGACTGGTTAGAGTCGTCATGACACAGTATACCCATTTTTACCTAGAGAACTCGTCCACTTTAGGAAAGCGAGTGGACCACAACTTTTCCGAGTGTGTTCGTGAATACGAGTCCTGATCAGAATTTATTAGGTTTTGAGAATTTTGAAAGTAACATTTCGACTTCCAAATTGCGGTTTCCGCATGTAGTGCAGTTGATTCACTGACGAACGCGGGGTCCCATCCTGATGTGGTCAAAATCGACTCATCCCTTCGCCCCATTACTCTCGTTATTTAATTGATTTGTAACTCACTGAATTTCGTGAATAAATGCGGTGACTGTGATAAGTGCCAGACAATTCTTCGAAATCGTAGAGCAGTGAAAAAGGAAAAACATGGGAAATTGTGGAGAGATGCACGAACTGGTGCGCCATTTGTGGGTTAAAAATTTGTGCACATAAAATTGAGTCGAGAACATAAATTGAAGTGCGTACAAAGATTAATAATATCAGGTACGAACATCCACGGAGATTGAGGAAGTCATTTTACCCGTGCCTATATTTCCAAAATCGCACAGACACGAGTATGTGGTGATTTCTTTAGCTACACATCTGCCAGAATGCCAATCCAGCTCATTTTTAGACAGAAAAATGAAGATTTCGTTGACTCCAAAAATATCACAAACAAATAAAAGCAGACAGATTGTGCGCAAGTGGTGAAAGCCCAAAGGATCTGGAATCTGGGTGAAGAATGTTGCTGAATGTTTTTTTTGCATAGCCGCCCATGAAGACATGCATAACAATTAGCCGAATTAGAGCACAAGAAATGAGACACAAATGTTCATTAGATGTTGTGATCATTAGTGATGCAGAACATGATTAAAAAAAGGTCTGGAGCAATCTTATCCCTCCTCCTTATTTTCACTGTCATGTTACGGCTTAGAAACCCATTGCGGTAACTGCACCTTTTTGGATACTAAACGTAATGAATGTTATTTCGAAAGTGATTTTCAACAACCAGAAATGAAAATTCACTTAAGGAACACTACCTACCTCTCTGAACAGAGATTGACAGCAAGGCATGGAATCCTTCCAGAAATTTTTCAAGAGAAAGTTCTTAGTTTAGCTGCTATGAGGAGAGATACACCAACAACATGTGGATTTGGAAAAGAAAAATCCTCATCATTTCATGGGAAATGGGCTGGCACATTACCAGTAACCTTTTAAGCACCAACAATTTCCATTATGCCCGCTCTCTGGGTGGCTTAGTGATCGACTAGTGTCGTTTTTGCTCAACTTCAGTAAGCCAACTTTTTCATGACCCTCGCACTTTTTCTGTGACAAGGAAAAAATCGAGGAGATGTGCCGAAGGAAGCGAGCTAATAATATCAGCATCCTCACTAAAAAGCTCACGTGAAAAAAATGGTTGTGCCCGAAAGGGCAGGACGTAAATTTCTGAAGGAAATGTAGGGAACTCGCAGCAATGGTCCGGGAATGACTAGCAAAAATGAATGTGCATCTGAAACAAAGGATTCACAGCACCTTCTAGCCTACATTTGCGTGACTAAGGGGTTCTCCTTATTGCCTGAAGACGATAATCAGCAAAGCCTGCCAGCAACGGAAAACCTTGGCATTTGTGCTGATTGCATCTAAAAACATAAGAAAAGGATTCCCACATTATTCTCCTATTCAGCCCCGTTCTGGGTATCTAAAAGGCGTTGCAGCTGAGCACATGCTCGCCAAATGACACCAGCTTCAAAAAAAACCTTCTCTTCAGGTCTTTTTTTCAATGGATCCAGATCCTGATGAGATTTTGAGCAAGCAAATACCTGCAGTACCGCCAACATCTATTGTGACGGTCTGAGCAAATGGTCAACGCCTCGGCGAGAATAGATTTGGGAGTAATGACACAATTGTTAACTTAAACGTTATTTGCTCCCTAAAATGTGGGGATGTGCATAATAAAAACACAGAGTTTCATAAATGGCAAATTTCCTCAAAGTGAGTTAACCTATAAATTCTATCTGAGGGCTTCATTGCCATAGAGAATATCCAGAGCATTTTTAGACAGTTTCAGCAAAATCTTTGCTGGAAGCGACCTGATCTATTTACTACGCAAAACAACATGTTCCAAGAGTGATAGTACCTCTGTCGTAAACTAGACGTTACTTGGGAGCTGGACGAATGTCCCCCTGGAGTGGACAACGATTTCCCACTTGTGGTTAGGATCGAATAAAAACGAATGATTTGAATAAACAATCTAGTTGGTAATTCGAGAATCGATAACAAAATTTAAATATTCTACAGGATGGGCCAAAAATAAGGTAACAACGTTCGCTTCTCCTCTAAAGAAAATTGTTCTACCTTAAAGTTGAACTCAGTTGAGATGTCCTTCCGTGACATTTTGCCAGGACAGTGCTCGGGCCCACATGTCATGTTTGATTCAGGACTCAGGCAAAAATATATTTTAGGCCCTATTGGATTCATCGATTGACCACCCATTTACTTGGGTCTCAATCAGCAGGGTTAGTAGGCTGCGGTGATACCCGAGACCAGGACTTCTTCAAAATCCTTCCGGAATTCGGATTAGTTGCGAATGCACTCGAAAAAATATTGGATCAGTTGAACCACAACCACTTGCGCGCCGTCGGCAACGACCTCACTCAGCATCTTGGGTCCTATGTCGGAGCTGACAGAGGATGTTCCGGTGAGAAGGGTTGCCTTGTGTTAAATATGACCTAGTAAACATAAATCCTACAAATATGTTTGAAATTGTAAATAAATTCTTTTTTGATGTACACGTTTCTGTGTTACTGTATTTATGGCCCACCCTGTAGAAAAATAGATCCGTGCAGCCTTTCTTGTCGTTTAACCGCAGCTGCATTCCTCTCTATTGTTCGAGTATTCTTTTCCGGTTCATTCAAAACCGACTGTTTAGGTTCGAAGGTACTATCTCAAGGGCTACTCGCTCTTGACTACGTGGAGTCACAACCGAATCTGAGCTCAAGACAGCACAGCTTTCGTTTCAAAGCAAAACACGTGTAGGTACATACCGTAAATAGGGTTAATCTGCCACGGTTTATCGATTTACGAGACCACTAATTTCCCGCAAACGCTCCATTGTCTCAGCAATGCTATTAACTTTCTCGAGGAGCTTCCCGATCTTAGGTCTTGCCTGATTGCCTCCGAACTCATTTAGTTCCAAAGTACCATAGTAATTACGGCTTTCCCCAGAGTTTTGATCTCAGTTCGGTTTTTTCGAGGGGAAATGATTGCTCACGTGCAGTTCTGGTGTTAGATTCCTGAACCGCAACGTTTTTGTTCCAATAGCGGAGGTTGGATGCGTGCATTATGAGATGCGGTTATTAAATTTGAATTCCACAGAGAAAAAGAGAATCCAATAGTTATCAATTCTCCTCTCTTTCAAGGAGAGGAACGATGTTAAAAGCCTTCAATCTTCCCGAAAAGGGTCAGAGGCAAATGTTGGACCCGATTCAAACCGTAGCGGCATCTTCATGCGAATGACAGCGCGAACTACCAAAGTAATTTATCCAGTCGCAGATGTGACTCTCTGGAAAATTATGCCTGTGGTCCACAACATCCTAGGCAGTGAAAGTGTGAGTGAAAACCAGTGCGAAACAGCCAACCAGCCGCCTGGTGGAAGTAAACGAGATTTTGATGAAATCCTGCTGTGAAAGCGGTCTCAGCCACATTTCTTTGGCCGAGATGGATTTCACGACGTACTGGAAGATGCGTTGCGTAGCGAACCGATTTGATTCAATATCTCTATCATAGAAAATAATGTCCACAATCCAGCTAAACAAAAATCGAAATTCTATACTTGCTGACAACATGCTGTACTGCTCGGGTGTAATAACAGGGAAGTGTTTTCAAAACGGGCAGGGTATAGAAAGAGAACATCGTGCAGCGGAGCCTATTTCACAAGCGATTTCGACGTAGCGATTCGATCCGTACAAAAGCAGGTATGAACGCAGCGTCTGAAGATGTATCGCAGCGCGTGCCTGAAAAAACTGTGGTGCTTTACCTGGCCTGGATTCATGACCACATAATCGTGCGAGCTCGGGTTAGCAAACCAACTTTTACCTCCGCCGTCTCCTCATATTAAACAATCTATTGGATAACCAATCGTGCCAACACTCGGTGACTTTAGTGGCTAACATTTCATGAATTCCAGCTCAGGCAACAGGAAATGTTGTAAAATTCAGATTGACGCTTACTTTTGCGTCTTCTGACACAAGCGAAAGTCAAATTTATATGGAGAATTGGTATCTAACCTAGGACTAGCATTGTGATCCCTCCGAACTCGAGCTTTCTTGGAGGCGAAACAGGGTTTAAAAGACGCCAAAACAATGTCTCTTCTACTCCTCTACATCCGTTGTCAAAGGAATAACTACGTAGACCATGCTACACTATAGCCTAGGGACACTGTGAAACACTGTAAAACAGCTCTCGTATGCAAATTTGTGGGATAAAGATGCTTATTCTACTCGGAAAGGCATGAAATTAGTTTTCTGAATGAAAGCAAGACCTATGTGGTAGCGTGTCTTACTTGATGTAAAAAAACCAAGAGGATATCTGCTACTTAAGTCCAGGATTTTCAGAATGCCCCAGTGATGGTCTCCAGCAGTGCAGATTTGCGAGCTTGCGAGCTGACCAGTCAAAAATGAAGTAGAACCTAATAGGATAGAACATCAGCTTCCTGCTTCTAATCTCCTTCAGTGCCTGCTGCCCATTTGGATACCGACCAACTACGATTCATTGGCATAGAGTGGTGCATAGTTTTTTTTGTTAAAGTAATGTGTTCATAGCTTTGTTAGAATTATCGAAACTCAAATATTCTCCATTTTCTTCTAGTTCGAGTGCTATGAATCGAAATCAGTAACGAACATTTAAAGTGTCTCTTTTCACTTCATTGGGTGCCGTCAGGTCTATAATAGAAAAAACTGCTTCCGATTCTGTGATTGTGAGCCAGACCTCATTTTACCTGAGAATCCAAAGTCCCCATGGTGCTATTGATTTGAAATTATTTCCAGCATTCGAAATTGCCTGGTATTATAAGCTATAGTAAGAAGAATTAAGCAAATTCCATGCCATCGGGTGGTCTAACGATTCCAAATTCTAAGGAGCGCAAAAATTAAGGAGCGACCCAGAAAGGAAATTAGGTGAAGGATTTTTGAGCCTTTTGACTAAAGTAGGAAATTGGAAGTGGATTCATAGTCAACTTTGGGCAACGAGACTTGGCATAAAAAGAATTACTAACCAGTGAAAAAGGAATAAAATGAGCACTTTATAGAATGATTTGTGGGGTGTTCACGGACACAAGCTGCGGAGCAGCCATCAATGGTACATAATTCCACTTCCTGGTGAGCTATGAACAACATCATAGAATCCAAAATTATCACAATTGGAGGAAAGTAAATATGATTTGTAGACTCGCACTCCTGCCGTTATTAGTATACACAATTCAATGAGCTACTGTATTCGAGTGGAAGTACATGATTCTATTTAAAGAAGTTAGATGTTAGATATCTGATGTATGTACGTAGATATAAAGATAGTGAAAAATAAGGTGTTCACATCAACGCTTATACGTGGCAGGCCATCCGGCATAACGGTCCTGTAGAATTCTTACTAGAGCAACTTAGAGTTAAGATACAGTAGATACAGCTTCATTTACGACGCGGCCGTTCGAGAAATCGCAGAGAATTCTTCTTCTTAACAAGTTGGCTTCGCGACCATTAACATAACGATTGAGTTAGGCAATCGTTGCACCATGCAAGGGCAGTATACGTGGTCTAAACCCAACAGATTCAAACGAATTTTCCATTTTCCCATTGTAAGAAGTGACGAAATCCAGGAATTATGTATTCCTCATTGCAAGTTCAACTATAAAGAAATTCTAGCCTTGTTAAGTTTGCCCAGGTGTTGATTGTGCACTTTACTAAGTGTCACTTGAAAAATCTACATCTTCCTCTAAGATGTCATGAAAAAATTGCAATTCTCCAGTTTTTTCTTATTTGCTTTTCATTTCTCTCCAAGTGCTCACGTAATAAGCGTTACTTCGAAGTCTGTTACACATATGTATTAGGATTTGAGCGAAATTAGTGGAAAAGGACAGTGAAAAACACGATTCACACGTGAGAATAAAGCAGAACTTTACTGTCTGCCGTTTACAGTGCAAAGTGCAAGTAATCGCAGACACTCAGGTGTCGTCACTTCGAAAACCCAGTAAAAAATGAAAGTAATTATGCTGCTCAAAGTGTCGTCATCATTACCTGAATTGAAACTATTGTCATCAGATTACTCCCTAATAACTGGAACAAGAAGAGTGACAAATTAAGCTAATGTCCAAGTGCTCAATATTTGCGAGACATATGCGTCAGCAGTACAAAAAAAGTACAACAGTATGCAGCAGTACATGTCCAATATGTATATGTAGATATCAAGATAGAATTTTAAGGAAAGTGCAACACCTTTTTTATTATAAAAGTAAGATCTGATATTGTATTGCATATATGATATAAATATATGTATTGTTTCTCCCTGTAAAAGTTTGGAAATGTCCGAATTCCTTAGGCGATCTCGAGATCGCAGAGCTCACGTGGAATTCACACAGATAGTTTATAAAATTTAAGGGCCTTCTTACAATGATGATTTGGATAAAGCCTAATTTCGCACCCAATTCTTGGATATGGATCCACCCCTTTCCATAGTCAGTCCACGGAGCCCAAATGGTCATTTTTATACGGTTTTCACTGCAACATGCTGGTAAGCGTTGTTCCAAACCACGAATGGTCTGTTAGCTCAGAGATGGCACCTGCGCCGGCTTTGTCCGCAATTACGACTTTGCCCGCAAAATACGTCTGGAAGGAGATTTTAGTAAATGGCAAATGAGAAACATCAAAATGGAAGGAATCACACCAGATAAAAAAATAAAAATAAAATAAATAAAGTAAAAAAAGTGCAAAAGTTATATCACTTAGCCGAATACGTGATGAGGTCGTAGTTGCGGCCAAAGTCTAACCTTCCATGAGCTAACAGAGTGTATGTTCAACTGTGTTGGGCTTATATTCAGAAGTTTTTTCTTGATAATTTTCAACGGAAGGGCAGAGCATTCGTTGGTTATTTTCCAGCCAAAGTACAAAGAGTGGTTAAAAAAGTTTTAAAATCAATTGTACACACATACACAGTATACACATTATTACGAAAGCATCTCCATTTCATCACCTCCTCCAGAGCGTGAAAATGAAATAATCAAAACTTAATAACTATCAAAGGAGAGGCGCTTTCGTAATGTGAGCTAATAATATGCTCCATGGTGGCGGTTTAAAAAAATCAAAGAAGTGTCTGAAGCACAGCCGGAAATGAGGCTTGCAATGGGAGATGTTCATGGCCGCACATTCTAATGAAAGCAATGGTTATATCGCATCATTAAAAAAACAAAATTATTGCCAAAGTAAGCCAGGCAAACGATATCTAACCACAATAAATAAGAATGGAATGTCGCGATGTAGGAAAATAGTTCAAAAACTCGTAAAATTGCAGTAATCTGTAGGTGAAAGATGACGATATCATACAAGTCAAATAATAGAGATCTGATCTTGGATTTCTATAATTTTACGTGTCTCGAGTTATGAAGATGTGCATACGTACGCGTATTCAAAAAAAGAATGAATAAATAAACACGTACATACATATGTATGCACAATTCTGTAAATGTTAGCGGATACCACTAGACTGCAACTTCCAACTCTTCCTCCAGAAAAAAATTTTTCTTAAGGAATCTAAATTTTGATCTCTCATGAGTGCCTAGAAGAGTCATGAAACTTTGAGTTTCTAAACATTACTCCAACCGTAATTATGTACGAAAGTTTGAAAGGATATAGTACGTTTGGACTGCACCGTAGTACGCACAGCCTGGTCTGGAAAACTTGTTGGGTGGTGGTGCTCCTCAGAAGCGCGGCGGGACCCAACCGAAAGATGCGGAAAAAACATGCACCAGTGAGAGAGTCGAGTAAATACGTATGTAGGTCTAGCAACGCTTCTCAAGACGGCGCGGGTATCATTCATTAATTTTTGGGACATACTGTATACGCAGGTGCGAAAATTCGAAGAAATCCGGTATTTCAAGGTCAGTTGCAAATGCCCACGAATGTGAGTAAGAAATTTGAAAACTCAGATGTAGCATAATACTATCTTGCATTGGACTAGAAGCCTTAAATTTCAATAAAATATTCTTGTGACATCGTGCACGATGTTATTTGCACGCTTATATGAGGATAATAAGTTGTTGCTATGTGCTATAGCTAAGAGATGAGTTCGTGGAAGCTCCATGAGCGACAACTCTCGAGCTCTCATTTCCCTTTTTCCTTCCGCATATTGAATAGCTGCAGAGCTGCAAATGCTAAATATTCGGTGAAAAAAAAACTTGGAAACTTGACTGAATGGAGTTGGAGAATACAGGCAGCTAAGTACTGACAGCGAAGTGTTGGTGTGCAGCGAATTCGAAGGAAAAACGACAATTTAACGGGGCGGAGCCTCTAAATGTGCCGTCTGCTCATCTCGTGGTTTCGTATAGTAATTAGGGCTGTAAGGTCGAGGGACCTTTACGGGGGCGTAGATCCATAGATCCAACAAAGCTTCATCCATCGGGACTGAGTAGATAGCAGGTACACATTACATACAGGACATGCACATACAGGCCCTAGGTGCATCCTTAAAATTACCCATGGTAAATGTGTCACATTATCCAAATCTACCTTTATATAGCAGAAATCAGCATTTACTCATTGAATTATACCAACGGGTATGAGAACGCCGAATGCATCGATGCCCAGAATGGCTAAGAAGTAATCGAAAAACTTGCAGAGAAGAGTGAAAAATCAGATAAAAAAATAAAGCTATGGAAGGACAATCAGTTCTCATAGTCCATCCGCTTCCGTTCGATTTTTCAGGACTAGGATCCACAGAGTGACAGCTTCGTCAGGCCCCTTACGGCCTAAATAGTATCATAATGTATTCTCGATACTGAGCGCCAATGAATGCCTCATCAGGAGACGAGCTCACATATTCTCCTTGATCGGGCTTTCTTCGGAATGAGCGTTTCGGGGGAAAATGGAATCAAACTGCGGCTTCCAAAATGCCTGGTGAAAAGGAGCTGAGGATGAGGGATATGAAAGTATTAGGCTCGTGCAAAAGAAATGGCGCGCTTTTGTGTTGACTCCGCTTTTTTCCAGAACAAATGAACGGAAACCTCGGCGGATGATATAATATATTCTTGCGTTTGACAGGGATCACTGCTTATTGCATGGACAGGTCGCAGAGGTCCTGCGTACAGAACTCGGAAAACTGAGAAGCGAAGAACAAGGAAACTTCCGATCTCAGGTCATCAAGTTTGGCAAATCTTCTCTTGTGGGATAGAGAGTGTGGGAGCAGGGAGAAATATTGCAGTTTTTCTGAAGATTACGACGAATTTCTGAAAGTCTCCTTCTAGAGTCATCAAAATCTAAGCCAGCTCTCTCAAGCAAACTTCGGCCAAACATTGGGGTGTAGAGAATGTGCTTTTGAGCATCTCGAGCGCTTTTCCAGCAAACCGCTGGCGAATTTTCAGAGCAGATAACAGCAAGAGGCATTGCTAAATGTGCCCTTCCGAAAAAGGTGATTGGAGGTTATCACACATCTGAAATCCTACAAGTAACAAGGAAAAGGCTTTAAAAAGCGCTCATCCACATTTCTAGAACACATGTGGAATAAGTGCTGACATTGTGATATAATTCAAAGAAGGTGTCTTGGGCTGTGTTGCTTGCGGTACTACAGAAAAGTGCTCAAAATTCAGAAAACTGAAAGCGAGATTTCTGGAACTTTTCAATTGTTTCGTGACTTCTAACGCCACCCGAGACATCCCTTATACGTACAGCACAAAACAGCCTGCGTTGCACTACAAGTGTGGGACCATATCTGGATGCATTGTTATCTTGGAAGGAAATTACATGACTTTGGAAAAAAGAAGTGCGTCATTTCTTTTGCACCAACCTAATACCTTTCGAACAAATATGGACCTGTTCTTCCATCATTTTCAGCAAAAGCGAAGCAACGGCTGTTGGAAGTAAAACATCAGAGTCCAGTGGATGTTGCTCGCACAGAATTTATAAGAGAACGAGCTTGAATACCACTATTTAGTGATAGTATTCACTAAGGTAAATTTTTTTCTACTCGAGAAAACATTATGGACGTCTAAAGCAACGTTAAGAAGCCAATAGAAAGAGCAATCTAACATAGCCTCTTCATTTAGTTGTAAATTTTCTGTGATGAAATGGAATTGGGAGAATAGCTATTTTTGATTAAAAAAGACTTCAAGAAATATCCCAACTGAAGGTAGGAAAACCAACTATATCTGTTTGGAAGAAAAAAATTGAGTACGTTGCAAAGACCGTGAAAATGGAAGAAATAATAAATAAAAATGAACAGGGAAGGAATGGGCCTGCGGTTATCCGTGCTGATTTGAATTCTAAACTTCTCAATCAAAAAAAAGTTCCCTGGGAGATGAGCCGTTAGAAGAGGTCTTACAAAAATCGGAAAAATCGAAAGTTTTTGGTTTTGATACACCAAATAATGAAAAAATAAAGGCTGAATTTCGTGGCAAAGTCAAAAAAACATGACCATGTCCCATGAGTTTGAAAACGCGCGAGAATATCCTTTACGCAGAATCTGAGCCCGTTGGCTAGAAGTAATAAAAAGAAAGTTTCGTAGTTTGTCCATGGAGAAATAGGTTTCATTCGGCAGCGGAAACGCTTGTACTCTCGTGGATAACAATAACTTTGTGGAAGATGGAGAGAAAGGAGTAGAAGCACACAGAAGCAAACGACGCCAACAGTACCATACCATGCTGTTGGTTTGCTTTTTTTGCTCCATTTCTTCCGAGTATACATATAACACCCGCAAAGGGAGTGCAAGTCACAGTCCGGTAGCTCAGAGAAGTCCGATGCTGTGACTTTGTCCGCAATTTCGACTCCATGACGGTGTGGGACAACTAGTCTAAATTTTACACTTTTTCAGCATGCAGGTAGTGCGATTCATTCCATTTTGATGTCTTCGTACAGCCCTTAAGTAGAATCTCCTTCCAGATGCATCCTACGGCGTCCTGCCAGTGATGAGGCTAGTGCGGTCGTAATTGCAGACAAAGCCACTTCACCGGCCCTCTCTGAGCTAACAGGCCATGTGTATACATGCGAAAAATGTAAAACATAATACGCTTGTAGCAACTTTCTTGTTACAGGAACTGAGTTTGCACAGTCCTCAGAATTTTAACAAAAAAAATGAAACAGCTCTGATCGCAACCATTCCTGAAAATCCTCTCAAAGAAAAAAATGATAGGACGTACCGTAATATGCATTCGAGCGTTTTGCATCGTCGCAAGTACCTCAGCGTGGACTGTATCTTAGAGTCATCTGTTCGTAAGTCACCTGAGAGCCACCGAAGAGGGAAAGCTCCCCCGTCCATTTCTGCAAATACAGGAGATTCATTTTGGGAATTATTCCTAGAAGTCGTATAGTTCACCGATAAGAACGAGGTTCTAACGAGAATACACGAAAATAACCAACGATTCGTAGCACAAAGGCTTTATAGTAGCATGAATGCCGAACACGGACAAAATGCTAAATAAGGTTTAAAAAACGGAAGAGATGTGGAAACGCATTAACGAAAAGGGAAAAGCACAACTGTGAAAAGGATTTTTCAAAAAAAAAAGGCTATTTATGTGAGGAAACCAGCTCTGTGATGGGGAAATAAGGAAGAAATCCATAAATGAGGAAGTCGAGAGCACCTATTTCACAAGCGCTCGCTTGTGAGTAGAGAGAACAAAACCTGGCTCTTGTATAAATACGCACTCTGATCTCATAGCTAGAAACCCATAAACTCCAGCGACAAATTCCACCCGAAAGCTCATGCACATTCAGGAACACATTTCCCATGAGGAACCCCATAGAAAACAGTGGAATTGCATCAATGGATTCTAATACTGCATCACTCGTTGGTATGGAAAATATGTATACACTTCCGCCAGTGTTCGTGCAACGATTTGGGCCAGGTGTGTGTTTATACATAGTTTTGTGAAGTCTACCGCTTCAACAACATTCAAAAAATCATGTGATCCAGTTTTTCTCGTCATAGCTGCAAGTTTATATGCCATATGGACGATGAGGTCTGAAAATGTTAGGGGAAGTTTTACTGCTTCTGGAGAGGCATCTGCCTCAGGTTTATGTAGGCTCATTTAGAATTGTACACAAGCGCTGCAGCGTGAGTAAATTTAGTAACAAATATTAGCGGAAGAGCGCGTAGTCTCCCTTTTTTTCCCATATAGCCGGAAACCATTTAGTTTACCCATCTGGGTAGAGAACCTTTTTGTAAGATATCAAGGACAGGGACAGGGAAGACTGCAGTGCAAACGCCAAAGCATTCAACTCACTTAGAAAATATGTAGCTTAAAAACTTGTTGACGCTAGGATCGTTCTAAAATCCGACTGCCAAGTGAGGGGAACTGGAAATTTCTTGTTTACCCTTGGATAGGTCGCAAAAGTCACCATGGCTTCAATCACACCACATTTTTACGCTGCAACTCGTCTATTGTTCACGAAACTGTACTGCTAGACTCCCCGGATGCATCAATGAGATTACCCATGGTGAACGTGTTGACAAACCCGAATTTGCCCTTCACATAGCACCAATCAATATGTTTACACGTGCGTAATGTTGCATATACCCAATTGGTGGCCATGGTTATAGATCACCCATTCTTCCAATGACGCATACGGGTCCAGAATCCCTCCTCTGTATCTTATGGAGAACCATGACTAGTTTTGTACAGGTAGCACAAGAGGAATAGTGGAGGGATGAATATTTAAATAAATCACTGTGGTAAGTGAATAGAGGACATTTGTGGAGCATGACAGAACGGGTAATAGGACGGAAATTAGAGCCACCTAAAGCAAAGCAGACGGGTTATGTGGAAGTGGCCGAGAAAGAGATGAAGCCTTTCGCAAAAATCCATGCCATCGTCTCTTCCCCTTCCTACAGGAGAGGCGTATCTGTTCACTGTAAGCAATTTGTGTGTTACAAAAAATAATTCAAAAGAAATATAAGACGAAATTTCGGAAGAATGATCTTGCAAAGGAACCACAACCCATGACACCGCAGAAATTCCATCATGCGAAATGAGAATGCCGCGCAGAGATCTACGCCTGCACTTTTTCCAGAATGCTAATTTTGCGTTTGAACTAAACAGGAAACCGGCGGCTTTGCACACGACCAGACCAACAGAGTTTGCTCTGGAAAGCAAAAGATTGCGGCTAAAATCAAAACTTTTAAGGCCCAACGTTAAACTGTAGACACTAATAACCCAATAATCATACGGAATTAATTCTGAGAGCTGCGGCTGTTATACAGAAACGACCGAGTGATCTCTGTAAGAATGTTTTCTGTCAGAATCTTAAGAAGCCGTATCATTCGGGGGGACGGCTTCTTGACCAGACATACAAATGTTCCCGAATACCTGCGAGAAAAACGTAGGGTTTCGATCAAAGCCACCACGAGTTGAATTGAGATAACCCGCGTGGCAACACCTGGAAATCCGTGAAAAGAAAATTTTGTTGAAAGACATATTTTATTGAGTTGGTGCAAAAAAGGGGCGTTTTTGGTGTTGACGTCTTTTTTTCCACATCTTCGATAAACGGCAACTTCCACGGATGGTACAATTCCTTTGATGAGCAGGGATCATTGCTTGCCGGATGAGGAGGTCCTTAACGCCGTGCGCTCAGAACTTGCGGAACTGCAAAGGGAACAACGAGGAGACATTTTGAGGTACTCATATTTGACAATTTTTTTCTTGAGAGATAAAGGATTCGGGGCTGTGAAAATCGGCAGTAATTCTATAATTTCGTAGACAATTACTATGCTACTGCGAGAATACTATTAGTATGTACTTGACCGTTCTCCACTTAAGTTATCAGAGTTTGAGCCAGCTCTCGGAAGCAAATTTTGGTCAGCAGTTGAGGAGCAAAAAACGCACCTTTGAGTATCTAGTATGTAGATGAAATCATTTCTCGGTAACGAAAAAGTGCTGTTTTTTTTCTAAATCGCACCCACATGTGATTAGAAGCACAATAGCAGTCAGATGATTGCCGCGATAGATAGTCGGATGAAATCCTCTCACAGACCTCACAATTCGCTTTGACTTTGTAACAGTTGAACATATGAAAATTGTTGCTGTAGTTGATGAATTTGTTATCCTGATCGGTAAGAAATCCTGGAATAATCGCGTGAGGTACCACTCTCGTCCTTATCGCGTTCTAAGCCTGAGAAATAGATTTATTGTGCAGTGTAACAACTTCCTTAGAAAAATGAGGGATTTCGGGCATAACTTTCAAAAAAGGTACCAGCTGATTCGAATGGGAGAGAGTCGATGCAGCGGTCATCGGCGAGTCCCTCTTAATTGTATCCTTATGTGATTTTGGCACCTGAGCGCCAAAATTCCAGATTTTCTGACTCTGAGCATATCACTAGATACAGTCTATTAGCTCACAGAGGGCGCCCGATCCGACTTTGTCCGCAACTACGACTTCACCATTTTTAGGCTAACCGATCTATTTTTTGCACTTTTTTGATATCCATATGGTGTGGTTCCTTCCATTCTTATGTTTCCCCACTGCCATCCGCTAAAATATCCTTCCAGACGCATTCTGCAGGCAAAGTCGTAATTGCAGACAATGTCAGATCAGGCGCCATCTGTGAGCTAATAGACCATAGATTAGGTCACCCTGATTCCGAATAGCTGCTTTATTTTGGAAATTGGCAGAATGGAAAAGCCGATGCGACGAAAAACAACGAGAAATCGTAGATATTGCGCAGTTTTATCAAGTGACACCGCTAGCAATGTAGTAGATCGCTTAAAGCAAACAACAGAAGATGTTCCTTTCAAAAAATAACTCACTGGGATTCATGTAGGCAGAATCTCAGAAATAACAAGGAAAATGTTTCAAAAAATGCTCAACCACGTTTCCCCAACAGCGAAGCCACTGCACCCAATCTCACCTATGGAGTGGGTACTGATATTCTGACCTAGTATGAAGAACGTGTTCAGAACTGTATTGCATTTTATGCTTTCTCAAGATCAAAAAAAATTAAAAGGGCTACTTTTGGGATGTTTCAGTTGTTTCATGAACCCTAACCTCAGCCGACATCTTTCATACGTACAGCGTAAAACTGCTTGCTTTGCTCAATAAATGTGCAACCATATCTGGATATCATACAATTTCCAAGTAAAATGTCGGTTTTGAAGAAAAGTGCGCCATTGCTTTTGCACCAACTATCATAATAAGATCTCTCTGAATTACCTTCAAGATCCATTCACGTGGTCGGACAATATAAAAGTACTGAATACATTCCAGGAAGGTTCGAATAAGTAGCGATGTCACAGCACGGTTTCATATGAAGGACACAGCACAGTTATGAATATTGTGGTAGTCAGTGATCAACGAGATTTTTCATTTACTTATTCAGAACCATAGTGAGGCTCCAGGAGGTTCAGCAAAAATACTTCGGTACCGAGCAGTAGAATCCGTGAGCTAATCATCCCTATCAGACCACAGTTAGCGAATGAGCAATGAATGCTCGCAAAACGCCACCAATTCCGCACCATAACACGCTCAGCTGGTATGAGGCTTTCGCTCTGCTCGGTTCTTGAGCCAGCCTTGACAACGTCTCACATCTGGTTGATGTGGGAACAACTCCATTAGCGACATGTGTAAAACGTAGCAGAGAATGAGATTAGGTCGACGACGTTGCAGCAAAGGCAGACCAGCGAGTTCTGACGACATTTGGATAACTAACTGCATGTGGACGTTAGTAATCCAGAATTGAGGGGGCTCCATAATACTATTAACTTTTTCCCTCAATTCCTTCTTATTGGGCTAAGGAAGAAGCCTAGTTAGACTCGTTTTCCAGAATATGCATTCGCAGCGTTGTTGTACAGGTTGTGATGCATGCATACCAGTGTACCAGTATCCAACGTACGAATTAGGAGGAATCTGGGCAGGAGGGAGGGAGAAGGTTCTGGGGGATGGATCGACAAAGTCGCTAGTTTATAAAATAGGCAAAAATATGAAATATCCAAAAACTTCACACTGAGCTATCTCCTAATTTTAGTAACTATTATTCCTCATGGATACCAGCGTTGGCCAATGGAAGACGAGATTTAGACGCAGCTTATCACCTGAGTGTTGAGTGATTTCATTCGAGTTCAAACAAAGACGATGACAAGCACTTCTCCTTACCAGAAGCCGCCCTCCACTATAAGTGTGCCATCTCCAAAATTCCTTTTGCAGAAGAGCTGCGACGATCTATCCGTAGCCGTTTTCATCTACGCCATCACAAGGAGGCTTCCCCTCATTAAAGAGCATCATTTGAATACAAATTTTTGGTTTTCAGAAGCTTCAATGAATAATGCGTAATTTTCCCAAGTCTGTTGCCATGTTCTTCCTGGCAATCTTCAGCCAAGCGATCTTATGAGACTCCGTCAACCTAGGAGCATGTCTAAGACGACAATGGACGGCGTTACCGTTACGTTTACTGCCCGTTGATAACTGGCTCGAACCCCGTTATTGAATACCATGGCGCTTGAAACCATTCGTTATATCCGGCGCTCTACATACGATGACAGCTCGCTAGACCTCCGAGATCTTCTGCTTTGACCACAAGAGTCAGAATCTTGCACGTTGGCTCCAACGGCTTCTGATTCCCGTACAACATGGTTGGTAATCCTGTCACTACAGAAGCCCGCATCGTGGGAAGACCTTGTCTGCGCCTGTTCCGCCTCAGAAGACTCCGATCCTGTTGAAATTGAGGGCTTGAATGAGGACCACTTGCCAGTGCTCAATGCAAAACAGGGATTAGAAATATCGTATATGTAGATGTTTTTATTCATTTTATACTATGAGTGCCCGTATAATTATGATACACCGCAAGATGGGACCAAACACGGGCCATACTTAATTTTTCCATTTTCAAATCCAAACTATTGTGAAGTAGGGTTTTCGGGTCCGCTGAGTTGATTGGTCAAGAGCATGTGAAAATGCAGATACCGCTATTTTTGAGGAGCCCGTATATTTATGATACGCACTGCAGTACAGACGAATTCCTCCTTCGAAATCTCCCTGCACTCCTTAACATTCAGTAAATTTCGTTTTTATCTGAGGATTTGCAACGATTCCCCGCTTAGCCTCTCCATCGGCGAATCATTGTGAGATTAGCCAGTTTCCGATAGACGGTAACATAATGATACCGACATCGCCAACATGATTTTTTCCTGACACCAAGCATTAACCTATTGCCGTCATTACATTTCACAGATACATACCTTGCTTTTCGCTCTTGATTCACACGATTTTCATGAATACCTCTTACATTAAGTGAACGATGCCGCTACTACGAAAGACGCCCTGTCCCAAGGGCACCCCTGTTGGAACTTTGCAGAGAAGGCCTATACAAAATCGGGCTATAGTTTGGAAAACGTGCTTGCTCTGGCAAAGGAAGGTGTGATCTTCTTCCGGGTCAAGTTTCGTCGACTGGCCAGCGGACTCAGAGTGCTCTTCGAAGGATGCTCAGCCTGAAAGTGGCATCATCACCAGAAGACTGCCACCTGGCCCAGCCACTCTTCTTAGACAGTGAGAATGATAACTCCAAAGTAATTCCCTCTCGTGAAAGTCACATTTTGCACCAGAAAGCCCCAGAGGAATTTTAAGGGGTCTCTTTGCTTAGGTCCATCATCGTGGAAAAACCCTATAAATTTTTTTTCTAAAGGGTTCAATACATAGCATCGAAGCCTGCCCGAGGTGTTGATTTTGTACTTTTTCCACACATTACACTAGATGGGTTTTGCTTGTTATCCACCGTTGGGGAAATTTCAAACACCAGACTGCGCTCTGCTCGGAGAAAGCAACTTTCATGACAACTGACTCCTTCAACTTCTTTTCTCGCCATCTTCTCGGAACCTTAAAATGCGCTTACGATAACTTTGGCAACATTTTTACAAAGAGTTTAGATTTGACTGTAACAAAAGCTGTTTAACTAGAACCTAGGTATCTCAATATGAGAAGAATGCAACTAACCAGAGTTTCAAAAAATGAGAATCTTTTGAGACTACACATAAGGATCATTAAGAGGAAATATGTTGTAGGACCTCGATTGTTGTGTGTCTGGAGTGCCGTGCTTCGTATTCACTAACTATGCAACTATTCTGGTTGTTCTAACAAACTTTTAAACTACTACTACCGGACAAGCACAACTAAATAATTTTTCAAAAATGGTAACTAGAATTAGAAAATGATCTCACAGGCATTTCGCAGGTCCGATCATTTCTGAATCTCAGGTATGGTAGACCACTATGATTTATAGATTCGTTAGCCGAACATGAGGTCGTCGGTAGTACTGTTTATTGGCCTACGGTATTGAATACGTTTGTAGTACCTGGAGAAGAAATCAAATTCCCTGAACATGGTAAAATTTTCAGCTACAAATTTGTGGATGATATAGGGACCAATGCCATCGAAAAAAAACCCTGAAAAAAACTTCATTGTTTATTTCTTGAAAATAATTTGAATGTGAATTATTTTTCGACTCACAAGTCCTCCTATGGAAGAGGCATGAGGAAATGAGGAAGGAGAGATGGAGAGGGTTATATCAAGAAAGCACAACTGTCTTAAGTAATAGCAAAACACAACTGTCTTTTGTAATAGCAAAACTATGACACGTTTTCCGCTGCGGCGGTCGAGTTCTTCATGAGAAAGACAGTTGGCATAGTGCATGTGGTGTTAAATTCTCATCTGTACCGTATAACACCGCCTACCACACGAGATCGTGGGTCATTTACCAGACATTCTGCACAGGATCTCTATGAATGACGTGTTGAAGCCTATTCCCTCACATGATAGTCAGCAGCTATTATAGTAAGCGTAACACTTGTTTTTGACGACAGGTACTTACTAAAAAGGCTATCAAAACAGTGAAACTGGATCATTTAAAAGATTTCATGACGTGAAGATGGGTATCATGAGAGAAATAGGAAACAGAGCTATCAATTAGAATTCGTCACTGACCCGTGTCAAAACAGACAAAATTCTAATTACTTAGCAGTATACTAATATGTATGCACTATAAAACCGGTATCATGTGGGAAGGCCCATTCGTAAAAAAAGCACGGAAAGCAAAAAGCAATTCGTCTTGAAGGAGCAGATGACTGGGCTCAGGCATTACATACTAGAAAATAATAAATGTACGCAACTTCGTAATGGATGTTACCCAAAAAGAAACATTTGTAGAGGGAGTGTTGTTGATTTACCCCAACGGGAAGGTAAGGTGGTGGTTTTCTAAAGTTTGGTAAATGAATTTGAAGCGGTATAACTACAGCGCGTGAAAAGTGTCTTACCGATATCCCATTCACAAGCCCTTGCTGCCCTTCCATTTTCTTCCCGTTAGACAGTGCACCATCGATTTTCAGAGAAATGTGGGAAAATGAGGTGAAGGGTGGAATGAAATAGTGCAAGTGCCTTACAAATGGCAGAGTTAGTCGATGTCAAAATAATAGAAGTGGGACTAGTTGATTTCAGGAAAAAAATTTCGCTAAAAATTCGCATAATTTCCTCCTCCACATACATACGCAGTACCGTAAAGAGTTACGGTAGGAATACCATAAGCTCCAAGAGATTGTGTGGAGGCGAGGGCTAGGCAAGAGTTTTGGAAACTATTCTACAAACTTTTTTGCAAAATTTAATTCCAGCCCAACCTCGTGAACAGCTCAGAGATTGAAATTCATTGTTTCTACCATCAGTTTTAATTTTTTATTCCTAATATTTCATTTGAAACAATTATTTTCGAGAGGGCTCAGGTGTATTTCTCTCTCTAGATCTCGGCACACATGGTACTTCCAGAGAGCTTCCGTTTTTGAAGTTCTTCTAGCGCTCATTTCTCACGAAGACCTCAGTTTTCTCTCCTTCACACTCCACCCCCACCACTCCCCTTCATTGTCTTCTCTCTTCTCTCCCTTAGACGGTCACTTTGGATACAATAAAATTCGCGAACGTTTCGCCCTAGCAGTAAGGAGGGGGGTACTCTATGTAGGTGCCTACATGGCACTTCTTTGCGGTCACAGCAAGTCTTCTGCAGAAAATTCGAAGAAATAAAGCGGATTCCTTTGCTGCAAAAGCATGCGAAATAACGTTAGTAGGTGTGGCTAGTATATAAATTAACTTACCTTCCCACACAAAATAATGTTCTAGAAAACTCTAAGACACCTGCCGTAACCGCACAAAAGTGACATTATAGCGCAAATTCGATATCATATCCGTAAGCGAAATAATAACATTTTTTTGCAAAGTATGAGAAAAAAAACAGCTTCATGTGTATGACAATAGGGTGTCTCAGGACATTTTTCATTCAGCAAGGTACAACATCTAGTGGGAGTAAGTAACACAGATCAGGAAGAAATCTAGATATGTCCCCTTGAACGAACTGTTCCCTGTCCAAATAGTCTGGCGAGTAGTATGAACCGTTGTTTTTGCCTTAGTAAAACTATAGCCCAGCGTTCGTTGATCATGAAACCTGGGCATTCATGTGTGATTGTATTCAATTTCTCTTCTGTGCGTGTGGTTTTCATTAGGACACGGTTTTTCTCCGGCCTAACTTTCGATAACGTCTTCTGAGTCGTCCTCAGAAGCATGGAAGTGGTTCTAGCTTATTTATTCATGCTCTAAACTACCGAATTCCGCCTCATACCTGTACAATAGGGCGGAAGGCTTATAGTCATCCACACACTTGAGCGAATCTCAAAAAAAATTGCCCACGTGGTTGCGCTCACTAGGTTCGGAACTAGGAATTTTAGGTTTGAGGAGGACACTGATGGTGTAGACCGTGAATAGATTAACTTCAACTACTTTGCGGGTTCTGGGTGCGATGCAAAACGAAACATTGGGCGGCGAGTAAACCGTGTCCATACAACAATTTGTGCTACATACAAGAAAAATAGCATAGAACTGTGCACATGGAATGGAATATAGTAGAACATTTCGAGCTGCCGGCCAAGACAGTTATCGACCTCCGTCGCCGCGGCGCCGCCGCCGCGACGTCGCCGGCCTATGCTTAACCATGGGCGACTGCCGCCGCGGCAAATGTATGAAAGCCACTTAACGCTTCGGTGTTGTGGCCTTCGTCAGAGCTTGGGAAGTCGAAGATATAGGCGATTTACCCTCTCGAACACCTCATTCTTTTACAGGATACCTCTTACCTAGTCTGTACACTCCAAAATAACACCATAAATACAGAGTAATGAGAGCTCGCCTTAGTCGCCGACACAGTGGTAGAAGAGAGGACCACTAATACTATGCCATTATGAATAGCAGCTCAGCAATTTCTGCTCTGCTCTCGAGAACTACAGCACAATCTATCCACAACACGAATCATTTCACGAATTAGCACAGTTTTACGCAAGAAGCACAAGTATTGAAGTAATTCATTGAGGAAAAGACATAAAAAGAGGTTTTACCCGAGAGGAAAAGTCTGGACGTCGAAGAAGAGAACAAGAAATTCACCAGATGACAAAGAGTAGTGCACTGGCTACCTTGGTCCTTTTAACATTTGAAGTAACTTGATGTTCCTCTAAAGGTTAGCTATAGAGTAACACGCCAATCAGCTGAACACTGAAAAAACACATGAGAAAAACTTCCGAGTTCACCTGCTTGTTTGGACAAAAAAGTGCGAATTGAAATTACTCACATGGTTGCTTTTGCCAGACTAAGTTCTCGTGCACTGGACGACATATTAAAGCCACAGTAATCCTCAACTCCATCTGGGTACCCCGAAAAAGAACAATTCAGCACATTCACATGTGATTAGGTGGCTATTAGGCTGTCAGGCTAACTGCTAGAATAACTTCCTGCCAAATCGCAGCATAGCTTTGCTCGTAATGGATGCAAATTGAATTCGAGATCTCCCAAATTGCGTAGAAGTTCGTTCTCGAGGACATCAGTGCGTTTGCACTGTTAAAAAGTTCTCTTGTTGCTTTTTCCCATCTCCACGCGGCATGTGGGCGGATGGGAAAAAGCCAGCGATCTTCCAGACACTTCTGCAAACCTCACACATCAACAAAACTACGTATGTACGTAACTGAAAGCCGTTGAAGCTTATGTTTTTGGCGTTCTGGAAAATATTTAGTGTAATAGATGAATGGAGTGCGTTTCACGGATGAACGAAAATAAAAACTGAAGATTTAGGAAATGGAAAGCTCTCATCGCTCTCAAACCGCCGGAACAATGAACAATATAAAAGCTGTGTAAAGAAATGGAAAGGTGATGTGCCACTTTGGCCTGATAGCTTTGTAAACTGGGGTGAGGATCAGCGACAACGAACAAACAAGAAACATCAGGCCTATCGACACTTTTATCGTCATTGTTTTGAAATTCTTCTTAGTGGTTACCTTTGGGCGGAGTTGGCTTAAAAATGGCTAACGTCAGCTCTTAGTCCATCTCTTTCGAAGAATTGCTTGAGTTGGTAAATATACTGCTTGCCCATATTCTCCCTCGGAAACTGTAGGAAAAACCTTTCATAAGCTCTAAATGACCCTCTATTAGTTTCCAGTGTTTTCCAACACACATCATCCTAGATCTTATTAAGTGCTCTGATGTATATGTGTTGTCGCTGCCAGAATTCATGTTTGTGTCCCGCTCGTCCAATATCCTATTATTATTATTATAGTAGATATTGAGGAGACCCATGTTATAGAAATTTTTCCTGTCTATTATGTTTGAAGTCCAGAGCGCAATAATTTGTGGAAGTAAGAGAGCTTAAGAGTAGTTCGCTCTACAAAATAACGGGCTAGTTCTTGCTCTACATTTGAAAGGAATGAAGGAATGCTTTCTCGAATCCAAAAGGCAGGAAGGCAGCAAAATTGCGTTTCTTATCATTTTTCGGTCTTCGCGGTTTTTTTCTCGAGTTGGTGCTCGAAATTAAAGGTCACGTAGCACTACTACTCAGAGGTATTTTGCCCACATATAGGTTGGGTGAGAGCCTTCGGCTACCAATATGTTCGATTTTTCTGCAGGTTTAGTCCTATACTGTTGGAGGCAAGCGGTCGCCTGCTGAAAAATCTGATCGTTTTGGAACGCTACATCGGCGACGGAACTTCCTCCTGCTTGTCGGGTCTTACTTCAGAGTAGCAAGGAACTGGATATCTTCTGCTTTGCTTAAGAGCAAACGAGAGAATGGCGAAAATGATTTTAAATGCGAGTCGGCTGCATTCTTAGAGTTGTAGAGTATAACATAATACGATTCTGACAAACCACGGTCTGAAGAGTTATTGTCATGCCTTCTAGGGTCACAGCGGTTCACTCCGCATTAAAATTGGAAACTACTGTCCTTCGAGAAACGCAAATGAAAAATTCCTAAAACTTATGACCAACCGCACTAGCTCAGTTAACTGGATAATGCGAACGCAGCACAATCTGGCAAGCTATACCCCCGAGAAATGGAAGGCAGACATTGCTGCAAGAGGAAGAACTGCTGCATTCCGACTGCTCAGAGGAGCAACCAACGCGTTTCGGCTGCGTTTTTTTTTTGCCCGCTGAACTGTGGTGCCGTTCAACCTGCCTTCTGCCTGCTCCTTGCCACCTGACGACACGCCCCCTGGGGAGGTGTATATGAGCCGCTGGTTGAGCATCAAAGTTTAGTCGTGTCCCCGCGCCGCGGAAAGCGAGTACGCGTCCGGGACTATTTTTGGTGAGCTTGGGTAAGCATCCACTCACCCAATTCTACAGCAGGAACACAGCCGTACGCCCAGATTTAGCTGCGATCTTAGGTTTGAGACATGCAAACCAATCTGTATATGGTCGCGTAGATCACTTCTGCCCAACCAGTATGGTCTAGTGATCCGCGTTAGCTCACCAACTGGGATCTACTGTTTTGTCACAACTAGAGCGGAAGCGCATCTCCGCTAAATTCGTGAAGCATCTGGTAAGTGTCGTCTATCATTGAGGACCTCGCAGTGATCTCGCTAACTCGAGTTGAATGCACTGGGAGAGGAGGTGTTTGATCGGGTAGATTGCAAATTCGGGTAAACTTGAACCACTCCCAGGCCTCTGAAGACGACGAACTGTTGAAACGTCAGGCCCAATAAAGGTGCTCAAATAACAACCTGTGAGGCGTAACATTTGAATCCATTGAAACATGCAAACCAGTTCATCGCCCCCGAAACACAGCCTTTCCGGGCCAACGCAGCTCGTGCGGCGACAAAATAAGCTTTCACCCCGAGGTGTAACTGCTGTTGAAACGTGTTCGGCCTGTGTTCGTCGTCCCGGAATCTCTGAGAAAGATTGCAAGCCGAGAAAATGATAATGACACTCTTGGAAAAGTGTGGGCGCACGCACTTATGAACTTTTGTCACCGTAAATTGCGAGCCAAAAATATCAAACACCTTGAAATGCTTGGCAGATGAAAGCAGATACTACCCTACAACTGGCTATTTCAAACTCAACAGTGCAAGCAAACAAATTTCATCAGATCCGTGGGGCTTACTGATCAACAGCCCAAGAGCACTCGTACCACATAGATATGGAATGAGTGAAACCAATATTGTACAAGTAATTATGCAGAAAAACTTTTAGTGATGTTGGATTAGCGGAAAACCAATAAGAACTCATTCAATAAAGTTAACATGAGATAATGTGAGATGATGAGAATTCAATGGATGAAGACGTTTAGAGACAAGGGTGCGACCAAGAAAGAAGGGAAAGAAGACCACTGTCATAACAGGTCAAAACTCTCGAAGAAAACCGAAACCTCGCCATGGCCGGTATGGTCAATTCTAGTCCACAAGCACTTATGGCTTCATCATGGGTTCTGTGTTCAAGTCTCCTGTTATTCAAAGCAGAAGCTTCGCGACAAATTCTTAGAGAAACATCCAATGTGACATACAATCGCGGCCAAAAAGATGTGATCAGTGGCATGTTGAAGGCAGAACTTTCATCATAACTTGGGATTGAGCTATTTGACTAAAATTTTAGAATATGATAAGGGAGAAAGTGCTCTTTCTTTTCTCTGCATAGAATTGACGCAAACTGCTTGAAGACAGAACTATCGCGTTTCGAGTCCAAATTCACCACTTTCATCAATAGGATGATTCCTCGTTTAAATTACCTCATTTCAATTCGCAGAGGAGTCATTCTTAATCGCATCTCGAGTGAGTAGTTTGCTTTAGCAGTCGTGCTCTTTAAATGTTCCAGCTGCATAAAAAGTGAGATTACCAAAAAGCACAAAAAAGTGAGAAAAGAAGTTTTCTATAACCTCGAATAAAAGGATATTTTTATGACATCCACTACTAACAACGATTCTGACATTGGTGTAGGAACTACAACGCAGCCAATATTTTTTAGATACAGTAAACAGATTTTTTTCGGTAAATTCGACCATTTACTTTGGTCCTCGCATCTGAGCAGCAAAGGAAAGTGCAGCAATGACATCTGGAGGAAAAATTAACCAATCGTGTGCCTAATCTGCACCAACTCTTCATTTTTCTCAGAAATTGGCAGTGAAGATGTTGGATGAAATTAAAGGAAGCCGAAAAAATTGATGTTTAATAAATGTTTAATAAAGTCATCTGAATTGAGTTTCTGTCCAGATAAGCTGCTGTTAAGAAGCACCCATAGAGCTTCAAAACATATCCAGATTTCATCCGAGTAGCTGAATCCAGAGGTGAGATAGAGCAATTATCCTTCTGTCGAAATTCATATCTTTTTGACCGTGACTGTGTCTCTTATGATTCTACCTGTAGTTTCGGGTTAAATCTCGGAGGGAACTGGGAGGACGAAAAAAAAAGAAAATTAAACAGAGATCGGTTAGAATTTTGGCAAGATAGATCGAAAATAGTGAAGAACTTCCCAATATTCGAACAAAATGGTAGGATACTTAGTTCTGAAAACTCACAATTTAGGAAAAAATCTTGCCAGACTCTACTGTAATCCAGCAGAATTTTCAAAATGAACGAGTAACGTTGGCATTCTAAGGAAACTAATATTTAGCTTAACCACTGGGAACCGCTCGCTGAGCAAGGGATTGATGGTTAGCAACAAAGAAATCGCGAAGACCACTAAAGCAAGTACGACTCCACGAACAAATCATGGTTTTCCTCCTGCATAACAATAACGCACCAATCCTGGAGCACAAATTGAGAGCCGACAAACAGAAAACACTTCAAACACAAGTTGATAGGCGACAAGCTACTCCGGTAGACACTCGATAATACAATTTTAGCCATGAATTATATAATACGATTTTTTTCTCTGAATGTTTGTCAGATAGAGATAAAACGTCACGACAGGTTCGCTTAATGAAAGAAATAGACTGAATGAAACGATATCGCTGGTCAGCTTTTGGGGATCGCTCCTTTGCGAGAAATGCTAGAAGAGATACTAATTTGGGAAGCAACTGTGACAGTAATTCTGCCCTTGTGAAGTCCCTGCATATCGCTCGGAAGCCTCTTTGACTCATGAAGAGATGTCCTTGTGCAAATCTTAGGCATCGAAAACCTTTTATCTAATTTTATCCATTCATTCATTTATTTATTTCTTGCACTCAGGAAGCACTATAGTACATACATTATTCAGACCAATGCAAGGACAAGATGTGGAATGGAGCAAAACAAAATGCTTAAAGAAGTTCTCACTAGAATAGCAATGAATGCACAAATCTGGGAAGAGCGAACTCAGAAAAACGAACTCTCAAACACAGGAAACAAGGAGTGGACACAGCGCTTCGGTGAATCGACCAAATAACTTTTGCTAGATCCTTCTGAACCCGTGTTAGCTGGATCAAAAGATGCAAAAGAAATCTGGAAAAAAAATTAAGAACCAATTTCTTGAGTTTTTGAGGGCTTTTATAAATACTCTTTACTGGCCGACGAAAAATCAAAAGTCAACGATTATGGAGTTTCTTGTTTTTCATCCAGTTTTTTTCTTTTCTTTTTTCAGCTTCCTCGAGATATTCACGACTGATTTTATCATACTCTGGATGGATCTCTGCACCTCAACAACTGTAGCCAGGAAATGCCTTCACCATGAGATCCTCCCACATTCTCCCCGATATTCATGAGTCTAGATATGAACGTTGCTAAACGAGGTGGGGGGGGGGGGGGGGGGGGGGTCAGTGCACTTCGAGGAGGTCAGTGCACTTCTTTGCAGTCGCAGCAGTTGGTAAATAAAGTTATCTGCAGTCACATGTGAATCCCTGACATCAACTATGAGAAAAAAACCCAAAAATCGGAAATGGCAGAAGAGACAAATTCGAAAAGAACAGAAGAAAGAAATTTCTGTTCAATGTTTTTCACCTTACTACAGTAGTGAGTACGTTGAGGGACAAAGGACAAAAATTTTGATGACGCCAGCTGATTGGAACATCCTGTGACATAAAGCTGACTGTTGTCCAACAGGGAATTGATTCTGATGTGTCCATAATGGCCAAATTAGACTTAGATTCTTGATGTTCCTCGTTCAAAAAATGTCCTGCGCGACTATTTGGATAAGAATAAGACTGGATAAGTTCAACTGAATCCAATTACTTGTTAAATTTATACAACAATCACTGACTTTTCAAGACAGAATAGCTGTGCGAAAATAGGACAATTAGATAGTAAAGAAATTGCTGTGCAACATTGAAAAGCCCAAAAATATCACCCTCTCTTCTTCTATTTAATCTTTTTTTTCTTTTCTATATCATTCTGTCCTTAGCTGCCATCAGCAAAAAATTATAATAAGGCTGAATTCTGCAAGCCAAACTTCACGAACTGGAAAGGACGCAGTAGGTAATCGGAACTGCTGTCTATGGCAAGGATTCCCTAACACATACGTAGCGGTTTTCTGTTTTCCGAGACCTGGAATACTGCGGAGATCACCAGCAGTTAATTTAGCTGGATTCATGGTCGAGGATATTTCCCAGAATGAATCAAAAGATGAAAAGATAAGATGTCGAGAGCAAAACATAGTCTGGCAAGCAAAAAACTGAAAATAGCGGCTCAGTCTGAGGAAATCGTTCACAATCATGTGAGCAAATTGGAAGATTACTAGTCTGGAGTGTGCCAAAACAAAAGCAGTGAGCTCCGTTCCAGAACATGTGTAAGTTCTTGAAGTAGGAAAATTACACAGACAGTCCCTAGAACAGAGAAACTGCTAGGTTCTCATGTTTTTCTTCCTCCGAAATCTTTTTTTAGTCCACTAGAAAATAACCATGTTTTTGAAGTTTGCTGCTAACTACTGCGCTTCTCTTCCTTAGACATGCAGCACTTTTAAGCTGTATGCGTACTAATTTTGAGTAAAGGGCAAGCATAAAGAAGGGGAGAGAGATTTTCACGAGCAGAAGCGTCGTAGAATAGTGCGAGCTTCTGCAAGTGGATGGAATTTACGCAAACTTCTTTTAGAAAATTTCAATTTGTATTCCTTTCAAACTTCAATTTCAAACTTCAGTTTGTTTTTCTTACAAAAAGAAGAGCGAGAAAGCACAAAAAGAACCGCAAAAAGAATAGAATGAGGTGATCTGCTTTTAACAACCGAGAGTTGTTCTCAAGCACGTCAATAAAAGGACTAGCTTCAAGAGGGCAAGCTGTTCGACAGCAAACAACAAAACTCTTTAAAGGTCAAGCTGATATGCGACAAATTGTGTGGCCACTGCATAGTACAATTTTCACATCAAAACATCATCGTACAATTCCTCTCAAAATTCTATTTCTAGGGAACACATACTTCCTGAATTCATAATTCGTAGCGTTAGTTAGGTGTTGCAAATCCCGCGAGAAAAAAATTAATAAGTTTTTTCAAGGCCTGTCTTGCATGCCAAATAGGCGGTTATTAAGACCCGTTTCATTCCCACATTAAGCTTCGACTTAAGACTGTCCAAGCTCTTGAAGGAGTCACACGCATTCATCTATGTTAAGGGCGAATATTATCTCATTCATTGGTACACACGTCTTCATTTGTTCATGCCGAAATTCAATTTTCGATTTTTTTTTCGAATTCGAAAGCGCGGAAATTTCTTGATAATTCGGCTGGTCGTAGTGGTCAAACGCATGCACTGATAAGAAATTAGGAAGAAATTAGAAAAATTGGAAACTTACGTAAATGACGGCGCGAAAAGCTCATGTAAGCTAAGTTGTCGGCGACACTTTTTTTCGGCTCGCAAACCTGATTCATGTCCGGACTCTGGATGCATCCTTGAGATTACCCAGGGTAAATGTGACGACTCCCGTGATAACGATGGGAAGTTTGTGTGGCGTTAACATTTTCACCCCGGGTAACTTCACTGATAATGATTCTTCGAGAATTTTGTCCACCATCTACTATTTACTTATGGAGGTGTCTTTTTCGACGTCTTGCATGTGGTTCGTTCTTTTCTGCTCGCATACAGCTAAGCTTACCTCGGAAGTCATGGAGGTGAAGTAAATGCTCTTTTCTCTCACGAAAAAAAAACAAGTGAGTGATGGTGATCTACGTTTATGGGCCTGACCATAGCACTCAAATTAATGGTCCGTATATGCATCATTGCCTACTTATCTTAACTTACCTAAAGTCCCTCAGTATCCCTAATTAGTGCCTTATCATGCACGTTTTACCTGTAAGCGCACCTCTGGTGCATTAAATAAATAAATACTAAATGAAACTCTATTTTTCCAAAAAGGGGCACCCAAGCTGGAGAGCAGAGGAGATGAGTCATCAACACCAACACCCAGTTAGTTACAGCTTGAAGTTCTTCCATTTTTCTCTCTCAGAAGAAAAAAAAACTGTAATATTTTGAACTTTGTAGGTGCAATGCTATAAAGCATAGACATTTTCAATCTCGTAGTAAGGTATCCTTGGTTAGGTTCTTGAGTAGGTTAACATATGTATTTATGCTTTTGTTCAAACAGTACGTAGTTGTGATGCTAAACGCCTCAAGAAATACGAACCAAAGATCGGTCTGTTGCTGCTGTTGGCGTAGAGAATAAAGGCTTCCGCTTCAATACTTGGCTTCCCGATTTCGAGTCTCTGAAAGGAATTAACATAGACGTTTAGAATCGAAGAAAACGCATGTACATAAATGAGGGAACGGAGAAAATCATAAACACGCTACTCTTACAGGTGATAATGTACGTAGTAAAAATCGATTGGAGTCGGAATAAGGTCAGAAAGTGAAAAGAAGTATTTCTTTGGGAGAATGGGGACGATGGGAATAAATGTGGGCGAGAGCCACACAAAAATGAAACAAAAATGAAAAAATGAAATAAAATAGTGGAAGATGTTTGCTATTCTCGCTCGTATTCTCAAATCAATTTCATGCGCAAAGTGCAAGGGTATAACTGCAAAAAAGGTTAATGTATAGAATTTCAGGCATCGCTTGTAACCGTGAAGCTCCCCAAGGACTAGAGAAACATAAGTCTGCTCGAAATAAGTGATGTAATTCAAAAGCAGTACTTAATATACGTAGTACATAATATGTCTACGTACATAATTGGTACCGAATGGAGACAGACTAATGTACATAACCTAGACAATTTAAAGTTATGAGCCCGCTTAGAAGGTTTGAACATTCAAAAAAAAAAGAGCATACTGCTTAATGAAAAGATGTCCAGCTCTCGTTTTCGATTATTTGAATTTCTGAACCATTCAAAATATAAAATTATATTAGGAATATATCCAGTGCCAAAAATACCCGTGCAAAGTAAACAGGGGCTCATTTGAAAAGAATTCAACTCCAAGAAAAAAACATATGGAAAATGAATGTAGTGATGAGGTTAACAGATAAAGGTAATTCGTGCCAGATGCGTATGAAAGAAGTCTTTGACCCATCTGGATGAACTTAAGCCCTCTTATTCAGGTTTGTCCTTATATCTAGAGAGTGGATTATGGGGAGTTTTGTCACAATCAGTTCATTGACTGTATAACATGATGATTTTTCTGGGTAATGATGTCTTGTTCAGCTATACTTTTATTTATTTAATTGCTTATTTATTTATTTAATACATCACGAGGGTGTGCTCCCGAATACAGCGCAAAGAGTATGAGTCAGTATCAGAAAGACAAACAAAAAAAAACATTATGTAACACTAACGGTTAGAGCGAGATTAGCAACACATTAAAATAAGTAGGAGTGACCGCATTTTTGGCTCATAAGTAGGAAACACCGACATGGCCCTCACCTTAGCTTCTCAGTGGATTACGAACATTTTTTCCTGGCAGTTAAAAACTATCTCACAGAGAAAACCTATGCAAGTACGCTAGTAAGAATTGTGGCTTATGAGCAGAAGGATCCTGTAGCGGCAATATAAGACTGTCCCCAGGAACCTGACCGTAGTAGCTGGTGATCAGCTACTGATCGTCTATCAGGAGCTGCGGTGATCCGATACCGATAGAAAGGTAGTTCCTGTGATGCCGCTTCGCTGGCACGGGGTATAAGTGGCTGAAAAGGAGAGAGACCTTAGCGATAATCACGACCCAAGAAAACAACTGGTTGATCCATTCTGGGGCGGGTACGAACTCCAGGCGTAAACTATATCATACTAAAGCGTATAAGCACCAATATTAATTTTTGTGTTTGAGGTTTTAGCGGATTCTGAATCTCCTCGATGGACTGAATCCAGCGGTAAACATAAAATGTTACAAAACGGTCTTAAACCCATTTTCCAAATGTTTTTCGGGACGGGGTTTGGAACTGTTTGTGAAGCGGAGTGGACGCGTGAAACCGTTGACCTTACCGGACACGTCAAGACGTGCTGGCCAACGCTGCAGCCGCGGTGGGCAGCCAGCGCAGTCACGGACCGCTCCGCCCAAGTAGTCTGCGATCTGCACTTCCGGACCCTCCGAAAACAGGGTTTTCGTCATTTTAATGCGTTTTGACGTACATCGCTGGAATCAGCGCGACGAGGATGTTTACAAAACATGGAACGAGGTGACACACTGCCTTTAAGGCATATTTGGTATTTGTTTCAGAGGATTTGTCGCTTTTAGTGCAGTGACAGTATATCAGATGAGTCATGTGTAACCATTTTCGTGTAATTTAAGTCATGTAGCAAATCAAGTGCATTCATTGAAATAGAGAAAAAACCAAAGTAAAGCGGTGGTGAATGCCAAGCTACAGAGAAATTTTACGGGTAAAGATAAACCAGAGTAAAACGAAGTAGGAGGTAAACTTCCCGAGCAGCAACTAGCTTGACTTATTGAAAAAAAAACGAAGATTCGACCTGTTTTGATGTGATGCTAAAGGCGGGGCTAAATTTCAATTTGCTACTACCCATACTAGCACAAAATAGGTAGGCAATTGAAAGTTGAAATGTGAAAAGAATTTGCCCAGGCATGCATAAATGAACGCCGAGTACGCACCGAAATGAAGACTATATGGATGAATTGATAATGTAGAAGTGGGGGAAACAGCTGCGCTCTTCGAGAATGTGACTTAAGACATTTGGAACAGAGAAAGAGGAGAGACTATGCAGAGATGTGTTTGTAGATGAAACACAACAGTTCTGTAGATGAAATCGTGAGGTTTGGTAAATAGAGCGAAGTAATGTGCAACACTGCAGAGAACTTATTTATCATAATTATTACAATAGATATTTGTTCATACACTTCTCTATTTGTTTATTTATTCATTTATTTACAGGATGGGCCTAAATTATGGGAACCAGATAAATTTTACTTTCTGATCGAAGCAGCCATAATACCGGGGGGGGGGGTGGATCTCTGAGATTCCCTCGGGTGTAGATTTCCTCGCTGCAACAGTAATCTACCTTCAATCTCAAATGTCGCTCTATTAATATCGATATAGGACCTTCAGTCATTCTCGAGTTTTTCTGGAAAGCTCCTTCAAGCCCACCAACGCCAATATGGGGTTCCTAGCATGCATTGGATCTAGGAATCCCCCAGATACACAAGACTAATCCTCGCGACGGTGCCCTACCGACTTCTTCGGACTCTGCTAATTAGCCGAAGAAGGCGCTTGACCACAGACTCAAGTTGACGATTTGGAAAAGTTTTGCTAGCAGCACTCACGGACCTCCTTGTGGGCTCTGCGACCGGGTGATACTTGTTTTCACTTAAGAAGTCCCTATTTGTTCTCTCACATTTGTCCTTATTAATGGCTCGATAGTGTGCGTTTCACAACAGATAATATGGAAACGGCTCATCCACTTCTGTCGGTCACACCCGGTTCTTTCGCGATTTTGGCAAAAATTTTTGAGGAACGGTATCTTCCGTAGATGAAACTAATGCCGCTCGTTACCATGGTTTTGACGAATCACTCTGTGGATGAAGTTCTTGCACATTTTTCAAAGGGATACAACTCTTGCGTGTCTAAACTTTGTTGTGGTGCTAAGTGATAGTGACAGAATGATGAGTCTATAACTGGACAATGGTTGAAATCGACAGATGAAATGAAATGAGTAGAAAGTAGAAGATTTGTACTACAAGAAAAAAGTAAGAAATCTCGAAAGCACCTCGAAGCTTGGCAATACTTGAGCAAAATCGCAGCGCGCGCAGTACCCATGGTTTCGGCCCACCTTGTATACGTACCTATATCACAATCACCACGTTTCCAGTTCGTTTCAGTTCTATTGCTTAGCTATATGATCAGAATCCTTGCTTTAGAGTCTGTTTCAATGCGGAAGATAATCTAGATAGGATACAGAGAACAGCAGAAGGAGAAAGTGCACAAAAATTATGGATGTTGAAGAGAAAAATAGACAATACGCACAAGTAATCAACTTTGGGCGCGTTTGGAGCAGACTCTTGAAGCGCTGGTGCATTACCATGGGCAATCTGCAGGAGTATTTGTATCGTTTTCTTTGAGACTTGTTTACTTATGAAGACGTATTAATCTATGAATTTACGTACAAACAGCAGAAACTTCTAGAAAAAAAAGGTGGTTCTAAACTTTTGCAGCTATGCATGCCTCGAAGCATCGCTAGCAAACAGCACAAATAGCACAACAGCGTGGTAAATTGAATAAAGCAGAATTTTACATGAAATAACGCTGCATATTCTTTAAAGATGCTCAGTAGCGTATACGAACGTTTGTCAGTGAGGCCCATTTTCGAAACTGCAGATGAATCTGCTAGGTCGCATTAGCAGAAACTTTTTTTCTGTTATGAGCCTTAGGCCTGGGATATAAACATAGTATGAAGGAAAAAACGGATTTCAGTCATGGTCTCACAATTAATCCACCCGTCTGAAGTAAATTTTATCCGGCATAAACTTCATTCAAACGTCAAGGAACCATTAACAAAATGAACCATGTTCGATATCACATGATTTTTATGAAGATTCGTCAGTTCCAGGAAATTTCCTGATTCAAGAAAATTTTGCAGAAAGGGGCAAGAACTAGAGCAAATGAAGAGAATCCACGAATAAAGACGAGAAAATATACACTGGTCATAACACTACTTAAATACAGTATCCCAGATAGGAATTATTTTTGAGGATTTCACACTTTCAAAATCATCAACGACGCTGATCCCAATGGTACATGCAATTTCCTGCAGAATTGTCCAAACCTCCATTTATGAACCTTTTTTTGCGAGAGGTGGCCATGCAAAAGAGGGAGGAGAGCTCAAAAACAAGAACAATTTTTCGAGCAGCAAGGTATGTACGTACACCAATTTGATAATGGTCGGCGAATTTTCGCAGCATGGAAATATTTAAGAGCGTTCTGGGGAGAGACACTGCCTTTAATAAGGACTGTAGTCTTTAGCTAAAGTATTGTTTGCTTCAATGCAAAACTAAGAAAAGTGTGTGTGAAGCCGGTACTGCCTTTTTCTGTGGGTTAATTTTCCTCAGCTACAAATAGTAAGGTCCTATACATTGGAGGCTTTGTTCTTCAGCACGATCTCTAGGAATCGGGAATTCTGACCATTCCATCCAATCTTTCCCCTGGATTTGTTTCGAGTCTCAGTTTGAATGACAGCACATATCAGTTCGGATTTCCAAAGGTGAGGCTCCATTCCTCTCAGTTTTTCTCGGTATATTCCATAATTTTCGAATATTTTTTTGGTTGGATTATAGTCGAGCACAACGTTTTCAGCACCCTCCGATGATAAGTTAAAAAAATTTGCAGAAGTTTGACCATCATCAGCACGAAACAGTAGTGGAATAGGGAATACGCAGGAGATAAATGAGGAAGAGGAGCCGGATAGAGATGTATATTTGTTTACTGGAGCGAATCATGATAAGCTAATATAATTAGTCACGGCGTCTGCAGAGGAAATGAAAACAATTCATTTCCCTCCATGAATTGCTTCGAGTGAGTCAGTGATGATTCTGTGAATCATCGTTGATTGCCGGGCGGAAGAACAGGTGAAATGTGGCAAAAGATCTGTCATATGATATGGAAATTTGCAAAATTTCAATGGAGAATTATAGAGTTCAGGCAGGTGCATACAGTCCAATATGAAAATCTTCCAATGAATGTCTCTGCCCTACTTGGTATCGAATAAAGGTCGAGTAGCTTGATGATTAATTAAATTACTGATTAAAATCCAAAAACGAAAAAATCGAATGCATAGGAAGAGAATGCCCGAATTGTTCCTCATCATTCTTTGCAGATTCTGCATAATGCTTCCTTTTTTTATTTTCCTTTCTCCTTTTCCTTTTTCCTTTCCTTTTTCAAGCCATAATGCTTCCTGAAAATCCGAATTTTCGAATAAGTCAAGTGCGAATTCTCGAATGCAAATGTGCTCAATCCAGCTTTCGGTCCTTACCACAATCTCAGCCACAAATGAGAAGATTTTTTGCAGCTTTTTGCAACAGTTTATGTGTAAGACCGTGAAAACATGTCTCGAGAGCGTAAACTGCTAACGAGACCTGATTCCAATTTAAATGGAGAGCAGAGAAATCCATCGAAGTGGAAATGAGACGTGAGCAAAACAACAATCCGTCAGCAACCTCAATGTTCGCCTCCGCCTCGTGGCAACCGTGTCACCAGTAACTAGTAACATTATAGGTGTAAATAGTTATGACGCATGGGTCATCACAGCTGTTGCTACGGTGTTTTCTTGTTTTCCAACAAATTTGCTGGAGTTTGGCTGGATCACAGAGGACAGCACTCATCCACCAGTCTACCTAACTGGAATAAAGAGTTAGAAAAGGAGTAGTGGAAAAGATTTTGGTAAGGAAATTTCGATTCCCAAGGCGAGAAATCAGATGTAGTAGGTGGATTGCACAAACACTCTATAGCCGGCATGGATCATTGAGATTACCCAGGATGAACGTTTTGGGTAACGCCCATAAGTTTATTTCCATAATTTTGGTGCGCTTACATGTTAGCCTTGGGCCTGGAGGCATCATTGAGATTATCCAGGGTGGACGAGGCAGTGTTAACGATGGGTAAATTTGCGGGGTGTTAAACGTGCCCAGGATGGACAATATGCTTCTCGATTACCCAGAATGGACGAGTTTCTCGTATAAAATTTGGTGGACTTCATCACCTCAATCACATCGTATCCTATGTCAACTAACAATGTAAATGATAATGTCAGTACTGGTTATCACCTACCAATAATGGCCAATCACACAAAATCAGCCTGTTTTTGAGTGGAAAACTCGTCGACTTCAAGGAGACAGAGAAGCACCAACATGCCAAGAGTGTTCACGAATCCTGCTACAGATGTTTGATGCCTACCCTTTGTAGTCCTACCACTGTGTGTGGCCCAATTTGGGTGGACACTTAGTTTTTCGGAGCAAACTGCAACTGCACGTCAAAAACAATTATGCGAGATGTTTGAGCAAACATCCTAGGCATGGGAAGCTCCAGCAGCACTTCTTTCTTCGTTCAAAATTTCCCTAAAAAACCACTTTAGATGTTGCTATTTGATTTTGGTAGCGAATTATGTATAACAAAATAATATCATTCCAGTGTGGATGGACCTTCACAAAAATGACCCGCCATAGGTTCAGCAAAGTTTTACTTGATCCAGTCGAGTTTCGAATAAGGCGAGACTCCATTCATTCGGAAAAACTACTACTCGAAAAGGCTGAGAAGGCGAGATCGTTTGAATGACGTTTTTCCCAGAGAAGATCTCACAGAGTCAAAAGCTGAGCAGTCCCTGGCAGCACTTGATTCGGAGACGTCTGAGAATGGCGGTCATCATGCTGCCTTAGGTGAAATCCGTTAAATCCGCGAAGGACTTCACTGGCTCTTACCGGACGAATTAAAGTGTGTGGGTGCCGCTGCTGAATCAGAAACTCTAATTAGGTGCAGAATTGCGAAAATGTCATTAAGATTAACTCAGCAATGACGCAATAGTGGTGAGTGAGTCAGTGGCCGGATTCATGAACGTTTCCGGGAAGGAGTTATTCTAGCTGAGGACACAAAATGGACGGGTTTCTCAAGAAAAATCGGTGTATTTAATGTAAAAATTTCGCCACGGCATATGAAGAAAATTTGAGCGGATTGAAGCAGATCAGATTCTCTCCAGGAATCTCGTCCATTCTGAACCAGCAGAAAAGCCATTCTTTTCGTGAATGTTCATGAATCCCACTACAGTCATACTCATTACTTATACTGATGGTGTAGCGTAATTAATAGCACTATTCAGATCAGTGCTGCAACCAAACCATGAATAAGTGAATAAATAAATAGTAATGTAAAGTCAGAGTAGAAAAGAAGCAAATGAAAGAAATATGTATGAATTGTACGCTTCGTTCCTTCTCTCTAACGGATTTTAGGCAAAAAGAAGAATAACCTTCAGCGGAACTCCTCTGTGAAAGATGAAGTTGAACAGAGCAAAGTGTTCGAAGAAGTTGCGCACAGAAAGGAGAATTTCACACCCAGTTCGGAACTAGGACAAAACAAAAAAATGAACCCACAGACGCAGAGAACTTTACTAGGGGGCTTTGGCGTTCTAACTGTATGAGGAGATCCATAGAATTAGAAGGCAGAAATATGATGGTTGTCTCTATCAACACGTACACACGTACAGTAGCCTGGTGTTTTCGATACACACATGTCAAAAGATGTCCGGGTACCCACCATCAGGGATGAGCGAAATTCAGATACGTATATACACATGTATGAAACTCAAAAATCCGAGTTCAGAAGGCAGAAAATGTGACTATCGGAATATACATAGGAAGTATCGGAAGTCGGAATTCTGGAATTTTGCTGGTCTTTGATACCCATATTATCATTCTCAGAAGAATTCCTAGCATCTGCAGGTCCATACACAGCAAACAATCAAAGGAAATAGAATTTGTACAAGAAATGGTAGCAAATTGGGATTCCTGATATCAACGCTTAATCAGGTTAAGCTGTTTGGAGCAAATGGCAACGAAAGCTGAGCAGTATGAGAATTGATGTCTTAAGATATAAATTCATAGACGTGAAAGCCATAAATAATCAACATGAACCGCATAAACATTCTCATAGTTTTTGCAGACACTCCTTTTCAGGTATGAAAAAAAAAGAATTTTTCATCCCTCAAATGAAGTGCCGAAAAAGTGCTGAACAAACACATGGAATGGCCAGAGAAAAGGTGAACGTCTCTAACAGCTACGAAAGCGTCCAAAAAAGTCTTCCACATGAATTAGTAAAAGGCTCATTACTGTAGGAGAGAAACATGGCGCTGAAGCCCTATGAAGCAAAAACATTTGAATCGTGAAACTAAACAATATTGTTGAAAAAAGTTGTGCCTTGAAGCGCATGACGATGGCGGCGAAATAATGCCACAAGCAGTGAGTGGTTTGCGAAACTAGTAAGCTATCATTGCGAAAGTAGTTGCCGTAATGCACAAATAAATTTCCCTCCTCTGCCTATTTTTAGTAACTTAAACCCACCTTGCATGACTCTCCGGTGGGGCTTCTCCTCCTCTTTCATGTGGCTCTTGAATACTCCGACTAGCTTTCTTGCGGTTTTTTAGAGTGTCGCGAGCAGTTAATGAGCCGGTGAGATTTCCGTGTGATCATGGTCAATGACATCTGACTCGATCACTTTTTGCCGAAGGTAGGCTGTAATTCTGCTTTCGTTTTGGTATGGAAGCATCCTTCCGATGAACAGTGAGAGACTAGTTCGCGAAGTGTTCTTCTACGATTTTGAACTCGAATACAACCAGAGCTGAGGTCGCAGCTTGCCGCTTGAGGATCAACTGTTGGGTACAGTCGTGGAACCTAATTCGAATCCTTCCATTCCGAAGTTGACGGCAGAAAAGGATGCTCGCTATACTACAGTTTCAAAACTTTTGATTCAATAGACAGTGTAAGAAAGGTATGGAAGCGTACGTCTCACGATCTGGCTGATGACTAGCGTCTCACCCGCTGTGAAATCCCTTCTAACCTAAATTTCGCCCCAAAAACGACCCACTTATAAATCGCGTAATTTCTACAGATGGAGCAAGGTTCTTTTACGATAACAGGAAGCGCGGACGTTTATCGGTAGAGACTTTCTCCCACCATTAGGTTTTTCTAAAATAGATCTTCACTCCAAGGAGGTTGTGCCAGGAGTTTGGTGATGCTGTAGGAGTGTGATCCACTGCAGCTTTCTCCAACCTAATTAAGCATTGAAAACGGAGTAGTACTGTGGTTTTCCAAAAACCTGCTACAGATATGGCCGGCAGTGGTGAACAGAAGCAGGTTTTTCTCTGCTCCAGGGTAACACTACGTCTTACACTTCGAAACTTATCCGACAAAAACTGACGCAATAAGGCATTGATGTCTTCACTTGTTGCTCTCATTCCTCAGCTTATTCCCCTACCGTATATCTTTTTTTCCGAGCTTGAGACGCAAATCTGCAACAGCAGCAGATAGCTGATCTGGAGCATTTTGAAATCGCCTTCCAAAAGTTTACCCATCTTTGCGGTTTCACTTTGTGTTGTAGAGGCGTGCATTCTTCATTGAATTTTTTGGAAAGGATCTATCAAGTGGGATAGGTGCTGAAATGGTGAACAAAATTGCGTTCGAACCGAGTTGTAACACTTTGCACTTTGAACCGGAGTGTTCATTTCGGCAGCTAATTTCGCAACGGCCCGATACATCTTAGGGATACAACGATTTACCGAAGCACTACACAGAATTAATCTTATTAGCAGTGTAAACGGCTAGATCGTATCTGGATGACAATTAGTACATCTGGTGGCCTGAGAGAAAATACTTTAGTAGGCTAAATATTGACAACTCGAACTGTCCCGTCTTTTACGGCATGATTACGTAGCACAAAATCTCGGTATCTTCCATCAAATCCATGATGGCCAGCGATTACAAGATCCGACCAATGATAACTTATGTGGGCAGCTCAACTGATAGAATCCGTTGGTTCCTCAACAAAATTGTGAGCCACCTTCTGCGCAAGGTGTCTTCCTATTTAACGAAGACAATTCCTGGAACAATTTCTGGAACATCCACACAATACACAACACTCCAGCCAAGAATGTGTAATGGAATTTTTTGACGTAGCATTGCTGTACGCAAACGTCTCCATCAAGGATGCACTCCAAGCGCGACATGAAGTGCTGGGTTCTTACGAGAAGGAGATAGAGAGGTACATGTTTGGGCCGAGTAGAGCGAGAATAATGACTCCTGTGAAGGAATGTCTTAAATGTAACGTCCTCAAAACGTCTGAGAAAATGTACTGTCGTTATATCCACGTAATCATATCAACTCAGTCCAAGATGGGGGCGAGTGTTTCAAAATACTCAATGAGCAGCTACATAAAGCTCACATTGGAATCCCCATGCCAAGGTTTCCGGTCCTCGATACATAGCTAGAACTATCCGTAGATGTGGTTCAGGAAAAGCAGAGCATACAAGCTGACTGAAGCGCATGTTTTTTGCTAAAGTAGACCTGCTCCTAATAAAATTGCGCTCTTGCGCTTCAAACACCACCGCAGCGATAAGATAGGCGTAAAAATAGAAAAACATGGAGTTTATGTGTGCCCGCTGGTGAGAATGAGGTCTGCTAATTTCGCACATTCACGTGCAAAGTCGAGCACGCCTCGTGGAATTTCGCGCTAAAGCCGACTTGTCATTTGCAGTTCTTCCTTTCTTTGCAGGGTTCACCAAATGCGTCAGAGCCAGTACGGGCGGAAAGATCTCTGCCGGATTCATGATAAGCTAATAAAACGGCTGATGTAGGGTTGCTGCAAAAAGGTTACTTGAAGTCAGTAATGTGGAATTCTTGCAAGAATTCCATCAATTTGAGTGACGTTCAGAGCTGAAGACCCTAAGCTGAGGTATTTTCGGCAACATGTAAGAAATGCTGCCGCAATACCACAATACAGCTCGTAGGCTTTGCAAAAAACGTGACGCGTTAATCCGTCGCACATCATTGCGCACCCATAACTCGCATAAAAATAATACAATTCAAATCCCTCTTCAAACTCAGGCTGTGCATTTAACCACAAATATGAGTATCCATACCTTTTCCATTCATTTGAATCTTCTTACGATGCAAAAAATATTTAAATTTGGATCGTTACCCAGTAGTAGGATTCAGATGACCAGTCCGGAAAAGTATGTCTGTGCGTGTGATGAGACTTTCGACTGGTATCAAGCTTAATATTGGGGTATTCGCTGTAATACGAAGAACACAGCCGCTCCAGAAAAATTTGAGTATATTTCTATCAAAGAAAGGTACGAAGAAGCGATGCTTAACGACGGATTAATGCTTTTTCTCGTCCTTTTGCAAAGATTATGAGCAGTACTGTATTCAATGAATTGTTGCAGTGACTGCAGGTTGCACAATTCTGCCACATGAATGGTGAATAGCGTATATTAACACAGACATCGCCTGGACACGTCATCCTGGCTTATTTGTCGGTACCCAACGGGATAAATAGGGAGAATACCTCATACATGTACAAGACAAGCATCACTCGGATCGGTTCCTTGAAAATTAATTTCTTCTTTGTTATGGGATTATTTAACGAAAAAAAATTGAAGCAAAGATGATAACCACTACATTGACGGGAAGATCCACCTGAATTGGAAATTTTCCTAGCTAAGAAGCAAAATTTTCTAGGATTCTCCGCTAATGCTTGTCTTTTTCTACTTTGTTTCAACCCAGACTCTCCTTTTTTCTCTACCTCGGTAACAAAATTTCATACCTCTGCTCTGCACCGTTTTTCTCACATCTTCGGCACCTACCAATCAAGCTCACTAGCCTCTTTCTCCCGGACTGCTACTCTACTGAGCACTGCTAGCTGTCCATCCTGTTGTGTCCGCGGGGTTTTAGCCAGCATACCTGAGTTCTGGGGCGCGCGTAGAGCAGTGGTAAGAAGGTCGCCGCTCGCTCACACGATCAATAGTTCGATCTCCCACGAGGCTAGCCAAGCATTCCATCCTTCCGGGGTCGGTAACTTGGTAAAAGAGGAGTATGGGAAGATGAAGCACTGATTTGGTGCATCGGATGCCCTCGCAAGTCACTGTACAGAGCCACACGGATTCAGTGCCTCTACGATGCTCAGATGAAGTCGAGTGCGTGGTGAATTCCATGAATTGATTGATTAACATGGACCACTTTTTTATTTCATCCTTTACCTGAGTTCGAGAGTTCCAGCATATTTGGAAGGCTAATTGCTTTCATCCCCTGAGGTCGGTAAATTGCTACCAGAGGGGTCTAGAAGGATGAAGCACTGACTGGTACGGGGCCGGCTCGTACGGGTATGACTGACTTTCCTCTTCTAACATCTACAACAGTGCTAGCTCTAGTCTCGCCATGATGATTATAATGATTCTATCTAAAGAGTGCAGCTGACGTCAAATTTCTATTTCTGATTTGTGAAGTGCCACTAGTTGGGGCAGTCATGCGCGATTGCCTTAGTTCTTATTTCCATTTTAAGTTCACTTGTACTTGTATTAGAAATGTTATCCCATTTCTAATACAAGTACAAATGAACTAAAAATAGGATTACGGATTAAGTTATTTCGAATTTTCTGGTCTTTAATCTCATCTTATATGGAAGAAGCAGCTGTTTCACCATATACCACCTTCCTTGTTGATGTCTTGGATCATTCAAAGAAAAAAGAATAAAAAAGGGGGGAGTGAAGCAGTACACATCCTGGTACTACTATAACCAACAAGCACTGTTGCAAACATTACAGATTCCGCAGCTTCCGAAGTTTATATACTCAGATTAAGTTATTTCGCATTTTCTAGTCTTTAATCTTCTTTTATCATTCGTTGAAATAGCAAAACAAGCAATTCGGCAAGTTTCTATGTTCATTTGATTCCCTTTTTGCTTCAGTTCACCGATTCGTATTCTCAAATACGAGAGTTTTTCGGCTTTGGCTTACCTTTGTTGTATGGTGGCTAATGCAAAGTGGAATTTTAGCTCCCCTTGCTTGTGTTCTTTCGTTATAGCGGATTCACTTTTTAAATTCAGGAATTACTCATTAACTGTTCCATCAGCCAAAACAATGTGAATTGGAATGTTGTCATAAAAAAGGGTTGACCTCCTGAGTTAAGGTAAAAGTGGAATACGATGTACAGTATCAAAAATGCAGAAATATTACGATTTTGTGATTTTGAAGTATGGCCTCGTTCTTAACTGACCAAGGCTGTGTTTGTGAGACTACTTTCATAGATCACTTTGACCCTCTCAGGCCCTGACGATGGCGAGGCCGCGAAACGTTGGCCAAGAATAAAAGGTTCGCTAACAACCTCGTGTTCGCCTCACAAAAGTATGAATCATACTGATATGATAATATGCCGATGCTCATGGACGGACGGACTTGGGAACTGATACGATGTGAGCGCCTAACTAGTACTTTAGAGTAAGAGGACTGAATGTTTTTCCATGAACATAGGAGTTCAAAAAACTGCTCTCATTACCTATCTAATTATCATACATGCATAGAAAGCATTACAACATTTTTACTACACATTATTAAGCGTACAATGCAATGCTAATCCAAGCATATCATTAAGCACTATATAATGTTACACCGCTATGAGTATGAGTAAGGTTTTTCAGTATCGTTGCAAAGACATTTTAATAAGAAAATTATGCATTAACAAGATTTCCAGGCTAGTTGTCATGAATTGCTCGGCGACTTTCTAGGTAAAAAATATCAATATTTACTTCTTCACGGCACCCAGAGGTGTCCCACCACGAATGACTATGAATAGTAATAATAGTGATAATAATACAATAGCAGCGGTATCTTCTTTAAAAACCACGCGATTTCGGAGGATTCGCGTTTTTTGCGTCGCCCTCGCATAACTTCGTTCATTGAGGAGTACGAGAAACGAGACATACACCATTTGAATCAGCACGACCTCTACTTTCCGAATTCACCAATCTCTCTCGAAAATTTTAAAAATCATAGCCCAGATTCAGCAATTATCCTAATTACGTATCCGTAGGGCACATAGAGTGCGAGATGGTGGGTCATGACAATTAACGTTCTCTTCCCTTGCCACTCACACATTCAGGCTAAGGAGTTTGGTGTAGATCTCATTTTCATCCGCTATTTCAAAAATATTTAAGTCTAGCAGATCACACCGAGGCAAATGATACCCAACTTGAATAGTGAATGTCTCCTAATTCAATTCCCGTTATTTTAGGTTTTCTATATTTTCTCATATTTATATGAGCTTGTACCTTCTTTTTCAGTGTCACATATTCGCGAAGATACTACCACTTTGCTGAATTTTCCCGATTTTTGCCGAAAAAGTGAAACACTTTCAATTTCCGACTGAGTATTCAAGCGGAAGAAAAACTGCATAGAATTTCATCAATAGTAGTTGCGCAAAAGAAGGAAAGACACAGATTAGCATGCACTAGGCACTAGTCAGATGTATAATCAGTAATTGGGACGTTCGAACCCTCCTCTTCCAGGCATACTTGATGACCCCAGATACCCTGTGGCATCCGCACAGCTTCAGGAATTGCCTTCAGCACAGGTGTGAATGAAGTGTTCTAGATCGTGGTACTGCCAGAATCATGAAGAGGTCACTATCCCTAGCTAGGTATATGAGAATATTTTGGCGTTTCCTTATGCAGTCATTTCATTATGCTTAGATGAAAACAGCTTGCACTGGTTTATCTGAACATATGGTCCTATAAACCTGTGAAATCCTATTAAAACCATCCCTTCCCGTAGTTTTTACTTTTGTTCAAAGTACACCAGTCAATATAGATATTTCGGCGGTACTTTTGTGGTACATAGAAGTGGCCACTTCTGACGTTGAACTAAGCGAAAAAAGTTGCCATTCAAGTTGGGTATCATTTGCTTCGATATGATCTGCTAGAGTCAAATATCGTTAAAATAGCGGATGAAAATGAGATCTACACCAAACTCCTTAGTCTGAATGTGTGAGTGGCAACGGAAGAGAACGTCAATTGTCATGACCCACCATCTCGCACCCCATGTGCCCTACGGATGCGTAATTAGGATAATTGCTGAATCTGGACTATGATTTTTGAAATTTTCGAAGAGATTGGTGAATTCGGAAAGTAGAGGTCGTGCTGATTCAAAAGGTGTATGTCTCGTTTCTCGTACTCCTCAATGAACGAAGTTATGCGAGGGCGACGCAAAAAACGCGAATCCTCCGAAATCGCGTGGTTTTTAAAGAAGATACCGCTTGTATTGTATGAATAACCAAATAGGTCAGAAGAATGATCCAATCAAAAAGCTTTTTCTGGTCGTTCAGCCGTTCAGCTCTCCGGCCAATTTTGCACTAATACAGCGAGAAAATGCATTGTGCTATCCATTCAACATGGACAGCTCTTAATTCGAGCTCAAGTGTGGTAATGTGTTCATAATCGCATTCTCCATCACATCAGAGAGCAGTACAGTACCTACACCTCTACAAAAGTCTGTCCCCTTGAATCAGGATTCCATCTGGGGAGCGCTTCCTCTGTACTCTTGTTGTTTGCCAACATGAAGTACATTGCATGAGTGCCAATTCCAGAGACGGGTCGGTTACCCAGAAATTTGACAAGCAGGAAATATGTTGACTGGGCTTCACTTCCTTTGAAAGGCATGGTGCACTCCAAATATGGTCCCATGAGATCTCTGCCGTATTTTCTGAATAGTTGGAAGTACTACAAGGAGCAATAAGTCAGTAAAGCCAAACTGTTTGTAGGCCTCCAGAATACCATGCAAAAATCTGTTTATTCCTTTCTCGAGCTTGATTACAGGATATTCGATTCCATTCTGATGAGGCACAAATTACGTCTAGCAGCTCCGATCCCACTATTGGCATAATGTCTAATCTATGACATTTTCCGCAGAAGGAGAGAATTACCACAAGGATTTTTTCAAAAAAAAAAAAAAAAAACAAAGGACAAAGTGAAGGCAGCATCTCACCTCAAAATCTTTCTGACGATTTTAGATGGGAGAATCCTGAGAGGAAGCTGACCACAATTATATACATGACTCCTTGAAAATGGGCAGAAAAAGCCGTTCTCAGCGGTTTTCCCGTAAAGAATTCGTGGCGCGCATTAGGACATCTAGCACGAGGCGCTGCGGCCAGTGATGTCGGTTGTTGCGGCGTATTGCAAGCTCACGGCAGATGTCTCAATGCGCATCGGAATTTCTCTATGAAAAGGGGCTCGAAGAGAGGTTTTTCTATGTCGTTGTAATACTCAGATATCAGTGAAATGAGCGGATGTCCAGATAATCAAAGTGACACGTTGCATGCGGTGTATAGCGCTTGCGAATGAGTCTTAGTCGCTTTGTTCTCCTACGATTATGTTTTTTTTAACTAATAACGTTGCTTTTTCAATGAAAGATTTCATAAAAATTGGGAAGTATTGGAATAATATGAATGGACCAATTCTATAATGAACTTTTCGAAGGTTGTGGGGAGAAAGAAGGAGCTAACAACTGATCCTTGCATTACTCTAACAGTATTGCTTTTTTTTAAATTTCAGCTGTGACGAATGAACAGTGGCAAATGCTGAGAAATGGAAGCATGGCTGCATCTTTGATCTGGTAGGAGGCTCATGCATAATCATTGCTTCTCTTTTACTGAGGAAAAAACAACTCTCGTCCGTATCAAGGAATGCGGGGTGCTGGTGAAAAGATGTGTTTATTGAATAAGAGTGTTTGAGAGAAGTCAGGTCACATCAAAAACAAGCGCATACGAGTTGGTTAGTTAGTTGAAAACAAGTCTGCATCGTATTATAAAAGAACTCAATATTAAAGAGTAACTAACGGTATCACTCAAGCACGAACGGGGTAATAACACCGATCTCCCTGATTGGTCAATTACGAGATGGACCAATAGCAGAGGGACGCACCGCTCTTTTCTAATGGGAGGTTTTGCAGTGTACACTTATGCACTAATTCAAGAATAAAAAGGAAAAGTTGTGATCTCTTCTGTTCCTATTGTTGTGGATAGGCGAGAACCCCCGAAAATAGGACGCAGAACTTCCGGCTAGTTTAACTAGTTTAACAAAGATTCTTTTTTTAGAGGTAGAACTCGTTTCTGGCGACAAAACTTTGTACTCTCTAAACAGTGAAAAGCAAATAATAACCGTTCCATAGAAACTTCGGCCAAACAAAATCCGAGCCACACTTGGGCAGATCATGTAGAGCGTAGTAGGCTAGAACCACGCCGAAATTTGAAAGAATTTCACTATGGGACCATCCCTGGAAAATTCAAGAATGCGAGTGCCAATAAAAACGTAGCTACTACAAAAAATGTTTGAATGAAAAGTTGGAAGTGTCGCTGTATATCTGGGTCCTCCCAGCGCAAGCTCCTCCCTACGGGCCGGTCCCTCGCCTATCTATTCAACAAGAAAATTTGCTGCAGAAGCCGCGGAAAGCGACAAGAGTCATCAAAAATTGGTTATTATGATATGTCTCGCACACTTCTCTTCAGCTAATAAAACTCAGCATGTCATAGGTTGTAAGTAGCGGCGCTTCGTTCACAATGAAGCATTGAGAGTGTGAGATGTCTCCACCTCCACGCGGGATAACAAATCTCCGCGCCTGACCGACAACATACATATTCAAAGATCTCCTCGATTTCTCGAGTCTTTTGTTCAAACGCACGCAAAACTTATCAGGGAAAGATGTAGCTCCCGGCTCCGCGAGTTTCGAGGACAAAATGGCATGAAATCGAATTTTGGTGAGGGCATAACATGCGTGGATGAGAGCAATCGCTCTATTCGCTTGTCAAGAAGGGCAGTGAATAACCAAATAAGGAAATAGCCCTGAAAGGCTAAGATCTCGAAATGTCACTCTAGGGGCGTTGAAGTGATGCCTGACGCAAGAAAAGAGGTTTGCCAAATAGGGGCGACGTCAAGGTGGAAAACAAAAAAAGGTTTCCAGAAAGGACCCAGTGCTGCACAATGTGTTGAGGGGAAATTGTTGAGCCAACAAAGAAAGATCTAAAGCGAAAATTGGCCTACTGGCACGGTAGGGCCGTGCGTTAAAGGCAAGAATAGAATATGAACTAATAAGAGAGTGCATAGTCTGCTAAAATCGCTGAGCCGAAAATGGTTCACTGCTTTGAGAAGAGTTCAGACTAATCAATTTCCGCAAAAATCAAATAATCTATGCAGGCTAAGAGAAAGGAGGACAGATGTCTGAATTAGAACAAAGAATGATCGAAGAAACGAGGAAAATGATGGTGAAGCGATGCTAAGACCAGGTGAAAAGAAGGAAAAGTTCAAGCATATCATTAAGCACTATACAATGTTGCACCGTTATGAGTATGAGCAGGGTTTTACATTTTATAGCTCTGTTATTTGTTCCATATCTATCATGCTTGCAATAATCCATTCCAGTGGTGTTGCAAAAACATTTTAGTAAGAAAATTATGCATTAACGGGACTTCCAGAAGTTGTCATGAACTCGCTTCAATGGGGATAAAAAGCGATGCTAAAAGTGAAGCCAATAAGTACTATGTGCAATCATTCCATGGACATTGCACGTACGTACTGAAGTAGACCTAACATCAACACAGCTGCGAAACGGGATGAAGACCAAGAACCGGCACCCTCTTTCTCTGTGCTGAAAAGGGGCGTGGTGATGTTGTTCTTGTTCACAACAGTTGTCAGGGCATAGAAACTGAGAAGTTCTCGCCTTTCTCACAGGGTCGTTCTTTCACATCTTAGATTCGTATCCATTACACATCACCCAACCGCACCCAACCGACTAGAAGGACAGAGGTATAGGATTAAGGATTGTTGCATTGCAAATTCTGTCATTGAACTTGTGGGTATAAGTACAGTCTATTAGCTCACAGAGGGCGCCCGATCTGACTTTGTCCGCAACTACGACTTCACCATTTTTCGGCTAACTGGTCTATTTTTTGCACTTTTTTGATATCCTTATGGTGTGGTTCCTTCCATTCTAATGTTTCCCCACAGCCATCCGCTAAAATATCCTTCCAGACGCATTCTGCAGGCAGAGTCGTAATTGCAGACAATGTCAGATCAGGCGCCCTCTGTGAGCTAATAGACCATACTTGATCGTCTCACTGCAGGATTCCTTATCTTATTGAACTGCTATTGACTGAAATTCTTTTTTCTGTGTTGAAATAATGCAGTCCAGCTTCGCCAAGGAATGAATACACAGTCAGTCACTTTGGCCGGGCAATCTGACTACATCTCAAGGGCACCAGGCAGACTCCAGTATTTCCTTTTGAAGCCTGGGCAAGCAACGGCCCAGATTTTGAATAGGGACACATACCGGGCAGATCGGGACATACACAATTTGATTACTGGGTGGGCCTGACTACTCGTTATCAGTAGTGGGATTCATCAAGGTTGCCGGAAAGGTCTTTGGACGGGACAGTTTTTCAGGCAAAATATGGTGCATTTTGCATGCGACTGTGTGCGAGATGGCGGATTAATTTATTTGGATGGCTGGCAGAATGGATAAAGACGGGCAGTGACGGATAAATAGGCAACCGCTGCGCTTTTTTCCTGTCATGGTTAAATATGCTGGACACGAATCCTCGATATGTACTTAGAAGACATCTGAAACATGGCCAACTATGCACTCAACCTTACCGAGTAAGTATTTTAAGCCAACAAAGTCCTGATTGAACATTTAAAAAATGGAACGTGGTCTAACTCATTGTTTCAGTTTTTCCTCCTAAATATTTGCCAAATAAAGGATTGTTTTCCAAGATGATGACGACAATTCACGCAATTTCCAGAAAATTCCCTACTTAGCGGTTCATCTCCAAGTCTCTATAGGATGAATCCTTGATAGTGAGGATATTCCTAAGACTCTGAAAGCGAGCAAATTTATTTCGGAGCCTCAGTATAAGCAAACATCAAAGGAACGAGATGGGCACACGAAACATGCGTCAGCACTGACATTTACGAATGTAAAGCTAAAATGATAGATGACTAGGAGTATGGCTGCATCGAAAAAGCAGTATAATCCGAAATTTGTTAAGGCATTAGAAATCATGCAGCAGATAATATTTGCCACTGTGTGGTCGAGACCAGAACGACAAAAATCTCGAAGTTATAGCCGCAAGGAGACATTTTTTGTTTTCAAGAATTACGAATCACGCAGGAGTTCAGCATAAAATCGCATAAATCGTGGACATATAAGAACGGATGGTGGGACGCATGAAGTGAAGAAGTACACATTAAGATGACATCGAAGTGCTGAAAAAGGTCGGAGCGAAAAGGCGGAGAGAGCAACTCCAAATAAGGAGCAGTGTTCGTGTTATAGCAAAAAAAAACCAATACAAAATAGAGTGGAAGAGCCATGAGAATATGCACTTCGACAGGAAGATGAATGAAGAAGAAAAGTGTCTGAAAAAAAAATAGTTGGATCATCTTAATTTAAAAAAATTGGCAAGGGTGGCGGTCGAAAACTTGGAAAGGAAGATAATGTGGTTCCCCACTGTGAAAAGGCCAGGATAGCCAGAATTTAAGAAGAAAAACTCTCTAAAAAGCACTGATGATTGAGATGTGCATTAACAAAAAATTACGAAACGATGTAAGAACTTTTAGGGATTTTTCAAACTACTCATGGATGCTCTAAGATGACACAGGCCAGGGACGTCCTCAGATAGAAAGGACGGGGAACAACGAGGCATCAGAGATCTGCGGAAATGTCCTGTGACATGAAGTGCAAATGGAGCAGTGAAGTGTGCTATGGCCCGTAACCCGAGTAATCAGAGCGCAGCTGCGATGACGTGTTTTTCCAGAGTTTACAATTCCTAAGGTGTCACGGATCTTTTCACCGGCCAGCTCTTGATGCTTCCTGTTTACAGGTTCACTTCTAGTATTTTGCTGTAATATTGCCAAGCGATGCCCCATGTAGTAGCGAGGGAAGAAAAAAATCTATCAACCTCTGAAGTAAACTTCTGTCACGAAACTTTGAAATTGTGGATTTTCATCAGCACAAATTTAAGCATAAATGTGGAGGTCATAGAGGCATTCCTTGAAATTTTTAGTTATTTTGTAAACCGAGCGGGTTCGGAGTTTTAGAGGACATCAAAATATCTCGTCATTCTTGGCAGTCGATTCGACAATTCTCAACCGCTGTTGGCAGATATCTTCGAGAAAACTCTAATTTTCCTGGGACAAACTCTAGGTGCTTGTGACTAACTCGCAGTTTTGCTTTCTAGCTTATCATATAATTACATTTGTTGTGTTTTCCTCTCGTATCGTGGCTTCTGGTTCACCCATGAAATGAATTGATTAGATCAGAAAGTGTAGATGTGATGGAGAGATAATGAATGAATGGATTGATGGTAGTCACATAAAACCAATGGAAATAAATA
>JBAJFG010000410.1:0-84988 GCA_037903475.1 Ancylostoma caninum | reverse complement strand
TTTGTTAGTGCAATCCAGTGTGTCTTCTTCCGAGAAGGTAGTTTGAAGAAGAATAAGTGCCTACCCAAATAAATTCTCATCCAAGAGAGCAGAAACTGTCTTCGTATGAAATGTGCCTCACAATACATGAGGAATGCATTGAATGTATACCGAAGCTGTTTTGTACTCAGTTGCACTCACCGATAAAACGTAGACAGCAAAACGAAGCATTGCGGAATGATGCTGGGAAGATGTATTTGGCAGCCTTTTATACAGGAGGAATCCGCCCAAACATGATTATGGGCGTCTCTAAATCTGTCCTAAATCACCGGTTACCGCTAAAGGTTTGAATCTAGGGATTTCGGGATTTCCGATCATCAAACTCGATTAATAAGGCAAATCCTTCATTTAACAGCCAACTTATAGCAACTGTAATGCTGGACATCAATACAATAATCTTTTTACACGTTTTCTGTAAATGAAAAACATGCACTTTGAATTACTAACTTGTTACTGAGCTCGGGTTTAAATTTTCAGGTAGGTTTTTGCATGCATCATCTGGCGCATGCCACTAATGAATGGATTTGGTTTTTCGTTCACCTGTAATCCGAGCTTCCGGGTTTTTAATCTGATTTTTGATCATGGATAATGAAATAGTAGGCTCTATTTGCCCCATAAATTTTAATTTTTAGCAAAAAAACGTATTAAAATCCTTACAATCGTATGCGAATCCACGCCGAAACCTACACAGGGCGGGTGTGGACGTCGTTTTCTCCTCAAGAAGAAGCGAACAACAGTATATTATAGGTGTACGATGGTATAAAGAGGTGGTGTGGCTGTTGCGATACACCTCAGCATTGTGACAGATCGCAAGATGATACAAATATCTCTTGATCTCTCTCTAGGCACCCAGCAAGCAAGATTGTCGAGTGATTGAGAAGGGAAATTTTTCGATTGAATAGCCAAAACTTCTGCGAATTCGAGAGAACGGTACTTTGGCGAATTTTTGAAATCTACCGCAAGTTTCTCCTTATAATTCGTGTATATAAGTATTTTGATAAATTTTCACAATATCTATAGACAAGAAGCGAATTTCCACATGAAGCGCAACTGTCTAATTAGTGCTTAAGCCCCTTATCGGCTCTCAAGATGTAATCGTATTTGTAAAGTTCAAAAAAAAGGTTTCAAACTTCTCTTGCTAGCTCGTCCCCACGAATCGATCGGTAAGCAACAAATCTGATATGGACTGGAATGAAAGACACTAGAACTATGGCAAACTGTGCGGTGGGTTCCTCCGTTTTCTGTTAAAAAATTACTACTGTTACTGTGTGGTTGATTGTTTCAGATACGGTTTTGGATGAAAAAACAACAAGAGAACACCTTGAATCAAAAATAAATAGAGAACCGAACTCGCAAATTCGCCTAGTAGACCAGATGATCTACGTGTGCGATAACCCGCTTGGAAGTTTGCTTGTGATTTCCAGCACAGTATGTATAGTGCTTTCTTAATTTACAGCTAAACCACGAAAGCAGTGTCTCATCAATATACATATTCACCACTACAATCCCAAACAGCTTGCTCTACAGTGTGTTTCATACATATGTGGGCACCCCTGAGTTTAATTATATAGCACTGATTTTCGGAATTTAGTGCCAAGTCCGTTGAATTTGGTCTGCCGGGAAACCGCTTGTCTGAAGACACTATATCAAGTTGGGTTAGGGATAGAGCCTTGGATTCTTACTATCTGTCAGAAGACCCTGGTCTCTTAGATCTCCCCTTCTCGCTCAAAGTAGATTTGAGAATATCGGCGAATCGCTTCTTTTCCGCAACGATTCCCTCATTCTGTATCGCATTGAAGCATCCTCCAACATCAGATACTAAGAAACTCTGGCAAGTCGTGTAATCTCTATTGCACACCTAAGATAGTAACGTTGGTATGTAAATACCTGCTTATCTTAATTCGCGACCTGAAAGTCTTTTTATTGACTAAGACAAATAAGCTGATGGTTTGCATCTGATTTCTTCAAATCATGCATTTTGGATATATTGGGCTAATGAAAACGTTCTGCAATACTCACAACAAATTCTTTAGAAATGTTTTTCATTAGAACAAAATCTCAATCAATGCTATATTTACCATTACTCTGAACTTTGCCCATCTTTTGGGCAGCTTCTCTGTTCCTTCCTGCCAAAACGCAGGAGCTGTGGATGGAAAAACTTGGACACTTCATTTTCGAGTCCCTGTTGACTGCTAGGCCTCATTTTCCATAGATGGTTGCTCGTGGTCAGAAAAAGATGATAGTCCGACAGGGCCAGGCCTGGCGAATGCGATAGGGGTGACAAAAATCCCGAAGCGAGATTCCGAGTCTTCCCACGACCTGCGTCTCCAAAGTGCACGTGAGCATCATCTTGCAGAAAATGAACATTTGCTCGTTTTGTGCGTTTTTCGTGGATGGCACCTGCCAACTTCTAGGGTTGGGTAGCGCAAAAAAAATCAAAGTTGAAACCTCTCAACGAGAAAAGCTGGCAAAGAAGAAATGGAAATCCGGTCAATCCGAAAGTGCACACGACTAACTTGATTCCGGTCGGGTGCGAGTTGTCGAATCAGGGTTCCGCGTCGTCCTAGACTTCCGTCGTCGTCGTTGGATAGGTTGAGAATACCATTAACTAACACTAATCAGACGGCAGCACAGAATACCAATAGGATCGGTCACCAAGCAATGTCGATCGAAACACGGGCGGCACAATCCCGGTTCAAACCTCAAACTTTGGGTAATTAAACCCTTTTTATTAGGTAACATCAACAATATAACAATATGTACGTTAGCACGAACGAACAAAAGTGACGAAGATAGATTTCCAAGAAGGAAAATGTAAAAAAAAACATGAAGACTTCAGATGCAGATGCTTCCACATTGTAGATGTAGATGAACGGATAGAAATATAGATATAGAAATGACAAAACGGAGATGAGAATTATAATTCTTCGCCCCTTCGGGGCCCAGCTGGAACGGCAAGCAGCGACGTTGGGTCTGAATGAAATGGTTTGTAGGTTTCGGTCTTAGTCTCTCCTCTCGAGCATTCGAAGGCGGGAATCTCGCGCGCGCTCACTCCTTTCCGCGCGAGACCCCCGCCCATCTTCGGGCCTCGGCCCTTTAGCCTACTGTCCTGTTCAGTATAGAGCCCATCGTCATTATGGTGCCACTAATTAGGAAATCTTAGGCATCCCTCGTGGCTCCACCGACAACATGGAAAAACTCTCTTCTTGGGCGAATCTGCTTTTGAATATTTTGGAAGTGATCCCGGTCACGGAATCCACTGGCGCTGCTGTGCGCTGTTCTAGTACAGGACTAAGCTTCCACACCCACTTGCAATATCGTTTAGAAAGTTCGGAGGAAGGTTGTGGAGGAAGAGACATCGACTCCTCGATGGTCACCAGGCATGAGTTACGAGATTGGTACAACACACTAGGCACTCATGTCCGGACAACTTTGCTAAAACCGAGAGAGCGAGGATGCTTGATGACGGTCGAGTAGTCGCACTAGAGTGTATTCGCCAACTTGCAGTTGCCGACATCTAACCTCGTCTTAGGTTGTCCCTCAGATCGTCGTCACTAATGGTCGACGCACGTTCAGACCATGGGTGATTTTCAAATATCATTTCGTCAGAGCCGAAGCCCTGGTACCATCGAGGGGCCGACGAATGGTAAATAACCACACATACTCAGAACCCCTGGAGCAAATTGCAAACAAGGATTTCTCAAAAACAACTTGCAAACAAGCTCAAATAAAGTAGTTTGCAAGCTTTTGCTAGAAACAGCTTGCAAACCAGTATGACGTCATCACCAGCCTGGAAAAAATAGTTGCCGACCAGCTTTTCATATTGCAACTATTTTACTAGGAATTCAAAACAACTATTTTGCCAGCTTTCTCCAAAAACAACTATTTTACTAGCTTTGCGCTGATACTCTGCGGCTATCACGCAGAAATGAAAGAATCCTTCGTATGTGGTAGGGTATTTTAGCGGTCCCATACAATGAAGAGCGGCGGTTACTTCGCTTTCATACAAAGCGTGAGTTATACATATGTTTTCAGACTTTGTCTCCATTTTTTGACTCTTCTCAAAACAGGTATTCAAATAGTTCAGTCCATTCAATCAGCTGCTAGTGAAACCACATATAGTATTAGCGAAAACAAAGGTCTGGAAAAGCTATAACTCTCGAAAAGATAGGATAGCGCTTTAAGTTAAGTTTTCAGAATGTACTTACTCTTACCTATCCACCAATTCACTGGCAGTGCTGTGTTCAAGACCTTTCATGGGAGATTTGCAAATTAGTCATGACTACTACAGATTGGTTAAAGAAGATCACTTAAACAAGCTTGATTTCTTTTCGCAGTATCCATTCTGAAGCAAGGCAAGTTTGCTTATTAGAAAACTATTTAAATTAATAGACTGCACACTGAATTAGAATTCCTTTGATAACTGTGCAGCACATCGAACGCAGCCCGAACAGCGTAGTGCGACAAGTAGAAACCCTAGCAGCATCTCCTCGCAGCTGCTGCCACCTTCCCCTCAGTTGCTGCTTTAAAGAGAAAAATTTTGCAGCAAGGGCAGGATGGCAGCAACTGGGAGGAAGTACTGCTAGGATTTTCACTAGACGCATTACGTTGTTGGGTTGCTTTCGCGCTGCACAGTTATCAGAGTCCCTGTTGTGGCATCTAAACTCTAATCTAATGTAGAAACAATTTCCGAAGTTTGCAGCCTGTTTGGACAATTTCGAATCTTGGCTGAGTGAAGTACGACTGCGAAAAGTGATGAACTAATCTGAGCAGTAGCCGAAGATTGCCCAATCACAGTAAACTATGAGAACTACAGAAGCAGTCCTCTGACACGAGTTGTTCCTACAACCAGATTTGTGGCTAGGTTGCGCCACACAGTTTGGAGACGTTTATGAATGCCACCAATAAAGTCGTTGTATTCTGATCAAGTGTGATCCACAAAACGTTCCTGTTCTAACGGGTTGACTTCGGAGAACAACTATTTCACTAGCTTTTCATTGTGCAACTATTTATCAAGGAAGTGGTCAGAACAACTAAATAACCAGCTTTTCATTTTACAACTATTTGGCAAGGAAGAGGTCAAAACAACTATCTTGCAAGCTTTTCATTTGCAACTATTTAGCAAGGAAGTGCCAAAAAATAGTATTCTACCAGCTTTCGAAAAACTAGTTTAAGATGCGATCTGAAACTAGTTTCTCAAAAGCTGGATAAATAGTTGTTGCAGAGGTTCTGAGTATTGGCGTCGACGCTTCTTATAGGATGTCCTTGCAGGAAACTATAGTAGAAAAAGGAGCGATGTGAGATTCGACTGGCCGAAAGCATTATTGCTTGGATACTGATAGAGCTTCCATCATATGCCCTTCACATGAAAGCTTCAAGGATCCCACCTTATACCGACAGAGGATCCCCCACCTGTCAAGCTGCTTTTGCGTTTTAAAAATGCAAATAAAAAGTGTTGCAGAAATTTTTCATCAACCCAATAAGTAACCTTTTTAGAGCACAAGCAATCCCGTAGTCGACTCATTCATTCGGGGTTAGGACACGGTCCAAGGCCAGCCTCTGATCTGCAAATGTCTTCTCTTGTCTATAAATACCTTTAGTCAATATTTTAGTTCGATAAGTGTTTGAAATTTTTTATTACTTCTTATTTTCTCTTTCTATTCGACTGGCCTCAAGGAGTACGGCGGAAAAGAGCAGCGTCGGTTCTCACTTGCAAGAACTTCTCACTTTTGGTATAGGGTATAGTCAAGAGTTCGGCAAAATTATACATCAGTCGTAAATTCACCAATAAAAATTGTACACACCATAATTTGCGACAAAATGTACATATAGTAACTGTCTGGCCCAAAACCGCTTGCATTGCAGCCTATTCCTACACGCTCACTCTCCTATTATTGACACACTTCCAAGTTACCAAGAATTATCCTAACTTAATTCCTACATATTTTCTATACATTGCCTACCATTGTCTCCCGAAATTGTCTCAATTCAGCAAGTTTGCTGACAAAGACGCTGTAGTAGGCGTCACGTTATTATAAAGGTGCAATGCGATTGCGTAACCGAAAGTGATGACATTTCACAATTACGTCTAAAATAATCGCAGCTCTTTCGTCGTTTCCATTGCCTTCTCATTTACGTATTGATTCCTCGCTGCTGCTCTGAATTTTTGTTTCCAAACTTCCGGTGGACCATTGCTTCGGTCTAGCTGTACGCTTGCACACACATTCATTGGATTTGGTGGATGTGCATCTGTTTTTCTAGATTAATAGAACTTTGGGATAGAACTGTGGGAAGGATTAGTGACCCATTGTGTAGGCGGTGATAAAATCCGCCTCACGGCTCTAGGCTGCCTGCACGGGGTGAGCCACAACAATTCTCAATACGGTTGAAATGGGCAGTAAAGTTATCCACGTGCTATGAGGCTCTGTTTTTGCAAAATTGTGGTGAAGCGCACACGATCTTTTTCATTTTCATTTTCCTCTTTTACTGTAAACTTTGCGGGCGTTGCTGAACTCTCTAAACAAGTTCTCAGTATTTACTGTTGTTCAATATTTGTTGTAGCTGCACCACTTGTACGACCCGTTGCAGAGCTCGCCTTAACAGCTTCTACAGGATTAAAGAAGCTGGCCACGAGGTATTGAATATTAAATTGAATGCAACAACAGAATCAAAACCTAGTTTTATTGCGATTAAAAGACGGTAAGAAGTTTAAGACCAAGAAGACACGATGCGATGCCCTGCCAATATTAAGACGATGGCGAGAGTAGCGGAAGGAACCTCCTCGTGCACTCGCAACATTGTTTTTATACCTTATCTGAAATCTTTGGCATTTCGTTATCTCCGTGCAAGAAAACAAATCCCATGAGAAAATGCTTTTTTGCTGACCGTTACAGTCGCGCTCAGCGACAATATTGCTACAGTCGCGGTCGAAAGGATATGATCAGTGGCATGTTGAAGGCGGATCTTTTCATCATAACTTAACTTGGGATTGAGCTATTTGGCTGAAATTTTGGGAAATGATGAGGGTCTACGCATCTTCCTTTGCGCTGCATAATAATGATGCAAACTGCTTTCAAACAGAACTATCACGTTCCAAGTCCAAATTCACCACTTTTACTAACATGGTTGTTCCTCGTTTGTATCGCCACATTTCGGTTCGCAAAAAGTTATTCTAAATTGTATTTGAGTAATTTGCTATAATGATCTTGTTCTGTAGTTCTTCTCTTTACATGAAAAAGTGGGATTACCAAAAGTCCAAAAAAGTGAGGAAAAAGAGTTTCCAATAATGTCGAACAAATGACAACCGTTCCGACGGAGGATATTTCTACGACATCCACTACTAACAACTGTTATGACATTGAAATAGGAACTGTCACCCAGTCAATACTGCTTAGATACGATAAAATAGATTTTTCTTAAATTCAACCAGTTATTTTGTTCCCCGCATTTGAGCAGCAAAGAAAAGTACAGCAATGACATCTGGTGGAAAACATAGCCATTTATGTGCCTAATCTGTATCAACACTTCATTTTTCTCGGAAGGTGGTAGTGAAGATATTGGATGAAATCAAAGGAAGCCGAGGAAATTGATGTTTAGCTTGATAAAGCCATTAAAATTGAGTTTCTGTCCAGATAAGCTGCTGGTAGGAGGCACCCATAGGTGCCGAATACGAATATCGTATTCATTTTGTACCGTGATCCCCATTTTCGTCAAAATTCAGCAGGTATACGGTAGTGAACTACGAAAAAATGCCGATTTTTTTGAGAGGATTCTGTGAGATACCATATCTGCCGTGCACTTACCGTAACCCTACAAAATGAGGTTACGGTACAAATGGGTACGATATTCATGTCCACCACCTCCTATGACCTTCCCATACAAAGTTTCGACACGAATTTTTTTTTTGAAAATTTTGGGGCCCCTAATGAGGAGTTGTGCCGAATCTTCTTTACACGAGTAGCATTTTTCCTCTCCCACCAAATCGGCCAGCCGGAACCACTGCGGTCGCAGTTGCGGACAAAGTCCGCCCTGGTGCACTTCCTGAGCTAACAGACTATACATGCATACATCTTTATGAAACGGGCTGTATGATGAGGGTTTTTTATCACTCAGCATAGTAATCGCAATTCCCGAATTTCGAGTTGATAACTGATGGTTCGAAAGTAATTTGGAGACGCCTCTCATTGTGTTTTACCGGATTCATTCTTTATGAGACGAAATCAGAGGCAACTCGACAACGTCACGCTGCAATGTTTGCACCAGGGATGAGCGGATTACCCGTATCCGATTAGCGGTTATCCGTGGGTTTTAACATATCCGCACCATTATCTGGCTTTTGGCGCCGAATAAGCCCGGAAGTAGTGGCATCATATCGCACGTTTACAACACAGGAGAGCTCTCATCTAAAGAAATGACATCGCATCACTAGTTCTAGCTCGTTTTCTCATATTTCACTTGTGGTTTGGAATCTTGAAATGGGACAAGAAGGGGTAGCAGAGATTTGTACTGTACTTGCCAAGAAAGAAAGTTCTTGCTCAGGCTTCTAGGAATGTCCGACAATGTGAGGCAAAATTGTAAGATTATCAATAACGTTGACATTATGATGTGACTATTAATAACGTTGAAATTGATGGCCTAGTAGCTCACCGACAAGCAATGTCTCTTCGTAGCGTGGTTCCTCTCGATAAGACATTGAACCGTACTGTTTCTACCAAATCTTGGACCCATTAACTAAATAGCGTTTAGGGTTAAGTCGCGGGCATGTATCATCTCGAATAACTAATGATAGCGTGATCGTCCGGCTAACGCCGAGCCTGATCGTCTCGCTCGCGTATTTTCAGTGTCCACAGATGAGATTAATGCAGGTGGATGAACATGGACAGCTCCTTTCCAAAAATTTGTGGTAACGTAGTTCGGTTTGCTGTGGTAAACACAAATAGTAGAAAGTGACCAAATCAGTGCAAATTGGGGTTAGACCTCAACACAGGCGCACCCTTGTCACGCCATCGGACCCAAATCCAGGGGTTAACCCGCTTTTGGACGCCGGTGCACCCTTATCACGTCGTTGGAACCGACTCCATGCATTCCTCCACTTCTGGACACCGAAGCATTCTTATCACACCGCCAGCCCACCTCTAACATACACCATGCCACAACCCTCATCCGTATCATCACTCATCTGCTTGGTTCCTCCTCTCCGCTATAAAGACACTCTACCCGTCTCTTTCCTCTTATACGGTTCTGTAATCACAGGCCTATCTCATTCATTCAGACTGCTATGAAAACAACTGTCGGCCATTAACATGTCTGAACATGACAAAACCGGCCCGAAACAACTTTAAATATAAAAATCAAGATTTACCTCACTTTCGTACATAACTCGACGCGCTGAACACGATATAGAACTGTAGCAAACTGTGCAGCAGGTTCCTCCGTTTTCTGTTGAAAAATTGCTATTGTTACTGTGTGATACATTGCAACAAAGCAAAAAGAGCAGATATTTTCAGCTTCCTCCCAGATCGCGTCCCCCGTCGCGACTTCGTGCGACTCTTTACACAAAGCCATTAAAAGTAGCTCCTGTCGAAAATGCTCGCCTTTGCAATTCTTCCAGATTTAGGGTTTCTGGGGGTGTGGAACTTATATCTGATGATGAAATTGCGTCAAACACCCGAAACGAGATGTTATTTTTCACGCGTTTGAATGCGCGGACAAGTATTCCGACTGCATCCTGACTGTGCAGATTGGTCCTCTAATCAATCACAAAATCTTTTGAAAAAGAAGAAATTTCTTAGCAGCCGCTACATCTCCATTATCACAAAGTGATATGCCAGTGTATGCGGCCAAGATTTGGGGAAAAGAGCATAACGGGAAAGTATGCACATGCAGTTCGCGCCTCGAAATACACAAGAACGCCGCACAACAGCAAGAAGCATAAGGTGAATCTTTAACATGACAAATCAATGACGTCAAAATAGAACCATGTCAAAACCACATTAATTTAGCGAATAAACTGAAACTAATCATTTTAAAAAATAAGCTGAACTCCATCAATAATCATATCTGAAAGTTGCGGCTGTAATCAGGAAGGTAAGCGAAGAAAATATTGCTCATTTCCAAAACTCTGAAGAAATCCTGATTGTGGTCAAATTTTCGCATGTCGAAGACGCGTCTAGCCACAATCGCGTCCCTCTAATTGCGTTAGCTGGCACTTCGAGCCGTCCGAGGCACAAGGCAGCTGGGCGTTCACGCTACGGCTATTCCTCGTTCTCTGCGGATGAGTTATTACAATTTGTGTTCGTTTCACATTTGTGATGTGCCGCACCTACTTTATGACCCGCAGCTCAGCTCCGTGTCGAGGATTTCGACCCGTGCTGCCTTCAAACGATTGCCATGTCGCCGCGCAATGGTTTCGATATGCACCTCGCGCATGCACCACTCCGCTACCGCCCCCGTGCGTGTACCCTGGCTACCGGTTACCGTACGTCATTCGTCGAGTGTCAATCATGGGGAGCTGTGGCGTCGAGAGGCAAGAGGAAAGATTATGGCACATTGCTTGTGTCGAATAACAACAACACCAGTCCACATGGTACAAAGCGGATGCACGGCATCTCTGGGCTAGCGAGGAGGCATGGGGCCCACGCTTGTCCTGCCGAGTTCAACCGATTCGTCCGGGGAGTTTTGCTTGCTGTCGACTATTAGTGACGGGTCAGTTGTATTTCTCTCTTTAGTTCTAATATTGTACTCGTACGTATATTCCTTGCAGGCAATGACTATGGGCAATACTGATGTTCGCGTTGTGCAGCAAGAAGTACTGATGAGTGCCACGAAATTTGTGGCCACATATGTACATATGTCAGTGGTACGGTTAGTAGTCAAGAGGCCTCCACTGCAGTTATGCGAACGCATTATATGGCTAGCGGATTCATGCATTCTAACACAGGCGACTCTGATGCAGTGGGCCGAACAATGTCGATTTAAACAGATAAACCACGGGGATTTCCTAAATTGTGTCTTCTCCTAACATTTCACTTAATCCTTTTGTCACTCATTGGCGAAGTTACACTACTTGATGAGAAACAAAATCTACTTGATGGTAGCCGTAAATGCACACAACTGTGTATATTGTGCCATTGTTGAAGTTGCAGCCGAATTCTTTTGTTTTTGTTCTCATCTGTAATTCATTAGAAAGTTGTCTTAGAAATGTCGATTATTCGATCCAGCAATGAAATGTCAGAAATCGAAAAACATTAACCAGAAAGTAAGTGAAGGGGAATATCCTCACTGATCTCAGTGCGCTTCTCCACTCTTTGTCAGCTTTCGCGCCGAATAATAAATCCTTCCGAGTTTTTATCGACTATTTGTTCGGTAGGTTGGGCTGCTTTCAAATTTATGGCTTCTTTGAAGTTGGGTGCGGTTTCCTTGCAGATGTGCAGTGATTCGGATACTTTGTATGCGTTCAGATCAGGGGGACGTGCTTCCGGTCTGCAAAAGATTTCTCTGTACCATTACTGGAGCACCCACGCGGCCGAGAACAACTTCGAACGAGTGTGTTCTCGCTGCATGCATGGATCGGCGAAACAACACGGCGCCCATGATGCACACAAGGGATTCGCAAAACATTTGCAGTTTCGTACCAAAAACATTCTAAGAACAATTTTAATCGAGTTGTGAGAGCTCACTCTTTATAAATAGTGTAGTTCATGCCGGTCATACTTCTGAGTAGAATAGACAACTTCTCGTCGTCAGGAGAGTGAGCGAATGTACTGGCTTTAAATTCCAGTGTGCAACTGTAGGTTTGAAACAGTGCCAAAATGTCATGATGTGCAAGCAGGGCAGCCTGAAAAGCTCCGACCAACAAAAAGTGAATGTTGAAGTTAAACTAACTATTCCTAATGACGGCCTAATAATTCCGTACAAAAGTCCTCGGATTTTTCGTGATAGAGCAATGTCTTCAATTTCTTTCTGTTCTGCGGAGCAGTACGGTGCTTTCAAACCATTTTCCCGAGAAGTACTTGGATAAGAAGGAAGGAATGCGTGGGTGAACAACTCTTCACTCAAAAGAGCGGAAACTGTTACTGCATAACATGTAAGTACCGAATTTGTAATATTATATTTATGCTCGAATACTACTGAATTTATACTACTTGGGCTCAATCACACCCACGAGTATGTACAACCGAAACAGTACTGAGAATCATTGAGAGGTTATCTGTTCACCCTTTTAAAGAGAAGAGACCGGATTAAACATTGGGGGGCTATTTCATAATGCTTCCAAACGATGGATTACTATCGAATTACTGGTTTGGTTTTGAGGATTCACGATTATCATGTCGGATCAATAAGAGAAAAATCTCTCATCACAGAACCAATTTATTTTGACTAATGCTCCGAAGTAGTACCTCTTATGCTAAATGTCGAGTCCGAGTAAATAATAACTTACTATTGAAGGGCCTTCCTCGATATACTGCCGTGATTTTCTGTGGCCTGGCCGTTTGCGGTGTTGTTCCTCCAACTAGAAGCACCTTCAAGGGTCCTCTTCGATGGTTGAAGAATCCCCGACTTCCGAGAATCATGAATTTGGCTTATCGCCATGGATCCTTTGATCTTTCGCATTCATTGCCTCCATGACTCCCCGATGAAGTCGAGCACGTGCTGCACAACACAAACGCGATTGATTAACACCGACCACTGAAGGACATCCACGAATTTTCTGCCATCCACTTTTTCGCAGAGTGTGGTGTTTTTCTCTAGGACCATCATAATGTGTACCTGAAATAACCCTGATACAGGATTTCTGGGTTCATGATAGCAACCCCGGTTTTTGAACTTCAGTTTTTCTTTTCTCTGTCACACAGGGTTCCACTGAGTTTATCAGGCGCGCGACCAGAATTATTAGGCAATTGGTGCGATTTTTTTCGCGTTCAAAACTGAAGCTTTTTGAGTGGTCCTTCATCAAGGAGAAAAGTGGATTGTTTGTTGATAAAAACAATCCACTTTTCCCCTTAATGAAGGCACTTTTGAAATTCATACCCATGTTTGCTATCATATGCTCCAGCAGTTCGGAGAAGATTGGAATGCAGCACTAATACTGTGATCTCAGCGATCCTTTTGGCGAAGGAAAATCGGCAGAGCCATTTTGGAACATTATACATGTTCATAAGATATAAGCTTTGCAGCTGAGGAAGGAAGGTGTCATCCATCATATTCCGAGCACCAGGAGCATCACACAGCCGAGGAGGAGAGCGGAAGCTTGAAAACGAGTATGCCAGCCGAGGCCTCAATATGGATCATTAGGTTATCATTCTTCCTCTGAAAAAGCTCTGAAAAGCATGGAAGTTGGCTGAATGAGCCCCCAAGAATACGACTTCCGATAGCATTTTTAATAAATGAAGAAAGAGAGTTGTTTCTGTGAAAAAAAAAAACATCCGAAAAGAGTCAGTTTTTAACGAGAAAAGAAGTTGCAAAAAAGCCGCATTAATTTTGCACCAACCTAATATAAAATCTTGATAACTTATTAAGCAATCATGAACAACACTTCTTTTTCATTTTGTCTGCCATTCTCACTCCTTATGAGGATTCTGACTACCTGCGCCCAATAGAGCGTCCACATCCGCGGCTGCTTACCTCAATTTTTCACGCTCTTATTGCTGATGAAGGCACACTTGAAATTAGCTAACAAGGATACTTTGATACTCTGCGGTCCTGCTTTAGAAGTACAGTTAGCACTGGTCATAAGGTTGTTCCCGCTGTTTTTGCTAGGTGGCGGTCCATGAATGCGACACTCGCCCAACCTCGGAGCAGTCCGGCATTTTCTCGTAAAAACCTACAAGTAGGTTGCTCAAAATGGTGGAAATTACTTCTAGACACTTTAAGATGTTCATCGCTGTTAAGTCATATCCCACTCTCTTGCTGCTCAGTCCCAGCTGATGTCGTCAGAAACTGTCCCCACCATCCTGATTTCGCTCGTCGAATTATGTACGAAAAAGTTGCGATTTTCGATTTTTACCATGATTGATGGGTGTTTCGTTCTACTTTTCGTTATGTTCATTTGCTTGGAGAACCTACAGTTGTTTACATATCAACAAAAATCAGTGAGAATGGTCTGTGATTTATAAGTCACATTTAAGACAACATATGATCGGGAATGTTCTTATCGAATCTCCTTGCAGGATCTTCTGAATTGGGTCTCGCCCAACGTTTCACTCAATCCTTTTGCCATTCAGTAAACGTGAAGTTGCATTATTTATTGAAAAACAGGATCTACATGATAGCTGCCGTAAATGCAGACAACTGTGTACATTGCACCAACATTGAAGTTGCAGCCGAATTTCTATGCTCTTGTTTTATTTATTTATTTATTATTTACACAGCGAGGTGTGCCGTTGATAAAAAACTGTGAACTAGATAAAACTACCAAGCTCAAAAACAATAGAATCAAGTTAAAGCCTTTCAAAAAAACTCAACTTAACTAGGTAGAAGATGGCATCGGTGTTAGTACTTGGACAACAAAATTTGGAGATTGTGAGCCCTTGTAAAAAAATATGCATTGTTCCCGAATCAATTATAGGATTTGCAGAAGTTATTTCACTGTATCATATAGCAGATGAAACTCTTCAAGCGAAAAACCTTGTGCAGGAAATAAGGCTAGTATACTCAGGAATTCTTACATTGTCGATGTTGTTCTGATCTGCATTTTTTTGGGAAGTTGTTACAGAAACCTCGATTATTCTATCTAGCATCGAAATGTGAGAAATCAAGAAACAGTAAGCAAAAAGTAACTGAAAAGATTCATCCTCACCAATTTCAGTTCAGTTGTCCAATATTTGTCAGCTCTCGCGATGAATTATTATTGGGTGAATCCCTGTGAATTTCTATCGACTTCTGCACTATATTCGGCAAGTTGTGTCGTTTTCATATCTCAGGTTTCGTTGGAAGTGAATGATGATTCCGATAATTTGAGTGCGCTCAAATCAGAAAGGCGTTCTTTCCGTCTGGAAAAGGTTCCTTTGTATAACTACTGGAGCATTCGTCTGCTTGAAAACAACTTCAAACGTGTTTATACTCGCACTGTGCATGAATCGGTGAACCAGCACGGGCGAGATCTCACCATTAGCGGTCGTGACAGGTACACTTATGCACCGTGAACCTATGCGCTCACCGCTATTTCAGAGCCTGGCAACGCGAACTTTTCTTCTTCGTACGTACGTTGGGGTGCCTATCCTCGTAGTAAAAATGTGTTCATATCTCTCAAGATGCACCAGGCGAGGAGGCAAAATATTTGCAATCGCGTGACTCCTCAAGACAATTTTGTTCAAGTTGTGAAAGCTCACTCTGTATAGATAGTGTAGTTCACGCCAGGTGCTCGTCGCCTGGGAAGTGAGCGAATGTACTGGCCATGAACTCCAGCGGGCAACTGTAGTTCAATTTCCTTAAAAAAATATTGGTAATATCCTACGTAGAGGTGCTCGTTTGGATGTCGCCAGGACAACTGCCACTAAAGACTAACATCAAAAGAAGTCTGCCACCAAATGTCTTGGCTCTCTCGACAATAGTATGTACGTATGTATGTGTGCCGTACTACTACGGAAGGATTGCGCATTGTGACGGTGAGCTTTGCAAGAGCGGAAATATGCTCCAAGGGTCTGTGTCTGTGGCTTCTGGCTTATTTATGAAGCGTGACTAAGCAAAGTAGGTCAAATAGGCCCAAGAACAAAATCAAGGACACCACACCTTAGCATACAACGTGGACACGCCAGGAATCGCTCGATAGAAGAAAAACAAAGGAGAAAGAAGATGAAAATAGCAGAAAGAGGCGATAAAATGGCCGTAATTCGAAAATTGGAGGTATATGACGAAATAATCACTGTCCATTTTGAATAATTTCGTTGCTGGAACGATCAACACTTCTGAAAACAGTAAAGCAGCCCGTTTACTTGGACCTCGTCCCGAATAAGTGCAAGGGCAAGACCGAAGGTAGCTGAGGCCTCTTCAGACAACCAGAACCAGAGAGGTGTTAGTTTTGGGAAGGAAAGAGTTCTAATTCATGCATAACCCTTTTTAAGGGGAGTGTCTATTTATTATTCAAAAATTGTTATTCAAAGTCAAACTATTCAAAATGGACAATGATTATTTCGTCATATTTATTTATTTCCATGCACTCGTGGTGCGCCGAAAAAAAAACACAAAAAGCACATGACGCTTGAACAAGACCGAAACAAAACAACAAAAGCAGGAACCAGAGGCGACATTTCGGTGTGATGTGTATATGCTTTATTAAGATGTGATCACGAGAAGTTCATTTCTAGGATATGAAACTTTCATTTTTTCAGACCTATCAACTATAGAGTAGTGAAAAAAATCAAAAAAAAATATTGGTTTGGTGCTAGAGTCATTCCTCCACGTGTTGTGTCTTCGAGATATTCACACTAAGGCTACGCAACTGGACTGACAATACCGGGGCGAGCTCTGTATTTCAAGAGCCTCTTTGATCTAAATACGAACCCCAGGCGATGACCCTAGGGAAGCTCGCAGAACGAACCACGCGTGGTAACATAGATTCCATAAACAAGAAACTAGTCGGATATTAAAATATAAAATTGAGAACTTGCTGTAGGATTGCATAAATGAAGCCTTTTCTTTCACCTCTAATCTTCGAATTACGACCATTTTATCGCCTCTTTCTGCTGTTTTCATCTTCTTTCTTGTTTGTTTTTCTTCTATCGAGCGATTCCTGGTGTGTCCACTTTGTTTGCCAAGGTGTGGTGTCCTTGATTTTGTGCTATTTGATCTACTTTGCTTAGTCAGGCTTCATAAATAAGCCAGAAGCTCCAGACACAGAGCCTTGGAGCATATTTCCGCTCTTGTAGAATCAAAGCTCACCGCCACAATGCGTAATCCTTCTGTAGTAATACGGCATACATATTACTGTCGAGACATTTGATGGCAGACTTCCTTTGATGTTAACCTTTAGTGGCAGTTGTCCTGACGACATCCAAACGAGCATCTCTACGCAGGACATTGCCAGGAAATTCTGGAGCCATGAGGCTGGAGTGGAGCCCAGTTAACCCAGCTCCTTTCTTTGTAATGCTTGAGAAAGTCCTATAGAACAGGAAAAAACTCAGAAATTTTCCTAAGGTACTAAAGCTATGCTCAACTCAAGCTGTCCTTTAACTTTGTATTTTTTGAATGTGACATGTGCCATAAAAACGATTTCTGTACTATAGGCAGCTATTTCAGGTAGCAAACGGCGTTGCCATCCCATCCGATAAGCCGACCAGCTTAGATCACTACTTATTATCAGTTTTCTGTCTTGTTTACCTAGTTTCGCCTATTTTTAGCATTTCAAAAGCTGTCATACACTGGCATATGCTGTCACTTTTGCGCTGAGATTGTGCAGATTTGTAACAGTTTATCAGGTCTTATTATAAGCTAATAGCCATTTGACCTATTCAAGCGAAAAACTGGTCCAGTCTGATCCTTACAACGATGGTACTTGTGTGGATTTTCTATGTGGATTTGACTTTTCTGGTACGAAGCGAGAACTGTTCCTCTGCCCTAATTCTATGCGAGAACTAGTCCCCAGTAAGTGCTTCTGCTCAGTTGACACCCACGAGGGATAATAAATGTTCTTTGTTGCAAAAAAGTAGAATTTGATGTGAATTTATGGGTGGCACTAGTGTCGAAAGTTGGTCCTTATTTTTTCATTTTTTTTTTAAATTTGTGTTTTTTAAATAATCGCTAAGAAAACGATTACTTCCTCCTTTCTACCATTCAGATTCATAGCACAAGCAATCCATGACGTCACAGCTCCCCCAAACAGCTGTTCGTAAAATTCATCTGTAATATTCGTTAAATCGTAAAATTCAGCAATTTCATTTGTTCTGTGACGTAAGGCCCTCTGCCAACAGCTGTTTGGCTAAATTTTCCACTGTTTGTTTTTCTTATGCATAGGTTTCTTCCTGAGAGATTCACCTGTTCTGTGACGTCATCCCACCAAACAGCTGTTCGTTAAGTGATCACCGAGCGCGACGAATATTCCTCATGGTCTCGTCCCAGCAATTTATTTATAGCCGGCCATAAAATCATTTGGCCCTACCATTGGCGTCGCCTTCGCTTGACCTCTCTCGGGTTTAGTTTGCTTAACCCACTCGCTCCCATCTTATCGTTAGCTTGCTCACACTGTTATCGTGCAGTTGATGACCCTTGAACTTGATATTTATTGATTGACTGTTCAGCTGATCCTGGTTGCATCATCGTGACTGGCACCGTATTTTCGAAACTGTTTCGAAAGGCCCTGACGCAACTATAGCAGTTAACCCTTGCTTTGTTCGCTTGCCAAGCCTCCCCTCACTTTTTGATGCATAGGTTTCTTCCAAGAAGATCTAGTTTTGTTCATTTTTCGCCTTGTCTACATATAACTCGTGTGGATATTCTAAGATTTATATTTTGCACTATTCATAGATCCTGTCTCCGACTTTTAGAGGTATTTTTATTTCTCATTAATTATGGACGAGGTTATAAATATCCTTTTTTCGTGGACACCTTGGGACAAAAATCACTGGAGCAACAGTGATGGTTAGGTTCTTAAAACAACTACTGAACCGAGATGTATGGAAGTTATTTGGAGATTTTTTGAAAATTTTCCAAGGCATGGTCCATTTCCTAGTAAAAAAAAACATGGGAAATATTTGTACGTTCTGGTACCATCAAGGACCATTCACCATTTCAATTTTAGTTCATTTTTTAAAATTTTCGTCGTTTTTTTTTTAATTTGTGGAACAACTTTTATAGCTACCATCACCCCATGAAGGAGTTTTGATACAGTGGGAGGAAAAGAGTGCATAGAGAGAGTAGGAGACACAGAGAAAGAAAGGGAGAGCAGGACTGTTAAAGGCAAACCTTTCCAAAGAAAGACAGGGCAAATTTGAGATTCGACCCGTCCCCTGACCGACAGGCAACTTTTGATGCGAGATCAAAGAATGCCTTCATTTACCTAGGTTTCTTGTATACAGGTAATCAGTCCAGTAGATTTCCCATCAAAGGGATTACGGTAGCTCCGGTAGCTAGGATAAGGTCAGAAATTGAGTGCCAAGAGCTCATTTTATGGTTTATCTCGTATTCAGTGGGTTAATTATGACTACATCATCCTGCATCTGGCATCCAGGAGTGTTGCCGTTGGTAACTTACTAATGAGCGGCAATGCCAGGGGGCTCGGGTACATAAAAGAATTTCATTGCTCCCCTATACCAGATATGTACCCAAATTTTAGAGAAGTTGCAATTGATTTAGATATTGAATCGTGGAGTTTTTGTCAACGACTACATTACTGAATAATAGTAACACAATAATGATACATTTTTTAATAATGATACATTTTTATCCTTTTTTTTTAATCAGAAGCCTTCATTTCCCGCAATACCACGGCTGAGATAAGATTAACAGCTTTAGAACCACCACTGTGGTTTTAACACCTCCATCGCCACGTTTCGGTTCACTGGCAAACCTCCAAGGTTGATTGTGGTGCTTTTGGGAATTTATCGAGGCTGATGTGAGGCAGGTCTCCGCTCCACTCCGTTTTTCCATTCTGATTCCCATTCCGGGATTCGCTTGAAGTACGGAGTGCCGTCTCATCGACCACACTAGCTACAACTCTCCCAATAAGGGTAATTTATTTGAATCTTCTTAAATCAAGATGGTAAAGTATTTCCGCCTCAAATTGCTGCAGTTAAACATAGTTATTCCAGATTATGTACATTCTTGTACAAAAGAAGGTCTCAAAACGTTCCATTTTCTTTGAAATTCCAACATTTTCACGACAGATCCGGGAATGATCCTCATCATAAGTGGAAAGCTAAAGAATTGACCAGCTATGGATTCACGGGGTTCACCACTAACCTGGGGCTAACCCTGTGCTAGGATTCATGAACGCATAACTAGCTGGAACCGTAGGACGCGTCATGGAGATTATCCATGGTAAACGTGTTTACGTGCCCAAGTTTACCGTTTACTTGACACCCACCAGCACATTTACCCACATGTGACGTTGTCTGGTAATTATACCCATGGGTGTGGGGTCACCTACCTTTCCAATGATGCATACGGACGCACACCAGTTAACCAACTTCTATTTTCATCAGTGAATCAATAGTTTCGAGTAGATGAACTGGTAATCGATACTTATATACGAGTTGTTTTTTATGCCTAGTTAACCATCGTTAGTTTTCTTGGTCAAAGATTCATGAACCCTAACCCTGGTTAACAGTTGCTGCAATGACTGGCAATTTTAGAGTAAATTGACTTTTTTCTCGAAGTTCGCTATTTTCTACTGATAAGATCTCTTTGATTTCATAATCACGTTGTGACGGGAGTGAAATCATTCATTTATTCACCGTGCGTAAGACTGGTCAGCGGTTTTTTGGGAAAAAGTGTGGAAGTTTCTACTAACGTAAGGATTTTACATTAACCTTCATCAACTGGTAGAAATACAAATTCTACATCCTTTATTGTGGGGTAACATAAGCTCTAGGTGAAATATTATCGACAATGGAACAGTTGGGAAAGGGAAGTTCCATGCAAAAACTTTTCAACGATTTCAGCTCCTCCACTCAAAATTTTTGGGGGTTTAAAAGCTTAAACGTATTTATTGGTTATATTTTTTGTATCTATTGGTTGGTTATTATTTCATGGTTTCTGCTGTTCAAAAATCAAAGATTACCGGATTTTTCCTAGAACCACATGTTTTTATAAATGCTGACGAACGCATGATGGCGGGAAACGGTCTCGCGCATATAGAAACCGGCTATAAACATAAACTGCCTTTTTAGCCTTGAGTTTGTGTACCCTCCTCGATTTTATGCTTGTCTGTCTGTGTGTCACCAGGGGGTCTGTTGCTTACGCCCTGCAGTTCCTGGCGATTCTCACCTCAACTATCCCAAACTACCCCAGAAGCCAAGTATATTTACTGGCTTGGTGACCTGACAAAGAGGTCGATCGACCTGGTCGATAGTGTCTCTCACAGTGAACGCCTCATTATGCAGGTGTTATTGCATGTACATGTGGTTTTGTGGACCTTCTCACTTTTTTTCTCTTTTTTTTACTAGTACTTCTTATTTTTCGGTGGATTTCACTTTGTCATCGAATAATTTTTGAGGCATGTTTACATTTTTTCAAAAAGCTTTCAATTTATAGCAGTGATCCTTTCCCGAGGAACAGTTATCCCATGAAAGAGCCGCGTCGAAAGAAACCTACACCGAAGGTCCGAGATTAGATTTCCTACAGAGATCAAAGATCATCTGCAGGGCTTCCGCAGTAATATGCCTCCATAACTCATAGGACCTGCCGACAGTTCCTAGTAGACTTACTTTTGATGTCAATGTTACAGTATTGTAACAGTGATCCTATTCTTATCCAGATTTTCTTTAAATTACACCTTTTGATACACTTCTTCCAGCGTAGTAAGCCTGCCTTCTGAGCGTACACCCTTACCATTGCACTTTGTTCCTCTTCTGAACCATTTTTTCCCATCACTTTCTGTTTTTCCAGCAAGTTACTCAAAACTCCAAAAGCAAGTTTTTGATCTCATTTGAAACTTGCTCACCCAAATGCTTGTCGACAACTTGTCTTCACACTTCCTTGCCGACAAGTTGTTCGCCCAAAAGCTTGCAGAGAACTAATTTTTGCAGATTATCAGTGAAAAAAGGCAAAGACAAGTTGTCGGCAAGTTTCTGGGTGGACAACTTGTCGACAAGAAAGTGTGAGAACAAGTTGTCGACAAGCCTTTGCAAGTTTCAGATGCGATCAGAAGATTGTTTTTGAGGTACTGAGTATGTGCCTATTGCTCACGGTGGAGTTTATGTTCTAAATAAACAATTAAATAATTTAGCAGACAAGTTGATTAATTCAAATAGATTTCGGAAATATGAGTAACAATTGAGTTTTCCACGGACCTCGAATAGTTTTTTTTTCGTTCTCAGAAGTGGGCGGAGCATAGGAATCACATCTTTTTTTCGATTGAATGAACAATTCTGTTTTCTCGCAAACCTACCGCCATCCTGGAAAATGTGGCAGTTCTTCTTTTTCAGCTACTTGTCCAATTATACTCGTCCGATAGCCTTGATTTGTGGTGGGCGGAGCTAAGGAATCACATTTGGTGTTTGGTTGCACCATTGAGCTTATCCACGATAATACTACTAACGTATGGCGGAATTTATCCCGTGCTCAGCCCCAAGAACATTTTAACCCATACGTAACGCTGTCTCTACCTATTTGCTACCCACTGGAAACACATGCATCAATGAGATTACCCAGGGTAAATGCGTCACCGCCAAGCAAGTTTACCCATCGCTAACACGGGTGTCAGCACGTTCAACATGGGTAATCTCAGTGTGTTTACGGACATCTAATACCCAGCCTCATTTCTGACCAATCGCGGCGGGCGCATGGGATGGTCTTTCTTGGCATTTCCTACATGCATTGACGTTGAAAAACAATCCATTTATTCAGCCAAAGGGTTTCAGGTCTTGGAAAAGCCTCAGAAAAGTGCTGTGGATATCCTAAAACTTATAGGACCTGTCTAGGACCTTTATCCCATTCAAACCAACTTGCTGAAGAACAGCTAGGCCTTATTGATGTAGAAGTGACTCAGTAGGGGGTCCAAAGATAGCCCCAACCAGAACCTCTTCTACTGCACGTCTTCTGATCCGATCAACCCTGGCAAAGAGCTTCAAGCTTGTTGAATAGAACTGTTTGAGCAAATGTTTTGAAATACCTTCTTATTCGCACTATGTGCTGTTTGAATCTGGACTGCCACGCCCTCCACTGAATTGGGTATTAGATGTCCCGCAACCATCTCAGTGATGCATTCAGGCCCTAGTAGTCGTACTCGTTGGTATCAGCCTAGCCAATTCTTCCAGAAATTCATCCGGGCACTGTCCACTCTGTCAAAGATGCCGACAAACCAACCTTGACCCAAGTCTACTATCGAAATGCTTCGCCTAGTGTAATTGCTTGTATTGTAGGAGCAGAGCACATCGCTTTGGCACTCTGCCAATTTTTGCTGAAAAAGGATATAGTATTTTTGATCTGGTGACGTCCAATTTTTACAAAAACTTGAAAATTCTGCTTTACTTTGTTAGATTTCTTATTGGTGAGGGAAACTTCAGTACAGGAGTACGAAACTACCACATAAAGTACTAAAAAAATTCATTAATCCATTAAATTTATAGATAAAATTAATTTTTTCGATCTAGTGATTATATAAACCCAAGTTCATTTAATGCATATCGTTAATCATATTTGTTGGAATGTCATACTAATCAATATGCATCCTTTCTACATACAGTACTTTCAAGCGTTATACATATCACATCAATCACTTATTGTGTACCTGCCACTGATACCGTAGAAATCCCTATACTTAAACATACTATTTAGAACAAATCACCATTTTCTTACCCAGGCTTGTCCGGCTCCTGAGCTAGTGACGTCACAGCTTTGATCTAGTGACGTCACAGCTGCCAGGAGCATCCATGAAGTGATGCGCCTGCTAAGCCACTTGCTACTGTTTATTATAGTGAAACAAACTGATCGATGCCCCTAACATCTGTGAAACACATCCTATTAGTAACAGATGTTCGCTCTAGGGCGTCCACAGTCTCTTGTTATCTATTGTACTTTGGTACTGTGGATTTTATGGTAATTGTCCTTATCTGATTGCTTTCAGATGGACGCTACTCACATGTTTGATTTGCCGCCAGAGCTGATTGTAAGAATATTACAAGACGTGAGTTGTTATTGATTTATTGATTTTTTTATTTCCATCTTGATTATTGGAACTAGTGCAAAGAACTGCCATTTTAACCACTTTATGTTTGGCTACTAGCGGAATTTAAAAATTAAACGAAACTTATTTTAGCTTGTGCACAGAAATGTCTTGCAGACCTCATTTCAAAAATTTAGATCGATGAGCAATCGCTGGGTCGCCTCAAAGCCGTCTGTCGCTATATAAACTCGCTGATCCAGCGACATCGGACCACCCTGGCTAGGCAGATGATCTACATGGCAGTTTTCAAGGAGGTGAGGCTCACTTGGACTCTTCGGAATGAGCCTTACTGTAAATACAGTAATCTTAGGGAGAGCTGACCGTGGAACGATACCTGAGGAGGAGTCGATGGGAAGACTATAAATACCCCTTGCCAGGACCATACGTCGACGAGGCGACGTTCCGACAATTGGCATGCGCTGATATTGACACTATAAGATTCCAGGTGAGGCGAATACAGAAGTACTACGGTATTTTTAAACACGGACCCATGAAATTCGTTCAGATGCACGTGCCAGATAAGGTGGCGAGTGAGTGGGCGGAGCACCTAGTCGAATTGAAGTCGACGACTTTTCGAGTGGTTTTCTCACGCTGTCGCATGAGTGTGCAGGCGATGATCACGTTGTTGACGGCGCTTCGACCGCAGCAAGTTGCAATCGAGTTTGGCGCCGATTCGGGAGGGATCTCAGTGGAGAAACTATGCGAGTATGCGGCTTTTCGAGAGGTTCGTGAACTTCTCTAGTGCTCACTTTCTGTTTTAGTTTTTTTTCAGTTGAAAAAAAAGTGCTATGACTTTTTTCCTTTCACTTCTCTTTCACCTTTTTATTGGTTCATAGTAGATACTGGGCCGCCAGCATCGTTGGGTTTACTCAGGGTAAACTGTTATCACCCCGCAGAATTACCCATCGTTAACACGGGCGCGAGCACGTTTACTCTGGGTAGTCTCAGTGGTGCATCTGGGCCCATGTTAACGATAACGGTAAATATATTGTGTGTTAGCACGTCTACCCTGGGTAATCTCAATTATGCACGCGCCCTATGAAGCAAGGAGTCTGAATTTTTTGTCTTGTGGTCCTGGTCATTATGATTACCCATGACAACGTGTTAGCATGTCCACATTTACTCCTTACCTGACACACATCCGCCTGTTTACCCATACGTGACATTGTCTATACCCAGCTACTACCCATGGGTTATCATATCACATCCAGGTGTATGAGGTTACCCATCCCCCCAGTGTTGCATCCTCAGACCGCATGCATTATCGAGATTACCCAGGGTGAACTTATTAACGCCGCGAAAATTTACCCCTCGTCAACACTTGTATCCTGGATAATCTCAATACTGCATGCGGCCCGTGGCCCTGAGAATTAACTACAAAGTCCAAGTGGGTAAGTTTTTACCCACGTGTAGAGACGCAGGGGAAGATGTGGGAATAGCTCTGATCTACTGCTGTAAAAGTCTAGTTCTGGCCTTATTTTTCGTGCTAAAGAAGTAGATTATGCAGCAGAGGTAATGAATGGATAAGAGACGCAGAGAAGCTTACAAAAAATGTAAAAAGTGAAGGTGGCGCATGGTAAGTCGTAGTTCTCGGCTCTTCTACTATCAGGTATAGACTTCTGCTTCGTATGCTGTGTATGCAATTGCGGCCGAGGAAAAATGCGGGGTCGTAGAGCATTATACTTGGAAAGGAGCGGTGAGGGCAAGGTTTGCGATTGGTCGGCCGCCAGGATTGACCAATCGCAGACATGATCGCCCCCGCCCTTTCCAGGTGTATGTACGCTCCATGTCCAAGATGAGGTTGTTCGTTATATTGCGTCGCTACCCACTCGGACTAGGAGAATAGCCCAACAAAACACTGCTGGATGCCATCGTTCGCTAATTCACTGAGGGTTCATCACTGAGGGAGCAGTCCTCAATCAATAACTATTATTTGCACACGAAATCCAGATTCAATTACGTTGATACCAACCAAGAATTTAACTCAACACGCCTACTGGGATGGATCACCAGTAACTGTGATTTTATTGATTGGTTGTGATTTCATCGATTTCTTGCGGTCCAAATTGTCAATGGGACACGTTTTCAGATCAGTCATTTGAACCTCATCAATTCCCGAGTAACAGACGATGATCTGAGATTACTCGACGCACAGTACCTCACCGTTTATGAGACGTCAAGGCTAACTTTAGCAGGATTGCGGCAAATACTGTTGGTAAGTGCGCATTCCCGTTGTCAAAAAAGGGAACTGTGTATGTAATGTGGTGTCAGACCGTGTTAGAATGCTCTTTTAGGACTGGTATAATGGGAAACGAACGATCAAGGACTACCACTTGTCAGTTTCTGAGCGCATCGTGCCTGATCGGTTATTTGATGGGCTGCCGACTCGACGACGATCAGTAATAGCATGGGAGGTCAGGAGTCCTGACACCGTCTTGCATGTCAGCATCATAGGACCGGGTGTGAGCATTGTTAAAGTGTTTGATGTTATCAGTACTTGTTAGTGTTTATGTTGTGTTTTGTTTGTAAATACGGAAAAATATGTTTTCTTCCTTCTTAAGGCATCAAATGTCAGTTGTCCCTAATATCGCGCATCGATCGATAATGTTCTAGTGTCCCGCTGAGTTTTTCCACCCCTGATAAGCCCTATAGATATGTTTTCTCTTTTTTTTTTACCCTATAGCCACATTTTCCCACTATTTTGAAATCCAATTCATCTACTTGATGAGCACTTTTTTATCAGAAGTAATTCTCATAGTTACTAATGTGGGCGGGGCAACACAATATTGATTGGTCCTCACCAGGCTGCGACAATATCGATCGGTTTATTGGACACCTTTTGCATCCACTTAGAGAATTGTTTTCTCTCAGCTTATTCATTCTCACTTTTCCTTTGCTTTTGCTCATGTCTTACATAGCTCAATACATTATCGATCGATTGCGTCCAACACAAGTGGGCGGAGCGTCCCTTTCAGTATTGCCACGGTATTAGAATAGACTGTGCGCACCATATTTACGGTGGCTTCCCCTTATACGTCTTTAGAGTAGTTATCGACGATCTATTTATTGATTTCACTGGAAAAACGGGTGAAGTGCTCATGTCTCAACAGAATACGAGCTTTCTTATGCCTAGCGATTATCGATTGACTAGGAAATAGTATGGCCTTAAAGGCAGAGGGCCACCTCGTTCTGCCTGTTGGATTTACCAACATATCCTAGACTTTCTCATCATGTTGATCCCTGGGATGTACATCAACAGGCACAGAAGCGACGAAATCCCCATTTTTGAAAGGCTCGAACTGGATAAAAATTTGGAGCCCGGAGGCGGATCGCTCCAAGCTGTGCTGGCTGCCTGCCACGGCTGCCGCGTCGATGAACGAGTCTTGGCGTGTCCAATCGATAAGATCAACGGCTTCGCATGTCAACTCGGGTTGGCAAACTGTTACAGACCCCGTCCTGGAAGGCGGGTTTATGGACCATTCTGAGACAATTTATGTATACCGTTGGAACCATCGCGCCGAGTAGATGCAGAATCTGCTGTTAGTTGAACTACGAAAATGAGGTGGACCCCTGCCTTTAATATTAGTAAATAGTACGATGTATAATAAGTGACCTCACTTCGCCTGTAAATTTTTATGTATCGATTGCTCAATAGTACTGCTATGATTGTATCGATGTGTTATCGATTGACTCCCGAATAAAATCGATTTTCATGCTTTTCATGTGTATTGCCTATGATGCGGTTTCCGCAGTTTTTCTTTTAATGATTCGATTCTTCACAAAAATGAAAATGATGTCTCAAAGATCTCAAATTAATTATTCATAGGTATACCCAAATGTCGCTCCCTTTTGTGCCTGCGTCTCTCCAGTTCTAATGCTATTTTTAAAAAAACTGGCATGATCAGCAGAAACAGCCAATTCGTGAGACCGTTACAACACGTTAATCGTCAATTGTGACTGGGACTCTTCACTAAAAATTAGATGGGGAGCGTTCCTACAGAGATGCATCAATCGAGGAGTAATGCAAACTGGCACCGGATGATTTATTATTAATTAGAATTTATAGCATCAAAATTAATATAATATAAACGAAATCAAAACTGCAGATCTTACTCATGATTCCTGAAAAAAAGCGCCATTCACCACGGCTGAGATGTCTTTTGGTCCATCTTTCCATATTTTGAACTCAATCTAACATGAAACATCATATTCTCAAAAGCTATTACAATAAATTACTAAGAAATGCAAGCAATAATCGGCTCTTAAATGACCTTCAACGTAACTAGAAATATAACAAGTCTAGGTTAACCGGATATGGCCTCAAACTTAATCAATACCCATAATTTCAATGACTGAATCCTAGAGCTCCTTTTTAGTCCGCGATCCCCTCTTAAACGTGTAGATCTTGTCGAAAATATAAATTGGTAACGTTACCACCAGTAACCAGTAGTACAACGAGCTCCAGAATCTGGAAAAATACATTTTTCTGTTCGGTTAATTCTTTTTTCGTATCCGCAACTGCAGACTATCCAAATGTATCAGCAACGAATTACGGTAGTTCAGGATAACTCGGGTATACTGTAATCGCGAATACGGCAAAAACAACTAATTGAGACATTACCTATGTGTGTCCTGGAAATTCTTCAACAAGAATCCCGTAGCTAACATATCAAAGCCTCGACACCGTAGTGTAAAGAGGTACCTGAACGAAAAACCAGTGCAACAAAACAGTTCTAACTTAGGAAAAGTACACTTACAAGTATCTGAACCAAGCTGGACGTTGTTTTGTGACAGGATCAACAGGAATATATTTGAAGATGATGTCTTCAACGCTGGCGCACATAGGAACTATGAGAAATGACCTGAAGAGGAATAGCTTAAGAGGAGAAAAGCAGGGTGGCTGTAACACCACTAATGAGCGGAGATATTCCGCGTAAACTTCCGAATGGAAAGTTTTGAAATTTGAGAAGAAAAGGGTAATGAGCCGGTTCAGGGTTTTTCAGAGGCAAGACTTCCAAGTTGTTTTTGAAATCCCAAGCCTTTTGCAGAATATTCATAGATTCAAAAGAAAAGGTGTAGAAACCTACATAAAATAGCCAGCGTAAGTTCCATGCCACAGCGCTGACACAAACATTGTGAGCTCCACCCTGAAACAGAATTAATTTACATATCAAGTCTTAGATTTCAGTAGCTATTCAAAACTAGTTTCCAACACCATGTCCTGTTTTGAACTGTACATCTTTGAAATCAAACGTGGGGAACGTTGATCACGGAGAGATATGATTCCCTGCAAAAATGCTAGAAACCTCGTCTCCGAGCCCATGTTCTGAGGAGCTAGGGCGAGACATCCATGGAAGTGTGGAACTTCTGCCACAAGCGTTCTAGTGTTGGTCACCGTACATGTCCAGTGCGATCGGTAAACGCAGCAAACGGGTGCACATGACGGAAACCTTTCCTATGAATGCCACGCCCCAGGTCTCACCAAAATAGAGAGCTCATCAGCAGGTCTTTCGACATTATTTCTGGGAACACGTGTATCGGCGTGATCAGCGCCTCTCAACGATTCCAACGATACAAGGATCTCCAAAGTGCAAATTATGTGACTGGTAAGTACCTGTACATCCTATTCGCTCTCGAATGAACATATAAAGCGAGCCAACTTTGAACTGATTTGTTCCATGCTCGTATACCGCTTCTGAACCCGTCGCTCATTTCGATCTTGAAACATTTCTGTTAATTACTTCAGAAATTGAGATTTTACTAGGCAGACGTTTACTCGTTCGAGACAACGCATAGTCGGAAAGAGAAAAGATGGAAATTACTAAATAATTTTAGAATCTAAGCTGATCTAATCAAGAGTACAACAATGAAAAAAGACTGTAAAATTCACTCACCTCAGGTATGTCTAGATTTACAATAGCCTCAGAGTTGTAGATAGTGTCAGAGCGACCTTTCAGTTCTCTAAAACACATGTAATTACTAACAACTAACAACTCTGTATGAGAACTCAGAAATGCAGCTGGTATAACGAGGCCTACTTGTACTTCTCCAAATCAGTTGGTCCAACCACCGTGCGCGGCTTTGAATCTGTGGGGTAGATGCCAAGGCCTAGAGTGACGCACATACTCTCCGCTACAGCCCAAGCGCTGAGAATGTGTTTATTTTGCAAATATGACAGTAAAAACCATGAACGGCCGCAATGAATACCTGTAAACTCGTGTGCGGAACACGACAAAAACTGCTGCAGCGTAAAGCATTCGGTACGGGAAGCTCATTTCCCAAACCGCGTCAGAACGAAGACCCTAAATGTAATAAAATGCTCGCAAACACACTAACACACTGATTTCGAGGTTTTCTATGCACGAGATAGAGTGCAAGAGTGGAATAACTCCCAAGATTTAGTAACCATAACTTTTATTTTTTCATATTTTTAAGATTCCGAAGAAAGCTCAAGTATGAGCGCATGAAGACATGGTAGCTAAACTGTTTGAGTTGAAAACAAGTAAAAACAACATAGAACTCACGTCCAGAGGATAAAGCTTATTGAAAATTATAAAAAGTGGCACGCTCCAACATAGACGTAAGGCTCTTTCGCGGATTTCGGGAACCGGTGACCATTTTGAGATCAGAACGGGGTCCTGTGAATCGAGCAGCATTTGATAGGTGTAGTATGGACCTGAAACAGTCTACTACTCACAACTAGGGTACCCTGAATCTCTATGAGAGTGAACGCTGAATATATACTAAGTTAGCGAAAAGATTTCAATTTTTGAGACACTTAAGTCTGATTATATCAAAGTTTATTGGGAGAATTGGATTGAAACATTGGCAGTGATTTAAATAAAACAATATAGCTGTGAAATGTTGTCTAAAAGCCACAAAATACCTGTAAATAATCCAGCGAAATGGTAGAAATAGTTCAAAATTTCCAAGAAACTAGGTTCAGCTTCAAGGAATCGCTTCGGTTTTGTAACAGATTCCGGGTGTGCCTTGACGTGGCGGAAGTCGGACACTTCAAAAGCCAGTCCGATCACCTAGAAGAACTGGCCAAATATGGGATGCTTTCATAATACGTGACAAGCTCATACTTCCATTAGAGCCAAGAAAATGATTTCTATTGAAAACTAAGAGGTAAGGCATTGAAGAGTAACGACTGTTCGGTGGAAATAGCGTAAGGGAATTCGAATAACACTACTGCTTGACACAAACTACTGTTTTCAGGAAGAATTCAAAGCACTTACTCTAAGAGTCATGATTAGTTGAACGACATTGGCTTGCGATGCAAGCTCGTCGACGTCGAAAAAGTAGTGCAAATAGCGAATTACCATCAAATAAGCAAAAGATGAGACGAAAACAATAGCTGTTAGGTGCCTGCAACAAAATAGGAATGAAAGGCGGAGAATTGTTAAAGGACAGCTTTAGTGAGGACAAAACAGCTGTCTGGCACGACCGGTAGATCAAAACCAGCTGTTCCCCCCTCCATAGAGGAAGGAATGAATAATGAAAAAAATGTAGTTAACTCACTTCTTTGGCGCAAATTTTATGCAAAAAGCGACAAAAAGTGCCATTGGGACAGAATAGAATATCTTTTTTCCTAAAATAGAGCATTTTTCATCAAACTTAAGCTGACTCTGAACATTTGCCTTCTATATATCAATTCTTTAATGAGATGATACTACAAAATAAGCATGAAAACACTTGGATTTTTCCCAATATGGGTTTGAAAAACTGAAATGTGTGGTAAAAACACGATTACCTAGTACTAGTAATGCCATGGCAAAGCCTATGGGGCCACCAGCATTTGCTAACAAGAACGTGTTCTTTTGTAATCGTAAAATCCACGAGATCAGGAACGAAGAGACCAAAATACCTGGAAACATCAAAATTATGCCTCAATAACTCCTCAACGATGATTAAAACCTATTTTCTTGGAGGAAAACCCACCAGTATAAATCCAGTCATCCTTTGATAGTAATCCAAGTATGGAAAACCCCATTTTGAGATTTGGAAGGGGTGAAAACAGCCCCTCAGAGCCTTCCAAGCTCAAGAGTCCGTGGAAGGACTGCTCTTTCGCCGCAAAATTGACTATGGAGCGCGGAAATGACATTGGAGCGTGTCAGTTACCTTTACCTACTATAGTTGTTGTTGTTGTTGTTGTTGTTGTTGTTGTTGTTGTTGTTGTTGTTGTTGTTATTATTGTTGTTGTTTGCTTACCGCTTTGCACACTGCACTGCCACAAATCTGGCCATCAATAGGCTGAGTGCATTCACAATCTACACTCCTTTTTTTGTGAAACTTCAAAGTTTATTGAGACTCTACGCCCCTTTTTTTCGAATTTTCTCGCTAAAAACGCCATGAAGCACATATGGGCATTGTTTGCCATCTCGAAACAGCATACAGATAGTTAGTTAGCGACGATAGTTGAGTATTCGTGCACAATGTCTGTTTTTCTCTGCACCTTCTCCAATCTCTGCGCACTTTCCCGCGCTCTTCTTCTCTGCGGCGTTCCCCAACTATCTTCCCCCGTGGAACAGACTATAGACATATTGCCAAACAGTGCCGGATTAGCGGCGGATCAGGTTTCTGAGTGTGAAAGTATTGCAACGAGCATAAACAGTCAAAGGATTGACAGGCAATCTCGTGTCGGGACCAACGTGCGACGCGATCGTGGTTAGTACGAAGAATGGGCGGTGTAAATAGCAATTTCATTAAATTAGACACGTTTGTTTCTCTTAGTGGCTAAGCTACCCTCGAAATTTCACGAAGTACACACTGGACTCACTATCATTTGCAATTTCATAATGCGTTTAACTCCAAAGCTACAGAACAAACGTCGAATAATGACTTTATCGTAGAAAATGCACAATATCCAAAAATACAACGTCATAAATGTCGGGGCAAACACTTTTGATGTTCTAGCGATTTAGACATACAGTAAGTCTTATTAATAAATACGGTAAAACCTCGGTACGGAACTATCATACAAGCGATTCATCATGAGAGATTGCAGAAAGCGCAAGAATCATTCAACAGATGGTAATGAACACGTCTAAATGAAGCACCTAACAAGAGTAGTAAACGCCAATCTCCATTTTGTGATCTGTAACTGCAGACCAGCATTACAAAAAATTTTGCGTTTATACTTGCTGGCGAATGGACACATGATGAGAATACGAGAGAATTTTCATGGACGAGTTTTTCACAACAACTAACTGCAACTATTTGTCAAAACTCGCTCACAGCTCCCTCGCTCAGTCTAGATGTCCACAGACAATCAGTATGGATTGATATCTTCATCTTTTTTGCATTATAACGTCTTCTTCCGTCGAAAATTAAGGATGATAGGACTACTGTCTGCGATTACATACCACGACATGGATAATAATAACGCTGTCGTATAAACACTGGAATATCGAAACACCAGGTGTTCCCGTGAGAAGTTATTATGACGTACATATTACCATCGTATGCACCGTTATCACAATAAATACGAAATTACACTGAAATTCATGGAGTAGGAGGAGGTCAAAGTATTAGAAAGTTGGATGTGGAATCCTAACAAAATACTCGCAGTCTTGAATGTCTGAAAACTATGAATTAACAGCTATTTATGGCAGAGAGTAAGGAATAAATCAGGAAGAGTGATAGTTCTGCTCTCCACTGGTTCATTTGTCCACCCCCTAACAACAATTTTGTAGTTGAAATCCCGAACTGCCTTGAAGAATGTGAAAAGAAATGATCCAGCATTCGATATCCTCCAAATTTTCCTCCGCACTTCCTTAACTAAAAACGCATATTCCTTACCATACTTTCTACCACTTAGGTTGATATTTTTCCAGTGTAGAATTCGGCCTAAACCGGCACCAACTCAAATCCAGCTCGTTCATCGCATAACTCATCGGAGCGATCATAACCACCATAGCGATCTAATGAATTGGATATTAATGATTGTAATTTAGAAAAAAATAGAAGAGAGATCATAGTTACCGTGGACAACAATGCCAGCCACATCCAGAAACGCATGAATCCTAGCCGGCAACAGAGATGCCACTGTAGGCAATAAACCCACATAATGTTGGTCCAGAACATGCTGACGTCGAGGAAAGTGGTTACTCTGAAGTAAATCTGTGAAAGGAGCAAAAGTTATAACAATGCATGTGCAATACAGACTGACGTGATATAACGAAGCTAAAGCAAAGGTTTCGAGAAAATCTTGAAAGAAAGGAAACGAAAAAAATAGAAAAAAACGGAGGAGTGCTACAGCATGCTCCTCAAACAAAAGACGTAGGCATTCCAAGAAAAGACTTGCATCAAGAGCAAAACATTGTGAATTTAAGAAAAACTGCTGACCTGAACAGCAGCAAGAGCTCATAGTTGTCGTAGGCATGCTGTCCCGGTCTGAGGTACTTGAACTGCGCTGGTATGAACGTTTTTCGTATATTTCCAACCAAAACAGCGAATGAAGTCATCATTCTTAGGAGCTGCAGCAGCAATTCTATCGAGTCGGCGATCTTTTTTCGTCTGAAATGGATGAAAGTGGAAGTTTGACATTGACCCCCGAAACAGTTACCAGTTTCACCTTCGTTCTCTTCGGGCTGCTTCACGCAGCTCTTCACGTATGCGACGTCGCACACGTTGCGTCAGAGCTTTGCGGTCTCGCTTGGCTCGTTTTTCCTGCTTCTTCTCGTCCAAGACATCGTAGGTATTGGTGAAATTTGGCACCAAGACGTCCAGAGCTGGAAAAATGAAAGTGACTTCAGGAAATGTCACAGAAACTCCGGGGTAAGCCTACCACTTGGATTGACTTCCTTCTTTTCTCCGTTGGCTTTGTTTTTCAACGGATTTGGAATCATATTGACGATTCGTCCCCAAGCACTTTTCTACAAATCAGTGAGCGTACAGTTGAATTGTAGTCGCAGTGCAATCACTACTATTTGCACAGTGGTATTAGACGCTGATATCTTAAGGGCGATTTACACCAGATACGTCAAGTGCAGTCGTCCTTCGTCTAGTGACATGCGTTACGCCGCACGCATCTAGTATAACTCCCCTTTGAACGTACAAATGTAACAATTATAAATGAGCCCATTCCCGCTCTGACTAGCAAAATCAGCATACCTTGGACTCCTCGCTGTCGCTTCGCCGAGGAGGCGGACGTACGGGAACCACGTCCTTGAACACCACCCTAAAAAGTGTTCTAATGAGACTGGACAGGCCACGGCAAAGACTTTATCACTTAGTGAAATGAATAGAGATAGTAAGCATCGTGAGGGAGAACGAAGTGGCTGCTGTTGACTGATTTTAGTCTTCACCCTGGTTCTTTCCTATGATTTAAAACACGAAAGGTCAACGCCAAAGTAAAGAGAAAAGGATAAGAAGTAATAAAACCGCATCTAAAACCTGAGGCAGAAAAAAATTTCAATTTACCTGTTTTGCTGTGAACCTCCACCATTCTCAACTGGATTGCTGGTCTGCGTATTCGATTGGTCATTATTCGCCGCTGAAGAACCGAATATAATGGTAAGGACAACGATACAATAATGAAAGGGAACCTTTATTGCTCGCCGAAGACTCTTTGGAAGTACGCGGCGGCCGAATCGGCGGCAACAAATCCTCTTCATCTTCTCTGCCCTGGCGTTGTCCTAAACATAATGACAGCTAGAATAATGTCATTTATATAAGGTAGCCAAGTTATACTTCAGGTACAGTTTCGGCTCAAAATAAGCCTATGCACTCCCGCAAAGTATAAAAATACACCCCTATCAGTGGCATGCAGATGTGGCAGGCAAACGTGAGATGCAACGTGCACGTTGGTGGCGCTAATTGCGGATGTGAACGTGCCGTGATTGTATCCCAGCAGGAAATTGCATTACCACATCGAACTATGCACCGCAGCCACTTTTTTCAACTGTAACTATGCAGATGAACGTACGAGAGTATGCAGGGGACAATAGCTATCTCTTTCTTCAAAGCATATTATATACCAAATCTGGGAAGAGACGCTGATCACAATAGTACACATGATTCCCAGGAATGCTACGAAACAGCCGTTCCTGTACCTCCTATTCTGGAGCCAGAGTGGTCCTTCCATACACAATAATATAATATATAAAAATATGATACAAAAATATAAAAAGTGGCATGCAAGCCTTATGCCAAATGCCCCATACTTCGAAGTATGCTCCGCCGTACCTTCCTCTCAAATAATGGGCTTTAAACGGGTCTTCCAGCAGTTTTATAGAGATTAATGTATGTCGTTGCAAACAAAATCTCTGCTCAATTCCAATTACACGAAATGTTCCAAAAGTGAAGTAAGGTGGGCCTCTGCTCCCAGAAAATTGGGTTGACTAATCGTACAACAGCAGGTCGACCCTGTTTTCGCTAATAATGGATAATTCATGGGACTCGTCCCGTCTGATCAATCCATCATGAGTCCTCTGGGGCTAAAAAATGATCACAAGCTTCCTGGAAATCTACACGATTACCGCCGCAGATATCCAGATAATCTCCTTCGCACCATGTCATGCACTTTCCTGAGGAGGGCAGAAAGTATGTGCAATTTTCCTTTTGAAACGAGTAATTGTCATGAAACTGGTCGCAATACCCAATCTTCGAATTAATGGCATGTCAGTCCACACCACGGAATGTGCTGTGTTGGCACTTCAAACCCGTGACTCTGAGGGCTAAATGACAGATCGAAGAAAAAGCCATGCATGACTCAGACGAGAATGAACAGTCCGACGCAGTGTAAAAATGATAGCTAGTTTCAGTGTTTTTTTTTCGAATTTCAGAAGTCTATTAAAAACGTTACTTCTCAAGGTGCTAGAGTCATATGCAAAGGATAAGCAAAACCATAATAATGAAAATAAATAAATAAAATGAAGCAAAGCCGAAAACTCACTCAATTCCAAGTCTGCTTGGGAATCTACGGCCTGTCCTATGTAGACATACTTCCGGCACTCAGCTTCCTCTTCAGCGATAACTTCTGGGATTACTCGAGGGCCACTAAACAACAGATAAAAATGCGAAAAATACAGAATAGGCACATTTAACCGGATAAAAGATTACCATGTGGTTGTCTTGCTCACTCGGGCCGCATCGAAATCGTCAATGTCGTTTTCGCCTTCGGAGGACGAGGAACTGCTGTCTGCAAATGCCAAACATGTTGAAGTCAACTCGAATTTCGCAGAAAGTGGGCATCTACCTGGTCTCAGCCTGCTCTGTTCCCTTTCTCGTATTTCTATGGTGTCCATACGCTGCAGGGCGCGTTCGGCTTTTGTGCCTTTGCCGCCGTACAGGGCGAGGTAAAGTTGCTGGAAGGATTTTTTTTTTACAAAATTCATATGGAGCAATGACAGAGATCAATAAAATTCGTAAGTAACATATAGTAATATGAGAGCCTAATATGTAAAAAATAATTTATAGAAGCGGAAATGATATTTTTAGACCATAGAATAGCTGTAAACACTGCCATAAATAAAGCTCTTACCTGGTAGGTTAATATATAAATTATATCAAATCTTTGTTAACTATTTAATTACTAGGTTAATATATATTAAACAATTTAGAGTACGGGAATGACATTTTTAAACTTAAAAAATAGCTTAAAACACTGCCAAAAATACAACTCTTACCTTGTAGGTCATGTCCGGATACTTTGTATATCGTTTCCAGATCAAATTACTCCACACAACCATATAATTTTCACGACGAAGCGATTGAAAACACGTGCACAACGTCAAATGCATCCAGAACCACAACAAATCGTAACTCTTCCATAGCGTGAAGTAGATACAATTCGTATATACCGCAAGGAACCTGAACACAGTAAAAGTTACAGGCTTTGAAAGTTTCTTCCAAAGAAAATGGTAGAAAATTACCAGTTGAAGTGCGCCAAGCAAGCTAGGATCAGCCGGTAGAAGAACCAGAACAGGAAACAGCACCACTTCATTTTTTTAGCAGCGACAAGCCGACTACTGACAGATTATGCCATCTAAATCATTTGGATAGAAGTTTTAGTCATAAAACATCCATGAAAAGTAGTGGCTCAGACAAAAGTGCCGTGCGAGCGGGCCCCGGTAGAGCGGGTCGCAGCCATGTCGCGGCCCGCTCGCTTGGTTATCGCAGCCCGCTCGCACGGTTGTCGTGGCCCGCTCGCACGGAAAATCCTCGTGCGAGCGGGCCGCGACAACATAGGTTGGTCCGAAATACCGTGCGAGCGGCCCACAATAACCGTGTGGGCGGGTTGCGACAACCGTGCGAGCGGGACGCGCCATGGCCACCGACCGCTCTACCGGGGCCCGCTCGCAGCCATGTCGCGTCCCGCTCGATCGGACCTTTGTCTGAGGGAAATCAGCGACAATGGTGGGTCCCAACACGAATCTCGGGGAACTGTAGCGACAGCGGGGTCACAATAGCAGCGAATTGAAATTTCATCAGTTCTAGAGATCTTTTACATGGAAATGTTAGATTTTGAGAAGAGGAGTGAATGCATTAAATTATATAGAGAAAAGGAGTCTTCTCAAGTTCTTTTTTGTTTGCATTTTCGAAAACGGTTATGTGATCCCATTATATAGGCTAATTATGGCCATCATCATAAGGACGAAATAAATTTGTATTTTTTGAAATAGAAATAAAACCCTGCCGACTACAGTAGAACTACAAATAACACTAATTTATGAATGTGGCAGCGGTCCCAGCAGGAATTCTGGAGAACTGTAGGATGGGACCAATGATTCTGGGTAAATACGCCGTGTACAAAAAAAACGCAAAACTGTTCGCGAATGAATGTGCTGAGCCAAAATGTTTATTTATTCCTACTTTACTTTTCAGAACTCTTAAGTTCCAAAAGCACTGGCTGATGACCCGACAAATAACACTAATTTAGCGCCGCGTGATTTGAATTCTAAAATTTTAAAAATTTAGCTAAAACATGTTGATCAGGGTTACTGCCGTATTAGTGGCGGTGAAGTAGGACCCACCCCCTGTCCCCACCCAAAAATTGATGAGTTGAGGAAATGGGAAACCGGTCCACGTGAAAAAAAAGCGGAACGGCGTCCTCGCCGACACCACTGCTCCGCGGATTGACGTGACTTGCTCTAATTTTAATCTCGCGCTCCACGGCGAATTGCGTTACGGTGGTGGAAATGCGATTTTCCAACGGAGTTTTCGTTGTAAAAGTTACTGTTCGTTAGTCTTTAGTCAGTGTCTTTGGGTTCTCCGATGAAGCTAGGTTTTCTATCTCATTCTGTAGATAATTCCTTGCATAAGCTTTCTTCTAGTCGATCATTTTCCTCTTTGAAGATTAGAATAATGAGGCCTAAAATTAGTTCCATTGTCTTTTTTTCAGTTCGTATCGAAATTCTCGCAAGTTCCAACAGGATAATGACTGTATATTTCCAGGCTCATTAGCTTCACTCGTCAAGGAGTTGTATAGCAACAATTCTAACTGAGAATGGTTCGTTTTCTTTTTTTTTTCATTTCTTGCTTTATTTCTTCTTAATGGATCTTTTCTAAAGTTACGAGTCTCATGTTTTTTTTTGCACAAAGCTCTGACTTTCGCGCTAAATAGCAAGCGCACAAGTTTCACACGGTTGCACACTTTCTTTTCTCGTCTAGTTTCTCTCCAAATCCTGTCCCCACTTAAAAGGTTGTATAAGTATATATCGGGTTAGAGTTTCAATTGTTTCACCTCTTTCAGTATGAACCAAGCTAGGTTTTTTTGAAATCTGGCGCTTGAAAACCTTTGTATAACTGAAAAAGAGGTTAAAGCGATCTGGTGTGAGAAGAGAAAGAGAATGAGGAAAAGGATGCCTGTACTGAGATTACCTTATGCGGTTCATCAACATGTACTAGATAAACTGCTCATAATCATATATGTTTAAAATTTCTATTCTGCTTTTAGGGTAAAAAGAAGGCATTTTTGGACAAGAAGAATGCAGTGCACTTCCGACTTGTGCCGAAAAGTGCTGCAGAAAGTGGACCAGAAGAGGGAAAACGGTACTGCAGAATATATATTTTCTTGCTTATTTACTTCTTTTTGGGGTATGTTAAGCGCAGCGGCATTAGGCGACACCGCGTGCACACGGTCGATGGTTCGATCCCCATCCCTGGTCCAGAAGTCTTCCATCCCTCCAGGTGGAGACCAAAACATCGATAGTGTGCGTGGTCTGTGTTGGTGCCAAAATCGTCTGGACTACTAAAGCGCTGACGTATACATCGAGTGCTCCCACATATCATTGTTTGGAGCAGATGCACATTCAGTAGCCTTTACGATTCTGAATTGAAATAGCCTCGGGTGCGCATGCCAAGAGGTGTCTAGTTCGTGCGCAGCACTCTTTGTTACGTTCTAGTTAGTTAATGGCATGCTGTTTTTTATGTTTAATATTTTTGTGTCTCTCAGGTTCGTCCCAACTCAGGAGCATCTGGAGGAGCAACACAAATATGGAATCTTTTTCGATGATGATTATGATTATATGCAACATTTGAGGGATATTAGAGAGGTATTACAATATAGTTATGCTTTTATACCTTCATTTTTAGAAATGGTGTCATTATTTTGTTTTAACCTGCTGTACTTTCAGACAGGAACGCTGCAGACCCTGGAGGAAGCAGCTGAACAGGAAGAAAGATACATTCTCCGAGCACCGAAATTTCCGCCTATGCCATCAGCTCTTTTCGGAGAAACGTCAGTGGCTTCCATAGCGAAGAAGGAGGAAGAGGAGATTTTTGATGAAGACGTGGAGAAAGCCCTAGAGGTTATTCTTCTGATCTTGAGTTATTTTTCTTTATCCTTATATTTCCTGATTAATTATCTAAACATTCAGTGTTTCTGTTTCCGATTCGTTTCCCTTTGAATTGTCGACAAAATTTCACCTTTCGTACTCAAGATTCTTAGTTTCTTGATTCACTTTGGGGTTGACGGAGACTCCGAGAAGTAATTGGTTCTACAGTACAGGGGCAGGCACCATGTGTAATGGTGTTGCAGTGCAATACTGGCAGTAGACCCATGCCTCTAAGACTAAGTAACCGCCCTGCTTGAGAATTCCGTTAAAAATGGAATGCAGTTTTGATTATTTCTGGGTTGTTTGGACTCTCATCAGATATTTCCACTTTCGACAAGCAGGAAGGGTAAAAAAAACTGATAAGAGTCCAAACTAGCTCACAATTAGGAGGATCTTGATATTGGTGAGGCTCAGGGCCACAAGTACACTCGGAAGGAGTTATTAAATGTGTGGTTTGAGATCCGCCATTTCTTCATATAATTTACAATGTCACTACTAGGAGGCAACTCCTATTTTTTCTGCAAATATCCCCTCTACATCGTTAATTATGTCGGGACAATCCTATTAAGAACCTTCCTTGTTCCAGGGGAACTTCGAGGGCGAAATAGAAGGTGGCCTAGAAGACGACTTCATCGCTCTTGCTGGTGGTCTCGCTGAACCCGTCTCGAAGTCACAGACTCAACACCGCGAACCAGCTGTTCACATCAATAGCGATGAAGAGGTATGTTTCGTTTGTGATTTATGGGTCCCGTCCCAATCATTAACATTACAGCGCTTTGCTAGGGAAGAATTGATGTTGGTTCGGGCGTTCCTCAAGCTCTAGCCCTTCTTCTCGCCTTCTTTTTTGATTTCCAACGTACGGGTAGAAGGAATGTGCTTTTCCACCGCGCAAGAGATTGATGTTTTGCGCGGACATAAAGCATGAATTGTAAATACTTGAATGGTACTGTTTCCAAAACTTGTTATGGATGTTCTTGCTCAGCACAGAGTTCAGAGAAAATGCGGCCACCTAAAAGACTGCATAGAATCTCATGATGTATTGTATTTCCTGCGAAATTCAGCAAAAAAAAAACACTGCGTCTTCTGTCGTTGAGTCAGGAGATGTTGTTTTTTCGCTTACGTACCTGAATGTGACCAAATTGTATACGGATTTGTTGTTCTGGGCTCGACATACTGTGAAGGCTGACAATTCCCTGATTTTGCACAATATTGTTACTTTTTAGACATACTAGCCTATCACAGGAAAGATCTGAGGCACTGGTATATAGCTGGGGACCAGTTTTCGCATTTTATTGATCTCCCTATTCCATTGATGCCTTGCTTTTGTTTCAGGACGATGATCAATCAGACTATGACGATTACAATTACGGCGACGAAGACGAGGAAGAGGAGGAGAAAGCGACGCAAGAAGTGGGTCATCGCTGCATGTTGGCTCTGAGCCAGTCTCCGAACTTTTGTATTCACAAGTAACTAGTCGGAGTCGTCGTTCTTAGGTGCAGCGTGACGGACCGCGTCGAGAAATCGATGATCGATTTGATCAGCTGCTGGAAGCTGACTATCATGATGACCAATTAGGTGAACTAGATGGAGATGACTTTACAATGGGTGGTACCTTGGAGCCAAATGATGAACGGGTTAAACGGATGATTAAGGAGAGCCATGCTGGACCTGTTGATGACGAGGAGGTGGGATGTTTAATAAATTCAATTTTTTCCTACATGTTTTTCTCCATGGTTTAGGTTAGAGCCAGTGTGCCAGTGTTTCCCTTTCTTATTTCACCTTCCTATAGTAAATTTTTCTTTATTAGCTATCCATTTTCCGGGAATTGGATCGACAAGACTGCGGTTGCTATTGTTATTTTTCACCTCCAAGAGATTTTATCAATATCGACGACATGACAGTGGAAATTTTTTCCGCAAATGTTCCTCAGGGCAGCGCGAGATTTTCTCTTTCCCCATTTACTGCTGTGGGGAGTTTGACGTTCCGGAGCTCGCATAGTTCATTCCATTTTCCCAAAATCCTCATGTCAAATTCACTAAAGGGCGGCAAACAGTTAGTTGGATTTTTTTTGAAATGGACACTTAGAAATGCTCTAAAAAGCTATTCTAGTCCAGAAATTGAGGAGAAAAAAAGGCCAGTATTCCACCATCCTTCCCTAAAAACTAACATTCAATTCAAATTTGCAATTTGCAATCGGAATTAACTATTTATTCCATCAGTTGTGGTTTCAGGCCTCTAAAGAATGGACTAGGCAACGATTGCGCTTGATAGAAGCCAAGGTAATTAAGGATGATGAGGATATGGAGACTGTTGAGGTTGGTTCGTTGTTTACGAAACCTTATTCTGCCCTTTTCAACCATTTCCTGTGTGTTGTTGCATTGTTTTCCTAAGTCATGCGAACATCTTTGAGCATTTTAACGAACGACGACGGGATAGAGTGTTTATTTGTTTGGGGAGTCACGCTGAAAGGCGCGCTCCTTGTAGCAAAGAAAAGTGCGGTTTGCTTCAGAATCTGGTTTTGTTGGTTTTGTAGAACCAACGGTGGTGATCTTATTCTGCTAAAGCTCTTGGAAAGTGTCTTCGAGCGTGTATGCACTCACCCATTCATTCAGATTCAGATTTATTGGCCCGTTCATTCATTAGGGCAATTTATACTGGATGCGTGCGACTGACGCGCGTGCGTCTATATGATAAAGAATAGGGCCCAGTCGCATCGCAGTCGCAGCTCAGACGAACGCGTTTACGGCCTGGCGGCGGCCGTCCGTTCTTTTCCTTAAGGATGTACATGTCGTGTTGGCCGGTCTTCATGGGAAATCCCTTACAAATGGATGCGTGCGACTGATGAGCGACTGACGCACGCAGCTAGTATAAATTACCCTATTCACCCAATCATTCAAGTTTCACATTGTTATTGCCTTATTTATTGGAACTTCGATGCTTAGGTTGACGAATCCGCGTCCAAGAGGTTAAAATGGGACTGCGAATCATACGCTACTCAATACTCCAACATCTACAACCATCCAACACTGATCCAAAGTTGGATTCGTTCCTCCTTTCGGCAGCAAGTTAGCCGTTGTAATGCGCAGTGTTTTGCTATTCAGATCCAAAAAGCGGCAAACTGTCGCGCCGCGCGCTAAAACGACTCGATCGTGAAGCGCAAAAAGTGGACGAGATGGAAGTGGACGACGAAGAGATGCAAAGCAACGACGATGACACGATGAGTCAGTGTACACAAGCGTCCACATACAGGTTTGGTGGTTTTGCTCTTATTTTTCCTTGATTGGGTACGATGGTTATTCATTTTGACGTGTCATGAGTGTCTTTTAATTCTGGAATGTTACCTTCCCATAACTGCATTCGAGAGCAGATTGGAGGGGGTTGCAAATTTTGCAGGCAGACCGTAGTTTCAATTGGGAAGGAACTTCTTTGGTGAAGATAGCATGGCATCGATCTTTTTTGTGCTAGAAATGGGGGTTGTTGATCCTTTTCTGATGGATAAGACTCTTTTGATAATGTTGTAAGCTGATCTCATCGTTTTTGGCTAGTTTCCCCGAAATTGCTTCGCTCCATTTGTTTCAGCAGTTAGTACTCCCTACTATCTTTGCTTAAATTTCTTATATTTCCGTCCTCGTTGCACTCTCCACTTCTGCATTCTCTGGATTTTTCTAAGTCTCGTAAAGCTTTCCCCCTAACCTTTAAGATTTTCAAGGTTGTTTTGTTATGCATTTGCAAATCCTCTCCAAAGTACCGAAATTCAGAGTGTATCCCAGTTTTTTTTTTTCTTCGGGAATAAATTCCTAGTTTCCATGAATCCGTTGGCTAACGGAATTAGTGGGAAATTCCACCCAGGTTCAGTCATAATAATGCACCAAGTTGGCCCACATACACCCTCCCCCCCTCTCCTCCTTCTTTTTTTCCCATTCAGATTCCTCCGTGGTCCATAGCGGATTTTCGTGGTGCACCGGTTCGCTCTCAGTCGTCAAAATCAAAACTCGCTCTGCGCATGGATTCTCAGTCTTCCCGCCATAACGAACCCATGAAGCCTTCCCTCCTTTCTCACGAGCGGCTGCCTTTGATAATTTTAAGCGCTTGACCCTGTTTGTATTTCATTGTGTACTATCCTTTTTAACTAACTTGTACTTGGAGCCAAATATGCTTCAAAACTTCTACTTACTGTCACTCTCACTTTGATTTCTGAAACTTTTTTCAAAGCCAGGGGTGCATTTGCAGGACTGGTCTCTGTTAAGACCTTTGGGGTGTCTTTGGAGCAAATTCCCAATGTTCTCTCTCTCTCTCTCTCTCTCTCTCTCTCTCTCACCAAACTTCTTTTCGCTCAGCTTCCTTTATTTTGAGATTTCATTTTCTTTCCCATCATTCTGTCTTCTTTTCAATGTTACTTCGTATAGTATACGGGGGATGGTTCCACAACTTCTAAAAAAAGAAAGAACCACGGTCATTAGCCCAGGTTTGTCATGGGAGGCTTTTGTTTGTTTTATTAGATAACATAAAGTACAAACCAGTTTTGCTGTACAACAGTATTCTATGTAATTCTTGTGGGTATGTGAATATTTCAGGCCTAAAGGCGAAACGCCTGAACAACGCCGCCTTCGAAAACAAGCAATCAAGGAGGCTCGGCGGTTCCGAAGGCAGGAGAAAAAAGGCAATAAAATGGCGTTTGCAGAGGAACATCGGAAGGTATTCGGCTTTGTTTATGCTTTGGAAGGGAGTTTATTATGCTCCCTTAGCATTGGGAGTCTCACTGCGCCAACATTCCTAGTACTTTTGAAATGCTACACAATATTGTGTTTAATTGGACAATTTTTAGGTGGCCAAAGAGCGTGCTGGACATATCAAGACAGTCCCGATTGTTTAATTGTTGTCTTAGCCCGTTGTTTACTCATTGTTATGGATTCTTTCGCTTTTTCTGGTGATTTCGCTCTCTCACCCCTCTCCACATCGTCCGAGAGTTTACAATAGCCCTCAGGAGAAATTCAACACCTGCGTCTATTTTCCCTCTAAACTGTGGTCTAAGTCCCGTTTTTCTGATTGCTTTCCATGTTGTTTGAAATCTGTTGTTTTGTTATGGTTTAGCAGAGTTTAATGGAGTTTTTGTTGTAGTTTGATGACGTCATAATGTCAGAATAAAGACATTTCTATGGTTTTTCGGCAGCGTAATGTTTGCTCGAAAGAGAGAACGAAGGGCGCACATAAGAACGCCTCAACTGCCACAGTGGCGGTGGTACCTGTTCGCTTTGTGCTGGGTTTATTGGATCGCTAGATCCAAAGAAAGATGATGTATGCTGAATTTGTTGATTGATTCATGTCTTTTCCAACAATCCTGGAACATTTTTCTTACAGCACAAGCTTCATTTCGGTCTTCTGCCTTGATCGGTAACTCTTTCCTTGTGGGAGGCCCTGTGTTCTTTTCCTTTCTTCATCCTGTCTTGTTTGATTTTCCATTTTTTGAGTGTTTTTTTCTTCGGGAAATGTTTTACTCACTAGTTCCTAGCTAACGGTTATCTCTTAGTCAGGGTCAAGCGTAATGTTGGTAAATATTCGATTCCGAAGCGACCCCCCCCCCTCTTGCAGACGGGAAAATGTGGCCCCCTCCCAAAACTTTTAATTTTTTAATCTTTTTCAGTCATTGTATTTCAACAACTTCCAAATTACCGGAAGATATTTTTTTTGAATTAAATTAATTTTCAAAATTAATTTTTCACTTTTCAATTTTTAATTTTTATTTTTGCAATCTAAGCTTTATCAATGAAACAACCGGATAGATGTCGCACATGTCCATGTCGCACATCTACACACTTATTGTAAGCAAGGGGAGTGACGCAGAAGTCGTAGCCATGCTCAAACAGGTCCAGGGTTCGATCCCCGCCGGAGACTACTTTTTGCAAAATGAAAAAATGTTTGTGAAGCAGTCGAAAGTCAAGTTTCTATGTGTATGAGCAAAAACAAATTGTGAGGACATTTTTTTAAGCTGTGAAAGTCGCGTGTGAGTGGTGTCCTTTCACTCAGAATTAGAATCGTACACGTGCAGATGTAAGGTTATTTGTCACGAATTTTAAAAGGGTTGGCACGTGACCTGGGAAAATGGCTTGAGTCGTTCTGCTATCAGAAAGATTTGCGCTTTCTGAAACAAATCTTCTTGTTTTAAGAAATTCGGTTTATTACAGTTAAATTTGGGTGGAAATTCGTTGGTAAAAAGCTGGGAAAATTGCCATTTTTACCAACGGTTTACCATCGGTTTACCAACGGAATAAAACTCCTCCTAGGTAACTTTGAGAGCTGAAATTTTATGTGAACATAGAGATTGACTTCCTCTTTCAGAATCATTCTCAAGGTTTTGTCAGCTTTGAAATATTCGCTGAAAAAAAGCCATGGAAGAAAAACCTGATTTTTGGCAAGTTTAAGGTTGCGGTGTCAATCTGAGGCAAATAACTTCATGGTTGCTTTGTATGAGGGAGCAGCTTCAACGCATTATAATAGAGGAAGAATTGCTCTTTCTTATGCATAGGATCGCTTTTTACACAATCTTCTGATTTTGTCAGTAATTGAGTGTCAACACACATCAAATTTAACAAATTTTGCGGTCATGTCTTATGTGGTCTTACCGCTATAAAAGAATTTCCAATGAACGAGAAGCCGTGGAATTTTGCATCCTCATAAGTTTTGATTCAGGGGAACCGCTTCCATAGCTCTGGAGCACCATGTGATGTGCAGAGGTCATAGGACACCATATACGGAATTGCATTTTGAGCTACATATTCACTGAGCCCTAGGAGTCGATTTACAACCAAATAGAACGTCCAAAAGTAAGAAGAAATTGGTAACCGTCGATTTTACACTAGTGACTAAAAGAAATAGAGCATGTTGAAGTGTTTGCAATACTAACATCCTCGCGAGGAATCGAACTTGGATCTCGGTGATGAAAAACAAACTTCCCTACCTTGCTGTTATCATACTACCCTCTTCAGGCGACCCCTCCCTGCTCCCCTGGAGGCGACCCCCCTTGGTAAATTACCACCGTACGCTTGACCCTGCGCCCCTCTCTCCTCCTCTGTGTTTCAGTTTTTAATACTATCATCACTGGTATTGGTGGGATGTAGGATGATATTGCCTACGCGTCATTGCCGCATCGACAGGAATTCGGCGCATTTTGGTGGGCGTGGCTTAGCGTGACCACAGGATCTTTCCAAAGTGGGATCGCATAAATTGAAGAAATTAAGCAGGGATTTTTGACTGAGTTACTGCTCAAAGCATGGCCATCCTCAATCGATATTCAAACTTTTTTGGTGTAAGACCCATAACACAGCTAATTTACATGAATGCACAGAAGTTTTTACTTTCGGCTCCGTGTTGTAAAAATATTTTATATACTATAGTCCGTTTCAAAAGCGACGAAAGTTGGGTACTTTTGCCCACAATCTGCACTTCTCGACTGCCTCCACGAATACAGCACTATTTCTCGCGCGCTCTTGTTCTCTTGTTCTCTAATATCTTCACAACTATGTTCCCCGGTGAAACACACTATAACCGCTGCGGTTAACTCTATAAAGGGAACATTAACCTCTGAGTTAGTGATGATTTCTATATCTGTGCCCTCCTTTCTACTTTCCTTTCTTTATCTAGTTTCAAGCCTTCGGGAAATACCGAGGGTTCCTTGAACTACTCCGTCTTGACCTACTCTTCTCTGGTGTTGTTGCTTTCTTAATCGCTGTTCTCCACTACTTAATCACCCGTCCTAGAACATCCTGCCTAGCTGTCACCTTGCTGTGTTTAATGTTTACACGATGTTTTTTCGCTACGTCGTTCCTCTCTACGCGACGCGGCTTCTTGAAAAAGATACCTTTTTTTATCATTCCTGCACTTCTTTCTTTTTGTAGAACTTTTGTCTCAGGTGAAATAATAGACGCTCAGTGGAGCTCGTATTTCTTGGCGCCTATCGTGAAAATGGTTGTTGATCTGTATTGTGTAAAATAGCTCATTTTGCAAGGATCCTTGCAGTTCGGGGGTCCTAGTTGCTGGTATTCGAATTCTATGTTGCTTCAATCTCCTTCTTTTGAGTTGCCTCAGTTCACTGCATTTGTGGGCTCGTTGATGAAGAAAGATTAACAGGAACGAAATTTATCAGCCTATTTTTTTTGTTTTCATTCTATTCTCACTTTTGAATATTCATTTCAACGGTCAAACTTCATATTTTGCCTCGGAACATTGTTTTTTCTCAAAATTGCGGCCGTGTCAATCGATTTTTTTTCTCGTGAAATCTATTTTTTCTGTGACGCTCACAGCCCTCCCCCTCCCCCCTCAGTGATCCCTCTCTGCACTGTCCTGTCCCGCTTACGACCCCCACTGTCAGTAGCGATCGTAGCGTTGTCAATTTGCTTACTTATAGGCTTCTATAGACTATTTACTAGATCTCAAGTATAGCTGGTAACACCATGTTGGGCACGATCTCTACCCGTGTCAGTGTTGTCATGGATTAGCAGCTTATTTCCGTGCATTTCTCTTGTAAACTGTAGCATTTTCAATGCAAAATGTGGTATAGTACGTTCGAAACGCGACAATAGTTGAGTAACCGTGCGGATAATCTGCTTTTCTCTCATTCCTCTTCAATTGCTGCACACTTTCTGGCGTTCTTTTTCTCTCTGCCGTCTTCCCAGCTGTCGTACATGGTGAAACGCACTATATTGTTATAATGTTGTGCCGTTCAATCGCTATATTTTGTATCGTATCTATATTTGTTTATATCCATTACAATCAAGAAAATATCCGCATTATCCATGAGAACGACACTATTTTTCATGTGCTAATGTCTGCAACATGAAAATACGTCTATTAGATGTTTATTGGAAGATGTTTCGGCCACTTATTCATTTAAGAAACGGCGAAAACATTTCACTGTCTTAATTGAGTGCTATAATGAACAGCGGTTTGACGCGCAGAGAATCTGGGTCATGTGGAGCAGATTGCTGCCGCCGCAGTGAGAGTTGCGTTTTTTAGGGTCATTTCAAGCGATCTACACAGTGCTGTAAATTAGTAGGCGAACCGGTTCGATAGAGAGAACTGTATGTATGGGATTTTTCCACACAGTGTTCTGTTCGAATGGTTGTTGTAACAGTTTCGAAGCAAATTTATTGACGCGTTTAATGGTTGCGTTTGCTTCTCTGCGTTACTTGCATCTTTTTTTCAGGCTTTTTCGGGAAATTTTCTCGGATTTTTTTAGACGTGCAGTAGTGGGTTTCAAATATAGCTGCTGTATACTATATGGATTTATTAGAAAGAGAATTTAACTGGATCTTTTCTCCGAAAACGATTTTATCAGTTTATCATAGTTTTCAAGGCTTTCAGAAGATTTTCGTCCTCCTTTACTGCTACTTTTTCTATTTTATAGTAATTTTATATCAGCTTGATAATTCAATCATTTGCTCATTCATTCATTCATTCATTCATTCATTCATTCATTCATTCATTCATTCATTCATTCATTCATTCATTCATTCATTCGCTCATTCAACCACTTATTTATTTATTCATTCGTTCACTCATTCATTCATTCATTCATTCAATCATTCATTCATTCATTCAATCATTCAATCATTCATTCGTTCACTCATTCATTCAGTTATTCATTCATTCATTCATTCATTCATTCATTCAATCAATCATTCATTCATTCATTCATTCATTCATTCATTCATTCATTCATTCAGGCATTCATTCAGGCATTCATTCATTCATTCATTCATTCATTCATTCAACCATTCATTCGTTCATTCATTCAGGCATTTATTTATTTATTTATTTATTCATTCATTCATTCATTCAATCAATCATTCACTCATTCATTCATTCATTCAATCATTCATTCGTTCATTGATTGATTGATTGATTGATTGATTGATCGATTCATTCATTCATTCGTTCATTCATTCATTCATTCATTCATTCATTCATCCAAATTAATTTTATCCCCTTTGTTGATATCTTTTGCTCAGATATATAAGAAAGAATTCTTCTAATTGTAAGCTTTTCTTCCTTTCTTTTGGCCAAAAAAAACCCCGAAGCTCCTATCTAACACTTGTCAGGAGGCTCTATAGCAGTCGAGAAAATTACATCAATTACAGGCAAATTTCTCTCCTGTTCAACTGAATCTGACATTGTTGAAGTTGTTGTGGAATACCGAGAAATTCTTCGAGTAGCACTTGAATCAGTAGGAAAAGAAACCTTTTGAGCACTTTCGAGAATCCTAGGAACTGAAATGTACACTACTGTGGTGGTCTTACACGGGTTCTCGCCGATTTTGGTCGCTATTTATATTATATAAGTAAGAAATTTAGGTTGACAGCTTCTTATTTGGGTATTATATGCTATTTTTTTTTGTCGTATTTGTAGTCTTGGACAGTTTTGCTTCAGCACAAATTTCCCCTGAGTCGAGTTCCCTATTTCCGAAGCTGTCGAAATATCGCATCCATCATCCTGTCCCCTAATTCCTAGTTTTTAGTAATTCGCAGTAGCTGAGTCATGGCTAGCTGTTCTGTACCTCCTAGTTCTACTAATTTTCCGGCTTCCTTTCTCCTGCTTCTTTTCTGTGAAACCTCCGCTTGGAGTATCCATTGGAGAAATGCGTCGAGAGCCGTGGAAATGTTATTTGTTCAGAGTACGTTGCCGATATTTGGCGAACTGATGATTTTCTGCTGCTGAAAACAAGATCTCTTCCAGAAAAAGTAGGAAAAGACATTTTTGGACAGAAAGAACGTGTCGCACTGGTCGGCTGGTGTACTTCCTTCGTCGTGGATTTGGGGAACTACCGGTGAAGAGGCCCCCATCCATTTTTGACGGAATTTACATTCAATTTGCCTTTTTTGCGGACATTTGGACATCTTAGCAAGATCAAGCTTGATTGGGCCAGTGGCCACGCCCACTTCGAATTTTGCTGCTTGACGTTCTGTGAGCTTTGTAGTTCAAACTTATTTACATTTGCAAATTACCTGCACAAAGTTTCTGCCACTTTATCGCTTTGTACTTTGCCCAATCACGGGTTTGAGTCGTAACCGGTTCCATCCACGATACTTCCACGTGTCAGGAAAGCTCGTCCACAGCGTCATATGCAGTGATAATCCTCCCTCAGCGAATTGCCCGTCAACGAGAGGTCAGTTGCGGTTCCGAAGGTCGTCGTCCGACCGCCCCGAGACCTCCCTCACGTCTTATTCAAACAGTGCCCCTGACAGTCGTGTGGGCGTGGCCGGCGCAATCAACCACCGCCTCGTCGAACTACTGACTGACGTATGTATGTATGCGTTCGCCGGACAGCGATTGTGGCAATATGGCCAAAGGGGGCGGGGCTATTTTCTGGCTGTAAAATGGTGGATTGTCTGTGTGTTAATTTGGCGTTTCATAACGCGTTTTAATTGTTATGGATTGTTTGAGAGCTTTTTTTGCGCCGCTGAGAGATGTTTCAGATGCCTTCGCTTTTTATCGATTTTTCCGCTCTTTATCGATTTTTTGCTTTCTTCCACAAGTTACTACTCTTCGAACGATGACTTCTAATATCCATGTGATATCCTGGTTTTTTTTTTCTGGCACATGGTCACTGGACAGCTGCCACGAATTTCTTGGCTATTTTTCGGAAAAAAAAACATCTGCTATTTTTCAAGGTATTGCTTATTCAGTTCATACCATCTTCGTTTTGAGGGAAAATGGGGACGTGCCATACATCTAAAGTTGAAAATTGGGTTACTGTCTCAGTTTTGAAATTTCTACAGTTTTTTTCCATAGGTGCTTGAATTTATCCTGCAATTTCAACGCAACCGTTTATTTCCCCGTTTAGGATTTCATTCACTCCTTCTTTCATTCATTCATTCGACATTTATCGCAAATTTTTACTTATTTTTTATTTGTTCATATATTCATCGCATTTGTTCACTTGTTCATCCACTCATTCTTCGCATTCATTCTTCCTGATTATTTATTGGTTTATATATTTATTTATTATTTATTTATTCCGCCCATTCATTAATACCGCTCATTCACTCATTCCGCTCATTCATTCATTCATTCATTCATTCATTCATTCATTCATTCATTCATTCATTCATTCATCGATTTCGTTTGTTTTTTTTTCTTTTGAGTTTCATTGTCGTTTTTTTTCGTTTATGTGTAAAACACATTCTACCGTCAACGTACCGTTACTTCCATTCATTTATTGCTTCGTTTATATTTACGTGATCATTTTCTGAAGGAAACTATGTACTTCTCTCCTTCTTCATTTTATTCATTTTAACTGGCTACCCAGTTTGGTAATGTTTTTCCTCTGATGCTCACGGAAAACTGTTGCCATAGCCAATCTTTAAATGCTTCATTCGCGGCGTTAGCGCCGCTAATTCTCGTTAGTCACTGAAAAACCTGTTGTCGGCCGCTCCTTTACAGCTAGTTGTTCCATTGGCAACTGGTTATAACTAGCGATTCTGCATGCAATGATTATCATAAGTATGTATAACTTGTGGATTTCCTTGTTCTTCAATTCAACAGAACTTTCCGGTTTTCTACTTTTTTTTCAGGAATTCCCATACTATCCTATACATATTGACTTACATTAGTTTATTCTAGATCTTTTAAAAGTAGGAAGGCGTAATTGCAAGGGTTTTATTCCACCGGGACATCTTTTCTATCACTAGCCCCTAGCTAATCAGCATGAAGCGCTTTGAGGCTGATTTCCATGCATTTCTTTCAACGCACAGGAAAGGGCGTGTCCACTCGTTGTCTGCACTCTATGACGAACGGTGCACTCTCTCCTTCTATGACCTTGTCACTCTCTCCTTCATGCTCCATTCTCGGATATTATCAGTTGCTGCTTGTAGACATTGTATGTACCTGATAAACTTGGTGAACTTTTCGTGAACTGCAGATGTTCAGATCTGCTAATTGGTTGTGGGTTAGATTTGACTATGGAGCACATTTTAACCATACATACGTAGCGTTGTACAGCTGTGTTAACATCCATGTACTAAGAGAAATAATTATTTATTGGAATCAATGTTTAGTGGTTGTCTTGCCGATTTTATGACCGAAAATGAGTGGGGTGTTGCCGATATGAGAAAATATTTTAAAAAAGGCTATTCCTGCAGATGTATACAGATTTTTCTGTTGGATCTATCTTGTCTGTCATTTATTTTACCATTTCCACCTTTCTTTCATGAGTCCTTTCACGGGATTGCTGCAGATTTTGTCATGCCACGTCTGCAGCCGGCGCTCCATTGTCAAAGCCTGACCCATAGCTAAATGGTATGCATAGCACCCAAGAGCGTAGCGTCAGGCCGTGATCTTTAACTGAACTTAGGCACATGAAGTAACATGCATCTGAAATTAAAGAAAATGAAATTCTATTAGAATAAAAATTAAACTTTAGAGCTAAAAAATCTCTCTGAAAAATAAATCCCAACTTCACTAAAAAATAAATAAAATCTTGCAAGTACAATCACTCTCGACCACCATTGATTTGAATAAGTCAGGGTTGAACAGTTGCTTCGGGTCAAACTTTGACAGTGGGGCGCACTTTGCTGCTGTCTTCAGTTCGTGAAACAGTGCTATATGATCGCCATAATGCCCTTTCTCTGAATTTTCGCAACAACACTTGGGGTGTAGCGGGCTGGCTCGATCGCATTTAAAAGCAGCTGATATTTGCACATGCATTAGCGTTGTTATTGGTGTATTCATCGTTGCATATTATTTAAATTCACCAATGCCGTTAAATGCGAACATTTAACCGATTAAGGATGCCCCGAATGCGGGCAGGGCTCGTTGGGGTGGCCCCGGCTGGGAGCGTCACGACGCTGCTTCTGTTGCTGATGTCGTGCGGACTGGCCACGAGCCTCATCAACTGGGACAGCGATATCGTCGCCAACGAGATGGAGACCGAGTACGCGGAGGTGAGTGTCGTTTCTTATTGTCTTGAAGTAAGGAGAAAATGTGTGCAATTGCAGAAAGATGCGCTTACTATGCATTTTGGCGCTAGCAAAGCTGATTTGACCATTTTCCCGTCATATGAGGAAATGAAGAAGAAGTAAGCATTTTGTAATTTTTACAGCTCATACATTAGGGTTAGCGTTGGTCCTACCACGATCTAGCGAATTTTTTTTATTTTAGGGTGGGAGATTTCAAAGATGTGGATCCATCAGAGTTGGTGAACCATGACTACACGAGTATGACAGCATGGCTGAAGGTGAACTCTTAAAAAGCTCTTAATAGTTTTTATTTTTTAAAATCTTTTAAGATGATTTTTCAAGCTTTCCCTAAAATATCATTACAGTTTTGAAGTTAGTAAGTTTTAGTGGAAAAAATGCTCGTATTCTAAGATAGTTTTTTTTTCTGTGTTTACGTACATTTTAAATTTGTTTGTGTCTAGCTAACAGTATATTTGATGTAATTGCAGAATTTTATAATTATTGTGATTTCCAACATTTTTCTCTTGTGTTTGAAACGCTCAGTTTTCTTCATTAGAATCACATAATTACAGCGGTTTATATACTTCCGTCTAAACGTTTTGCCTCATTTTTAAAATATTACTCAGTTTTTTTAGAATATTTTTGTTATTTTTCCCAAGATTTTCTGCTTTCCTTGTGCTGCTGATAGGTGCAGAAATTTCTGGAGGCAATTTTTTTAGTGGATATAATCTCTTTTTTGCGTACAATGACACCTTGAAGCATTTTTTTTTGCTTTCCTTCTGGGGGTCTCCCTCTGAAGTCTCCAAGTAGCCCCCGTAAACTGTAAGTATTGATTTTTCAGACAGCTGCCCTTAGTTACCCTAACATAACTTACCTCTACTCGGTTGGTAAAAGTGTCATGGGTCGTGACCTCTGGGTGTTGGTTATATCGGATAATCCAGCAGAACACGAGATTCTGGAACCAGAAGTGAAGTATGTGGGAAACATGCATGGAAATGAGGTGAGCTCCTCCCTTTTTTTTGTCGTATTTCTGGAAATTCTGACGAATTTTTGCGGTTTCAGGTTGTTGGCCGGGAGGCACTTCTGTATTTGATCGAAATTCTCTGTACTAACTATGGAAAAAATGAATACTTGACTAACTTGGTGAATAACCAACGAATCCACATTATGCCGTCGATGAATCCAGACGGTTATGAGCATGGAACACCAGGAGACAGGGTTTCAGCTACGGTGAGTGCTTTTCCGGCTTGGTTAAATTTTACCAAGGAACGTTAATGATTCAGTTTTGTTCTGTATAGGGTCGAGCTAATGAGCATAATGTGGATTTGAACCGCAACTTCCCAGCAATGTACCCAGCTCATCGAGAAGCTTCTGGAGGTGGTGATCCAGAGCCGGAGACAGCGGCTGTGATGAAGTGGATGAAGGAGTATCCATTTGTGCTCAGCGCCAATTTTCACGGAGGTAATGTCCGAAGAAAGCTTAAATTTTACTCTTTTTCTCTAAAGTTTCGTGGTTTTTTAAGCTTATTTTTTATTTGTTTACTTATCTGACTCAATGGCTCTTCATGTTTATTCGAGTTTTCGTAAATAAAATGACTTTTGTAGGATCACTAGTCGCAAATTATCCATTTGATGACTCGGTAACTGGGCAGGATCACATCTACACACCTGTGAGTTGTCTTTCTGTGGTTCTTGTTGTCTTTTTTCTTTGTTATACTTTTTCTACATGGGCTTTTGTCACTACCTACTTCGTTTCTGTCCATCTGTGTTCCTGCTTCACATTTTTTTTGTGTGGAAAAGTGGTAGTTGTCGCGCTGCTACTCACACTTCCACTTCACATTGAAGTATTTTCTGTCCTTTCAAGTCTTTTGAGTCAGCGAGAGAAGTTTTAATAGAAGTGTTCTTGTTGATGAGTTAACGTTTCCTCCTCAAAATAGCCGATCCTATCGCAGTGGTTGTAGCATTGGACGAGTCTCTCTAGCAAAATTATCTGCAATTAGCCCGGAAAATAAAGTTCAAGAGCGGTGATATATGCTGTTTAGACTGAGATATGGTTCACTTTCGTGGCTCAGAAATCCTGTAAGATTAGTTTATAAAACGGGCAAGAGTTCGGTATTACCATAGTTGTCCTCATATTTGAATATCCATGACCTATAGAATTACCAATTTCTTTGTTAAGACCGCTGATGACAAGCTGTTCGTGGAGTTGGCCTATCGGTACGCGAGAGCTCACCCGAGAATGTACAAGACAGGACGTCGTTGTGGACTTTCCGCGGATGGGGACGTTTTCCTTAATGGAATCACTAATGGAGCTGATTGGTAGGATTTGTTGTGGTTTTCAAGCACTTTGTTTTCTTACAGTACTCCAAGGCCTGTGATTGGTCGGTTTAGGTATCATCTGGCGGGCGGTATGCAGGATTGGCAGTATATCCATACGAACGCTTTGGAGATCACCATAGAGATGGGCTGTTTCAAATTTCCCACTAATGATATGATGCCGAAGTTTGTTTCTTTTGGAAGTGTAGTATTTTTACCAGTAATCAAAGTGCTAAATGTTCATTTCAATTTTAGGATGTGGGAGGAGAACAAGTATGCACTGTTGTCATACTTGGAAATGGTCGATAAAGGAGTTCGTGGTCTGATTCTCGACTCAAATGGTAAAGCAGTGCGAAATGCGACAGTGGCTATGGAGCAAGGTAACAACTCACTGTTTACTTGTTTTCCATCTTTTATCCAGTTTCTGGACGAGTTATGGGAAATGAGCGTGGTCTTTCGATTCTCTCCTAGAATGAATGCTCATCATGTTATCATATTTAAAGTGATAATATGGAGCTTAGAACGATTTTTGCATGAGCAGTTGTAATTTCTTTCCTAGTGGGTATCGTGCTCGCGAAAACTGGTCCCCAAGGTTTCCTTGCTTGTTAGACGTTCTTACGGTAATTCAGTGGTGTGGTAGGTTACGTGGTAGGTACACATTGGACCGGATAAAAATCGAATAATCTTGCTACTTCAGTTACCAATTTAGGAAACAATTTAAACGTCCAGGTGTTCTAGTCTAACAAAGCTCTGAAGCCCTTCTTCTCTTCCGTACCTCCCTGTATTGGCCTCCAATGTCGGAACATTCGAATTTTCCACTCATTCGAATGGTTGGATATTCGGGGCCAAAAATATTCGATGTAGAATGAATGGAAAATTCGAATATTCCACGATTAGAGACCAGTTTAGTGCTGTATTTATTTATTTGATGCACCACGGGGGCGCGCTCATGATAATTCGGGACATGATGGTGTTTCACAGCCATCCTAGGGTGCTCCAGGAGTTGTAAGAGTTAATGAGCTAACAAAAGGTGTCGTCTGATCACCTTATGTGCAAAGTATAGACATTTGCGTACTTTTTGGGGTAACTTTAGGAAAACCACCGTATGAGGGGAGAAGAGCTTTAGGGCTTTCTCGTTCTCGAATATCTGGACATATAAATTGTTTCCTGAAGTGGTACCTGAAGTAGCAAAATTACTCGATTTTTATTCCGTCCAATGTGTAGTATTAGGCCAAAATAGTGGTATTTCCTGGTATTTCTCAATCCAAACTAACCTTTCGAAGTCGTCTTCTCCTTCAAGGCTCGAAGGGCAAAAAGAAACTTGCGAAAAATGGTCTAAAAAATTTTCCCTCTTAAACATTTGCTTGAAATTTTGTCTTTAATTTTTTTTACTTTCTAGAATCTTCCGTTCATGGATAAGAGGGCTTTGTAATATATGGTATTGCTGTTGAGGAGGACATATAAATCAGGGCGCAGCACTAGGTGGTCAGTGTCGGTTGGGGAGTACTAAGTCCAGTCGGATTCCGAAATAGGCTACTAAGTACCTACACACTAGGGTTCTTTCAGGAAAAGCAGATAGCACTAAAAAAGTGACTTAAATGAGCGTTAGTGAGACGACGAATGATGTTTCAGCAAGAAATGCGTACCATTTACCGAAGACAGCCTAAACCACCTTGAATTCAAGCTAAAATCCTCGGAAAACCGATCTCAGTACGGAACTGTTTGATGCCGCTAGAACTCGTTGAAACTTGTTATATGACCTGTCAGATACAAGAAATTGTCATTGGAGCGTGGTTTTTTCTCTCAAATCCGGAACTTTCCCAGGAAATTTCTCTCGTTTGAGGAAGTGTCCCGATACGCTGTCAACACCAAGAAATGCGCCTAGGTGGTATCAACTCTCCCCCCAAAGTAGCATATTTCGTTTTTGAGAAACGATCTTCGTTTTTGGAAAAAACCGTCATTAATGGTCAAAAAATGGTCAAAAACCACTTTTCGACCATTAATGACGGTTTTTCTCAAAAACGAAGACGGTTTCTCAAAAACGAACGGTGCCACTTTGGGGGGATACTCGTTGTTATAGTGCGCATCTACAGTCAAAATTCCAACATGATACGTCTCCAACAGGTTGAGCAACACCTGATTATCACTGGAGCGCACCAGAGTGCAGGGTAGGGATGGAATAAATGGTTGAACAACGGTGGTCTTCAGTCACGAGTTTGATGATCCTCCAGAAGTGACTCTCTGAAATCTGCTTGTCTCTAACATCAGTGGACGGTTAGCGGTTGGCTACGCCCCGGACACTGGTGCTAAGCCCCCTGAATCTGCAGGACGCTACTAAGTCCTGGTGGTCAATGACCACCTGGTGCTGCGCCCCGATATAAATGTCAAAGCGACATGTGGGGGACCCCTTTTTGCTTTTGCTTGATGAGAGTTGCAGCAATTTTCCTTAGAATTTCAAGTGCTTTTTCTCTATTCATGAAATTTTTTAGTATCTTTCTGTATATTCGAAATTATTCGGTTGTGCGTGAGTATTCGAATTATTTTTCCAGTGAATCGTTAATCCAATATTTGAACACGTATTTGCTTCATCAGGTTCCATGCAGTTTTTTAAGGCAAAGTCATACGAGCCACTGATGCTGGAGAGTACTGGAGAATACTGCCACCAGGAAAGCACAGGGTTAGTACCGGTTTTCTTGTGATTTTTCAGTGCATAATCATCCAGAATAAATTAATATCGGGTCTCCAAAAACTTCTTCAGCAATCGGTAGCTTTTTTTCGGTCTCTGGTGTATTTTCTTCTGGAATTTTCTGAAATTCATATAGAAAATACCTGATGAAAATAAGAACACCCTCAGAGTTCCTAATGCTTTCCTGCAGTATTTGACTTTATTTTTTTCTGAGCTTTTCCCGCCGTTTCAGCTAAGGGTGGAGGCGCCAGGACTGGAGTCGGATATTTTTGACGTCACGGTAGGTCATGACGTCATACACCATGACTTCACACTGAGTGCCTGCGGTACTCGCGATGAAAATGAGCCGGTAATCATGCGCGGCAGTGGAAGCGTTCGCATTGCTGTGGTGGGCATCTCGGCGGGGTGAGCGATTGATTAAAAAAATCGATTTATCGATTTCTCTAAATCTTAAAAATTTTTTCAGCGCGTCTGCTATCATAAGGAAATTCTCTCAACAATCATGCTCTGGTGAATTTGAGCTGGATGAGGGTATACGTCTAATGATGGCACCGATGCTAAAGGCTGGTGAGGTTATAGGGGTGAGTGGCTGCGTTATGTTTGCTGGAGCGTTTATGCTTCGCGATTTTTGAGCTTTACTCTTGTTCAGCGCCTTCAACGATTCAATCCCGCTATTGTGCTGGCGATTTCGGAAGGATTTGTCGAAACAATAACGTTTAGCCCGACGCTGAATCAGCCACGCCGCTTCAACAGGACCGCTGTGGACGAGAGCCTCCAGAAAGCGATCGGCTACGGAACGTATTGCGAGAAGTGAGTCGTTCTCGGTCACAATCGTGTCTTTGCTTTTTCGCCTTTTTGGCTTTTCTTCAAGCTTCTGGTTGCGATGAAATGTGATTTTCAATCGAAATTTAAAAAGCCTGTTTTTTGAATATTTCTGGACAGAAATTCCCTCTGGAAATTTCCGAGTTTGTTTGCAGAGGAAGTTCTCTTGGATCCTGAGCTTTTTGTTTGTTTCTGTTTTTTTTTTCAAATTCTAGTGACCTGTATATAGGAAGACGGGAAAATCCGAGTGCTGGAATTCCTTACGTCCATTTTCTAAATTTTTCATTGCTGTAATTTTCATCCTACCCCTGTACACTCTGGTAGTGCAGAGGTGGCACCTGGGTCGACTTTGTCCGCATTTACGACCTCGTCCCGAAGTCGGCCAAATAATCAAATTTTTACAGTTTTTTAATATGTATGTGGTGTGATTCCTTCCACTCTGATGTATCCCTACTGCCATTTAGTAAAATCTCCTCCAAGACGCATCCTGCGGACAAAGTCGTAATTGCAGACCAAGTCACCTCAGGTGCACCTTTGGGCTAACAGACCATACTAGTGGCGGATACAGAGGGGAGGTTTCAAAAATACTTCATGAAGTGGCAAAGATTTTGTATTTCCATACTAGTATATTATTATAATTTTGTTCATATCTCTAATTGTTTGACATATAGTTAATGTTTTTAGTAGGTAATTTTATTTTTCCTTTTTTTTCATCAAGGTCCACAGAGTGGTAGAGACTTTAGCTTTTTTTTCCTACGCCTCCCCCTCCCATTCCTGCATCTGTCACGTTTCTCTATCTACTGCTTCCTTCTTCCCGACCATGCAATTTTTTTTTGTTGGAGTAGCGGAGGACTACACATCCCTACCCCTGTATTTTCAGACCACTGCGAGACGCGCGCGTAGCACTGGCTATGGATGACCTCAGGCTACATGCTGCATTTGAGCTTGGTATAGCCATGGGATGCGATAATTCCACGGATTTGGCCAAGAAAGCGGCTACTGTTGGAACTGTTGTGGATGTAAGTTTTTTGTTCGTCACTTTTCGAAGGCCTTGGACGAGTTTTTCGTGGTCTTGAATCAGGAGCGCTTCAAATTCTTATGTTCTCCTCTATTTTTTGCATGCAGTGGAGCAGTATTGCACTTTGAAGTCCGTCCGAAAATTACTGAAGAGTCTTTTTTTCTCGCTGCAACGTTGAGTATGGTTTCATTTATGTGCCAAATCTCCTTTCTGTAGGGTCACGGTTGGCATATCGTAGCTGCTACAGCTACAGTATCCTGCAGAATTTTCTGGAGCTCAGCTCATGGCGCTAATTTCTTGCGTAGGCGACGATCATGGACATTATTTTGAATTGCCATTATCTTCCAACTTTCTACGGTAACCGTCCAATGACCCTACAAAAGCAGGGTTACGATACAAAATTTCTGCGTAGTAAAATCCACCTCGTCAGCTGGACCCAAAAAATCAGTAATTCCAATCGATACTTTGTTCAGATGTTGAAGAAGACGATCACGCTGGATAGTGTTGAAGAATTTTCGGTGCTGCCGTCAGCGAATCCGTCAGATCACTTCACCCCGGATCAAGTGATTATGGTGACGAGGTTCGTATTTCGATCACTCATTCATCCATTCATTCATTCATTCATTCGTCCATTCATTCCACTCATTCATTCATTCATTCATTCATTCCATTCCATTCGTTCATTCATTCATTCATTCATTCATTCATTCATTCATTCATTCATTCTTTCATTCATTCATTCATTCATTCATTCATTCATTCATTCATTCTTTCATTCATTCATGCATTCATTCATTCATTCATTCATTCATTCATTCACTAATTCATTCATTCATTCATCACATTCATTCATCCATTCATTCCATCCCATTCATTCATTCATTCATTCATTCATTCATTCATTCATTCATTCATTCATTCATTCATTCATTCATTCATTCGTTCATTCGTCACATTTATTCATTCATTCATTCTTCCCATTTATTTCTTTGTAACGAACTCCTTCTTCCTTTTTCCTTTTCTCCATCTTTTTGTTCGTTTCAGCGCATCGATTCCGTACATGGAAGGTAAACAGTGCCTTACCACAGTGCCAACTCCAAGCCCGATGCTGAAATTGTACCGTATGGGCAGTGGTGAACCACCGTACACCTTGGTGTTGGCGGTTGAGAAGGTACGGTACTTTCGTAAGACTTCCATTCATCATCATTTTTTCTCGTTTTTTTTTTTCAGAGAACTGAAACGCTTGTGTACGAAATGATGTCCAGATGGTGTACGTCAGCACAGGAGGAAGGAGTCGAAAAGATCCTCCGAGAATCCACGCTTATTTTCATGCCAGAAATACCGCGTACACAGGTGTGATTGCGAATTATTGATTAATGACGTTATTAATTGTACTTTTTGGGATGTTTCAGCTGAACTGCCATGATTATTCAACAATAGCGCCGTTCCAAACACTGCTGAACGACGTCATTCATATTGTGCCACAGATCGATTATATTGTGATGTTTGGCAGCGGAGGGATGAAGGTGATCTTTGATCTCTCTTGTTAATCAATATTTTCAGCAATTCTTTGCTTTGAATTTTCAATCTTAGGTTAGCTATTGTGCTCCTCTAGGTACGGTATATCAAGTCGAAGGCAGGAGTTGCTGAAAGACTGGCTAAGATGTACAGGACTTTCCACACACAGTTGTCGCTTGATGAGGAAAATATTTGTGCAGGAGGTGGGACAGACTACATTATTGATTGGTTTTTGTTTTTCATATTGATTGCCACTGTTTCTTTTGAATTTAAAAAAGATGTTCCTCCTTTGATGATGCTTTTTTTCTATTTCGTCTCCTTGTATTTTTTGTTGCTCTCCTGGATTTTCACGGATTCGGAGAAATTCTGGATAAGGTGGTCCCCACATTTTTGCAGCTCTAAAAACTGTTGGATTTTTTCGTTAACAAAAAAGTAACGATTAACGAATTGTCGATTTTATGGATTTTCCTCGGTGTTCCTGCTCGAAATCCAAGAGAGGCACTACTCCCCATTTCGAGAGTCGTAGAACCTATTTGAGCTCTTCCTTAACCGTTAACCGTTGGTTTTGAAGGAAAATTAACGATTAACGGGTTTTGAAAATTAACGGTTAACGAGCTGCTTAATTTCTCTCATTGCCAATGTTTTTTTCTTTTCCTACCTTATTTTCCTTTTTCAACAGGTACTCTTTTCACAACTTTCCTACGACGGTATGATATTCCGTGAAATATTTGTAATTCTCAAGTTTCAGAAAAAGATCAATATTCAGGTAAGTTTACACCACACACTTCTAAATTTTGCTTGGGATTTCGATTTTTGGCCAGCTTCCAATTTACGAAATATTATTTTCTGTTTTCTTCAGTTACGGACTTTGTTACTTAAGATTCTCTAGTAGGTGCTCATTTTCAGAGATTGTTGTTTAGGTGAAATTTCTTTAAAGCTGTTGATTTTTCAGTTGAATTTGTTGCTTGCAGTTGAAAATCATTATATTTCCTGACTTTTCAGGCTTGCAAAGCGAAAAGCACGTATTTGGTGAGTTTGAGTGGAATCTGACGACTCCATGGCCGGTGGCGCCCGAGGCGCTGTTCGTGCAGACCGGCTGCTGCTATGAGGAAAGAGGATCCGGGCATTTGTATGCGGAAAATCGCCGAAGTATCGTGGCAATGATGACTGAGAGGTGTGACCGAGTAATTATTGACTTTTGGTGACCTACGATTAATATTATATTCACTCCAGGATCAAAGGCGTTCGCCTCATTGGCGACGATCCTGCGATAGAGCTGCGAACGGCGGGCGGCGGCCTTCATCCGATTCATATGACGTCTCCAACACATGGCGCGACTTTCATTGGCCTGTCGAATGGTACACATCATCTGCAGGTGGAGACGAACGGAAAACTCGTCGCTGAGATCGGCGTTACGGTAAATATTGGCGGGGCTTCTGGTTGGCTCATAAATTGAGTCCGTTTCTCTACAGTTGCGGAATTTCTACTTGTTCCGTGGTGAAAAATTGATGTTGTTGATTTTATGATTATTGATTACAGATCACGGACTCTTACCCAGCGGTGGAGAAATGGGTTCTGTTACATCGCTCGTTCCTGCGTAGTAATACAGTTATCGTTGCATCAGTGGTATTCCTACTAATGTTAGCTTGTGTAAGTTCTTTCATCATGTTTTTTTTCTTCATTGTGTTTGCTCAACTTTTTTTTCTTTCTCGAATGTGGTGTTTTTTGCAGTCCTTCCAAAGCTTCCACCTTTTCATTTGTCACACCTGCTCATTCTTAAGCTCATTTCCTTTCAAAATTAGCACTTTTCTGACCTTGAAGGCAATGTCCAGGCAAAATTCCATCTCCCAAATTTCTATTGGACTCGTAGCCCAAGGCGACGCCTTGAACGAAAGCTATAGTCCGTGCTTTCAAATGACGATATACGGCGCGCCCTACATGCCGTCTATTGTGGCGTCGTAGGGAAAAATTCATATTGAAAGGACCGGTGGTCCGTCTGACGGGGTGGCGAAGGTTTCACTGAGTGTCCTTTAGGCTGTATGTATCTGAGTGTCCGTCGTTGTTCACTATGCACGCGCGCAGCCTCTGTCGATTGGAGCGCGTTTTGTCACGACTACCCCATTCATTCCTTTCTTTTTTCACTGCATTCATTCGTTCAGTCTTTCTCGTTTCCGCACTCCTCTTTTATTTTCTTCTTGATCCTAATTAATTAGGATTAATTTTCAGATTGATAGTGCACGTTCTCGCCATCTCTCTATTTTTTATTAACTTTTTCGCATTGCTATAATCATTCCGTTGTTCTTATTCTTTTACATATTACTTTGTACAAACTATTGATCAGTAGCAGCAGCACAACCGGATGATTCTCCCCTTCTCTATCCCCCCCCCTCTATCCCTCACTTTACCTCTCCATTCCTCCATTCTTTTCTTCGCATTGGTTCCATTTCTTACTCCAACAAAGAAATTGACTCTCGCTGAGTCAGCTGCTAGAAGTATACTCACATCCATTTTTCTCTAAGAGGGTTTTATCAGCGTTTAAGGAATTACTCAGAGAATACGTGCTTATTTTATTATTAAACTCTTCTAAAACACTTCGTGAAAAGTGACTAAACTATATATCTCCGGTAATGTTTTTTTTCTTCTTCTTTAATGAAGCAAGTTTTACATGTCCTCCAGATTTGTCCTTTTCGTACTTGTTTTCTTCTCTGAGTTGAATTCTGCACATCTGCGGTCCCTTGTTTCCAGTTAAAGGCAGCAGGAGCTGAAATCCTCGACTCCGAGCTGAGCTGTGGGTGATGAAGTACAGACTCAGCACATCATAGATGTGAAACGAAGACAGAGCATGATGGCTTACCTGCAGAGAAAGTGGAACATCCGTCGCGAGCACGCCTGGCCGTGTTCGCGCGCGGACGAGTTTTCCTCGGCGCAAAAAGCCATTGCGGTGCGTGGTTTGGCGCAAAGGGAAAACGAATTGCATTCAATTCACAGGGTTTCATTGCGGGACTCGGCCAAAACCACGCGCCACAATGGCTTTCGCGCCGGGGAAAACTCGTCCGCGCGCGAACACGGCCAGGCGTGTTCGCGACGAATGTTCCATTTTCTCTGCAGGTAAGCCATCATTCTCTGTGTTCGTTTCACATTTATGATGTGCCGAGTCTGTACTTCACCACCCGCTGCTCAGCTCAGAGTCGAGAATTTCAGCTCCTGCTGCCTTTAAATAAATAAATAAATAATCCTCTCCAATCCTCTCTATTCCTCTTTATTCCCCTCTGTACCTCCTCTGATAACTGCGCAGGACGAACGCAGACCAAACGGCGTAATGGTTCGGGTAGAAACCCCAGCAGCAACGGTTGCCAGTTGCTGCCATCCTCCCCTCGATTGCTGCTCAATCTGTCGGCCCTTTAGCAGCAATTGCTGAGGCACGGCAGCAATCAAGGGGAGAATGGCAGCAACTGGCAACCGTTGCTGCTAGGGTTTCTAACCGAACCATTACGTCGTTCGGGCTGCGTTCGTGCTGAACAGTTATCAGAGTCTGTATCCCTCCTTGTCTCTCTTGCCGTCTCGGGTCATCCATTTTTTTCTTCCGTCATCCTTTGGAGAATCCAAAGGCCGTCGATTTCGGATCGGAAGTGTCCTTATGAATATACAGTGCGTGTCAAAACTTTACGCCCACCCTAAAAATTCGTCGTTCCGGGCAAGGATCAAGCTTTCTCGAGTAATGGCGTTCACTATCGTTTTCAGCGTGCTTGAAAACTCCAGAAACTTTCACGAAGTCTTTTCTAGGTGATCCTCTAATTTTTCATTAGTTTTTGAAAGGAAAATGCCGCGGTTCAAAACTTTACGCCCACCCTTGAAAATATCGGTTACAGAGGAGAGGAATTGCGAATAAGCAGAGAAATGATACGAAGTGATGTAGTAGCGCTCAAGAAGACTTTAGGTAACCTTATGGAGCAGTCAAAATCAATGCCGAAGGCATTTTACCTGTCACTGACTGAGCAAACTCTCCCCCGAACAAGTGTGAACAGAACAAAAATTTTTAAAGACTTTGGGTGGTCGCAGACACTTAGCTGATATTTCCATGAATAATCTTAATACGTATAGATTGAAAAGGAAACACTAGAACACATTTCAAGGTTGACGCGACGCCCATATCACCAGTCTGGTCCTTCTCCTTCACAGTGTCGACCGAGAAAATCAGCATTAAATTCTCGCTTACTGTTTTCAAATTGACCAGTCTCTTCGCATATCAGCATTTGAGGACATTTGAAGCAGGAACACAATGCCTGTTCTCCGGCGGACGCCACACCACCCTTGCGGTCGAATGATTTTACTAGGCACAACATGAATAGCATGTAGGCTTGGGCGGCATTTTTCATAGTGTTTATTAACATGCAAGATGTCACTCATGACTTTGAATGCGCTGTTCACTCATGGGATTAGAAAACAGGCAACGATTTTCCAGACCGAATCTTGCATTGCTGTAGGGATTTATGAGCGAAATGGGAGGCTTCTTTTTTGCCGCAACTTTGGCGGTTGAACATCGATGGTCTGTACAGACCACTTACATCGGAATTGCCCAGATAGGATTCCGATGGACTCAGCTATTCATAGCAGTGCTCTGTAAAGGCCTTTGCTCTCATATTTTCTCCAACACAGCGTCCACAACTCCGCCAGGATCACGATTTGGGGCATCTTTCTCGGCCGACACTGTGGACGAAGAGGACCAGACCGATGATATGCCGTCGTGTCGACCTTGAAATGTGTCCTAGTGTGTCCTTTCCCATCTTTGCGTATAAAGATTATTCATCGAAATATCAGCTAAGTGTCTGTGACCACCCGAAGTTTTAAAAAATTTTTGTTCTGTTCACACTTGTTCGGGGGAGTTTGCTCAGTCAGTCACAGGTAAAATACCTTCGGCATTAATTTTGACTGGTCCATAAGGTTACCTAAAGTCTTCTTGAGGGCTACTACATCAGTTCGTATCATTTCCCTGCTCATTCGCAATTTCTCTCCTCCGTAACCGACATTTTCAAGGGTGGGCGTAAAGTTTTGAACCGCGGCATTTTCCTTTCAAAAACTAATGAAAAATTAGAGGATCACCTAGAAAAGACTTGGTGGAAGCTTCTGGGGTTTTCAAGCACGCTGAAAACGATAGTGAACGCCATTACTCGAGAAAGTTTGATCCTCGCCCGAAACAACGAATTTTTAGGGTGGGCGTAAAGTTTTGACACGCACTGTATATGCACATACATATTTTGCCAATCATATCACCGAGCCTTTTAAATTATTATTGACTTCTCATTTTTGGTGATAGGTTGGTTTTGAAAAAAAAGGTTGAAAAGTTTTGAAAACCGTAATTCATCTCACTCTAGTTTTTGTTATAGTAATTACTCCACAATACTGCAGCCTGCTAACTGTACTGAATATCGTGGTGGGTAGCGTGTAGAGTGCGTTACTTTGTTTCTCTACTTCTTCCCATACTCTGCGTCTCTAACAAATCTATTATTTGAATTTTCCTGCCTCTTTCTATGTGCTGTTCCCAGCGCGGACACTTTTTAACCCTTACTTAGAACCTGAATATTGTAGAAAATCCATCTAAAAACATTTTATATTCTGGGTACTGTGATTCTCTTTGTCTGCATTCACGGAATTTCAGCTATTTGGCTGCCGACAACGTGTGACGTCAGTGCTGAATAGGCGGGGCTTCTTCACGGGTACTCACCAAGGATTCGAACGGATACCATTATATAAGAGCGACGAGGAGGATGAAGATGACTTATTTGATCTACAAAAGTTATGACGTCACAGGGTGACGTCATAGTTTGTTGTGATAGATTCATTGTTGTATAGTACAAGTTTTGCTATTTTACTAATTTTTCTCGTTTTTTTCCTTCATGGTTAACATTGCAGGTCATTTTCTTCTATTTTTATTATTTTGTTTAGAATTAACGGAATTAGCAGCTGGTTTTAGCTAATCTATTGATTGACAACCTATTGATTTTTTCGTGAAACTTCTAATTTTTTACTGGATAACGTTGATGTGCCAAGTGCCAAGCTAGTATTATGATACTAAGCATAATAATGTTTATATAAGGTGATATGAGAAGGCGAGTATTGATTATCGATTTTTTGATTAACTAGACTAGTAGCGATGTGATTGTGTGCGCGCGAGCGTATGTGTGTGTGTCTGTCTGTGCCTTCCCAAATGGATGCAATTATTGTGATTTAACACCTCTATTTCACTTTAGAGAATTTCACTTCATTGATTTATTGATTGGTTTGATTTGTATGCTGTCATTTTCTATGAGATCTTGTGATATTCTGTGAGTAAACTCTGTATTTTCACAATGTTACGCTGTGCTATCTCTTGGGGTAGAACCGCAGCTTCTGAGTGGTTGATAATGTAGTTTCTGTAGAAGTAACAGTGTGAGAAGTCTGCAGCACTTTAATTTTCGACCATTTCTGACCGGTTTGTGCTAGCATTCATCGATTTTTTTTTCGAAAATTTTCCCCTGAATGTTCCGAAATACTCTTACTTACATTTTTGCGTTACTAGCAGTTCATCTAGCGTATTTCCTCCAGAAATCCTTTGTTTCCCCCGAATTTGAAGCCAGGAGTGGGGAAACGTCACAAGCTTTACCCAAGGATGCGCTTTACCCGCTAATGTAACCATTTGCAAAACAGCTGACCGCGGCCGGGATCGAACCGGCGACCTTCTGTGTGTAAGACAGATGTGATAACCACTACACCACGCAGCCGACAGCCGGGTGGCAGGCCGGAGTTTCTTGTCTATTTAGCTGTTTTTGAAGCTGTAGTTATTGTGTGGGATTAAAACACTAAGAGGAGTAAATTTATCTGATTTAGAGACGCAGAGGGGAGTCTTATTCAAAAAGAAACTGGCTAGAATAATTATTTTAATGTATAATATTTTTGACGGGGTTTCTGTTATGGTTGCATTTCCACAACCGTGCACCACTTGCGCTCATCGTGTGGTGAACAATTTTACCTTTTCCAGATTACTTTATAGAGGTAATTCCTCAACAAGTTTTAACTTGTTTAGAAACTGCGCCACGTTTGCGGCAGGGCGTTCCTCCCTTTGTCTGCGCACTCCTCAAAATGCATGCTCTACAATAAACCATAGAAACATTTTTATTTGCATCAACAATAAAGGAACTATCTACGCGAGATGCACATGTGAATATCATATGAATAAAATAAGAGATCAAAAATCATGAGATCAAAAGATTAGATCAAGTGCAATAAACATTCATTATTGATTGGTGCGTTGAATATGAGACATATATTGATTATATCGACAAACATGGTATGCAGGTAATCGATAGTATATTGATTGATAACGTTGACACAGCATTGTATGTGTGAATACGTACAAATAAAGCGGAAAAGACATTTCAGAAGCACTGTCACTGTCGAAATGTCTGCGTCTCTTGTCATCAACGTTCTCTAACTAAGTGACAATGCTTCTGAAATTGAGGCATATAAACAAAGCAGAAGTGTGACCGGATTGGCGCTGGCTGGATTTAAGTGAAACAACGTGCTCTATCAATGCAACTGATGCTTATTGATTGAAATGCGCATCACTACGCGCTCCATATCCGACGAGAAACTGCACAGAATTTTTTTTTCAAACGGAACAGTCTTTGAAAGAAAAAAGACTAGCAATGTTCAGCTAAAATAGACAGACCTAGAAATTTCATAGTGCAGCCAGAGAAGACTGCGGACAACTGGCACAAACAGCAAAAATTGTGACAGCGGTCCCACTGCGCCACGACTATACACGCCTTAGCTGAGGTGGCTGAGCGCAAGCGGCGATGAACGGGAAGCAGGTGGCGACGAGGCCTGCGGGCGCCAGCGCCAGCGGCTCGTCGCTGGCCGAGCGGCTGGCCTGCGCGCTACTGCTTGTTGAATCCGAGGTCCGGGGCGCCGGCTGCGGAGCGAAAACTGCACACCACCGTGCGCGAGTTCGGCGCCTGTGGCGCCCGAATCGGCACCATCGGCGTCTCGCGCTCCTCGTCGTAGCCGCCGGCGCGCACCTCGCGCAGTCGATCCAGCTGGAATGGCGACAATTAAAGAAATAAACACATGAATTAAAGTTGCAATTGTGTAGCAAATTCGTGATTGGGCGTGGCTTGTGGTTCATCTCATTAAATATTTGAGGAGCACATCAACAGGGGTTGGAGTACCCCTTGTGGGCGGGGTTTATAGGACAATAGTCGGAGGCTGGCATGCATCGTTGGAATTACCCAGGGTAAGCGGTTAACCGTGTCAACGATGGGTAGACTTGACGCTGTTAACAAGTTTATCACGGGTAGCCTCAATGACGCTTGCCGTCCAGTGGATGGTACTTGAACCCAATTCCCACAGCCTACCCGAGTTTGAGCTGCAGTCTCCGCCTACTTCCGATTTTCTAGTAATTCCAAAAATATTGTGAAATGAAGGACTTTATGTTGTATTATGTATTATCCAGGGCAAATAATTAGAAACTCCGCCCATATGCTAACCAGCATTGCCAATTGGATAAACCCCGCCCAAATGTAGTATCAACTCTGCATCATTGCGAATACCCAGGGTAAACTTATTGACGCCCCTGTCAACTATGGGTAAATTTATTGGGTGTTAACATTTACCCCGGGTAATCTCAATGATGCATGCGGTCGCTGCACTAACCCCGCCTATATGGGATAGTTCAGCTCCTTTTGGGGAAACCCTGCCGCGGAAAAGGCTCCTACTTTTGCTAGAAAGACCTCTCACATGGGATACTCTGACTCCGATTGAACAAGCCTTTGCTACGCGAGACATTTTTAATTCTATTGAGTAAACCCCACCTACATGAGATAGGAACCTACACGCGGATGCATTACTGAGCTTGCCCATAGTAAACGTAATAACTTACCCGAATTTACCCCTACCTGGCATGGGTATGAGATTACCCATCCTTCCAGTTATGTGTCCGCCCTTTAAAAAGTTCGTGTCGAGGATCTCTGTTATAGGGTGTTACTAAATATATGGTAAAGCCGCCAAGTCGTGGTGTAGCCCTCGGGTCACATGGTTTTTTAGGAGTATAGCCACAATTAACCCATACAAGTGATGGTGCAGTGGTAATGGGCTGTTAACCGGCAGGTTGCTTGAGCAATTTCCCGGTTTCTGACGAAAACTAATGCAAACAAATAATTAATCTGTCCAATCGTTTTTTTTGGTATGCGCAAAAGGCAGTGCCGATCGATAAAATCGATCGAACGATCTGGAAAGGTGTAGTCTGGGGCATCATTCTTCTATCCATCATTTATTACCAGCAATCCAAGAAAAAAAACCCTCACAACCTTTAAAGCCACGCCCACTTTACCCACACTTAACTTCTAACGTCTTACCAGCGCGAGCCTTGAATATGTATTGCCCATCCTTTTGGGTAATCATATAATTTGACAATGAAACAGTATTTTTTTTTATAATTTCCCGATTTCAGGAAATGTTGGTCCTACCTGGAATGAGCTGATTGGCAACGCTGAACGGAACACCAACCAATTTACCGTCTCGCGGAATGGCTCGACCGTCTCCGAACCCTCGTACATCCAGAATTCCTTGGTCTTTTCTGAAACAGGTGAGGACCTTTTGACGTCACTATTCTTTTTCATAATCAATCAATAAATAATATATGAACGAGAAAAATCGATAACTAACCTGGTGACGGAAATAGGCCGGCGAAGTTGAACTGACCAATACGAACTTCGTTACCTTTGTACGTGATATTTGGTAACAGTTCTATGAACGGTGTAATAGCTGTGTTTTCGTCGTGGGACTCCTAAAGATACGGTATTTATTACTGTAGACCTATTTCACCGTTTGTAGAGGAGGCGTGGCCTAGTCGAAATTTTTGGAAATTGTTGCTCGATTTCTGGACCCATGGCTCTGCATCAAATGTGCTTTCAAATACGATGACGAATATTAGGCTCCGCCCACTGCCACTATGAACTTCCTGAAGTGAATTGGGAAATGCCCAGGTGACGAGTTAATAGTGCCATATGTCAGGGGGAAAATGGCTCGACCAGTCAGCATAGCTCAAAGAGGCCATATATCAAAGACCAGCTAAAAATCGATTTCTTTTGAGGGTGGTTTCTGGAAAAAAGTTGCCGAAAATTTATTAATTACTCGAATGGCGAGGCGGGAAAAGCAGATAGGGGGGCGGGGCACGCGTGGTAAAAAAATGGAGATCTGAATTACTATAATTTTCGAAAGTAAGACTACAAAAAAATTATTCTAAATGTGTGTAATAGGTGGGTTAGAGGTAAGCCACGCCCACTCCAACTCACTTTGCCACTGACGTGACGTTCACTGACACTTTAAATGAGCATTCCCACAGCTGACCGGCATTACCCGCATACCTTGTTTCTTTTTGTACATCACATATGCAGTAACCGCTAGCTGCTAACGAACATGCATAAGTAAGGATAGGCCACGCCCACATTCCATAAATCACCCACATTCAAGAAAATTGCAATAGCCAACACGCCATTCGGTTGTTTCAAAGCCATCTCCATGGTTGGAAAACGTGTGTTACGATGGATGAGATGCAATTCACCAGCGTAGCCGACACCTGAAAATACGGTAATGACGTCATCGCCATACAGTACGTCGAAATACCGTATCACTCGCCTCCAATGGTGTGCTCAGAGCCGTTCATTGGCTCAGTGCCCCAGTGCCAAGTGAGCGCGTCCAAGTGGTACTGCTCCTCGGGAAGAAAAGATATCGCCAGCTCGGATTCGTTGCCCTCGCGTAGCAGCCACACGGCGCTGCCAGAGTTTGTCGCGCGGAAATCGCCCGTGTTGTGATATTCGACTCTGAACAGGAGGTGTAGCTCAACGAAGATGTTGGGAATTCTAGCTATTTTTGTCAAACTTAAAAAAAAAATAGTACAAGACCTAAACAATTTTGTATGTTGGTACTCCAACTGCATTACTTCATTTAATTTGATTGCATATAAGTTAAAAGTGTCACAAAAATCACGTACTAATCGATATAATCGATAATAATGATGAATTACTCACCTGAATTCTGCGTTTTGTAAATGCTCCCCGAAAGCAGTGATAACTGGCACTATATCGATTGGCGATTGACTACGTCCCAAACCGGAGACGTGTAACACTTTACCAAGTGAATCGAGCTTTACCTAGAATAGGAACATAGTGGGTAAGCTCCGCCCACGAACCATACAATTGGACTTACTTTGTTGAGAAGTCCATTCTTTGCGTTTAACGCGCTTTCAACAAGCTTTGGCGCACTGTCCTGAAATCGAGAGAATGAGGGCTGATTGGATCTTTGATTTTTCGATCAACAAATCGATAACAGACATGGATCGATAGATCAATACATTTTCCAACCTTGAGAGATTGTAGATGTGCACCTATAGCCGGAGCACCTTCGGCCATTGTGGCCGTCTTCTCTTTTAACGTCTGTAGATGACCTGAGAGTTGGCTGAGGAATGCCATCTAAAATATATGTATCGATTAGGGAGCCGACAAATCAATAAGGCATGTCTCACGATGACGGAAATCGATATGTATAGATTACACGACACAAGAAGTGATGCAGAATTCAGGGAAAATCCCCGCTTCATATTGATATGATAATGCTTAACATATCCGGCTATCAGTCAATCAATAGTCGGTCGAAAACTTGTACTTTGACCGATTATTGATCGACTGGACGTGCGCTGGGAGAGATAAGGTGCACTATTTCTAGCCCGCGATGCTATTTCTAGCCCATTTTTTCCCGACTTGGTCGAAAGTCCTCAAAATTGGGTAGAAAAGCTGCTAGATATAGCATAACAGCAGCAGAAAACATCGTCTACGACGCGCGCGGCGCGGTTGCGCTGCGTACTTCTCGCGGCCGCGGGTGGGCCACCGCCATTGACGTCCACTGTGTCATTATAAGGATGCTCAGAAGAACATACATTTTCTTCAGCAATTGGTTGGATTTTTCTAGAAATTATGGCACCAGATAATTTTTCTAGGTTACCATAACCAACAGCCACAGACCACAAACCCGTCCTTTAAAAGAGACAGCGTGAATATAATGTTATGAAGAGAGTCGGAGTGAAATTCGAGATGCCAGCACTGAGGCGACGGCGTCATTTTTCAGGATGTCGGCTGAAAAGCGGGAATCCGAGCGATCTCGTTCCGGGAGACCGCTGAATTCGTTTGAATCAACGCGCTCGTTTTTCCCACCATCGAATTTCCCCGCAAATTCCCTCCAATGCGCGCAATTTGAACGCAGATTTTTCGTGCAGACATCTAATTAGGGAAGGGACTGGTCTAGATAACGCTGATGTCATCCGGCATCACTTGGGTAATTGAACCGGCGCATGCGATCTCTTCTCTAATCAAATTTTCTTCACTATGTGGGCGTTCGCTGACGCTGATGGCCTCGCATCACGTTTATAGTGCTGCAGAAAATCAGGGAAAATGATTGAGAAGAGGATTACTTGAGAAAAGTTTGTGCATAGAGTGAAAAAACTGGATGCAAAAAGGGAACAAATTTAGAAAAATCAAACAAAATTCGCTTACTAAAATCGAGACGACGACAATTTCACCAAGTATGGAGCGCTGCACTAGGAAAGGGGTGTGACCGGACTCAGCGATTGGTTGGTCCGGTGAGCTGACCAATCACACCACCCTAAGCAAATATAAAGCCCCTTTTTTGCGATCTTTTATGGTTTGATAGGTGTTAATGATTAAAGCGTTGATACTTGACTATGAAATATAAACCAAGTTTGGTAAACAATAAATAACAAAAAACCAATAAATGAAATAAATATGCAACAAATCAGGAAATCAACTAGCAACATACAAAATTACACTGAATCACTGCCTGTACTGCAAATCAATTTTAATAATTATAATTAATTTTCATTGAGTGACGTCATCGCTACTTGGCTATCAAAGTTATCAGCGAATAAAGTACAAGGGTCCGTATTTTTGAAATGAACTTCACTTTTTGTAAATTCCAAGGCAGGCTTTGGGGGAGACTTTATATGACTGGGCTACAGAATTCTAGGGAAAAAATTCAAGCATTATTGATCGATTAAAAATGTCGCAGTTTTGAGTCATTATTGATTGACTTGTTGGTCGATTAATAGGCGAGTCATTAACTTGAGGCGGATCAAGTTTCTGAGCTGACCTTTTGAAAATAAATTTTAATTTATTATATGTTTCTTTCTTTTTTCCTTAGGTATTATTCTTCGTTTCATTTGTTTAATTTGTTAGGTCCTCAAAAATCAAGAATCAACAACCGATAATCGATAAATTGATTTGAAATTGATAAAAAATCAATCAACACACACAAATACCACAGCTAGGTAATTTAGGTATTGGTAGAACCGCTTCGAAGAGGGGCATGGCCTGTGCATCATGAAGCATAGAGTATGTATTTGCCGGAGGATCAGACAGGCAGAGATAACGGAACTTGTTGTGGAAATAGTGTTAGCAAAACGAGAAGGAGTGAGAGTGAAAGGGTAAAAGATGAAAGGGAGGCGGAGCTGGCGGCAACACGTCTTCTAATTAAAGGGATTTCCACCATGCACAAGGAGACACGGTTAAGTAACATCAATAGCGCTAACGAGTGCTGAAGGTTCAATTACGGAAACGACTTGAGAATGCACTTAGGCCACGCCCACTACCACGGGACCCTTGTTTTTTGCTACTCCTTCAGCAGGGTAATGCGTGAGAATGTTGGATGAAGTGGAAGTATGGAGTATTCATGCATTTTGTAGTTTAGCCCACAAGAATTCGCTAGTTTTGAAGGCAGCCGTCGGGGGAGGGGGGGGGGTGCAGGGCGCAAGGCCACGCCCACTAGAATAGAGGGCATTCGAAGTGGAACGGAAGTGTTTTCGATGCGATTTCATAACCATGAGCAAGCTTGGCTGGTTCCAGTGCTGCGCCATTCCTGAGAGAAATGCATCTAGAAAGTGGGCGTGGCCTAGTTGGCTTATGATTAATGGGGAAGGAAAAAAACCATCATGTATTCAAAATTTATGCTGTTGCTGTGGTAACGTACCTAATCAGTGTCACCTGAGAAAGGGTAACAAGGTGGAATACGACAACTGGCACGATTTTTTGGAATAGTTGTACTTTCTTAGACATTACTTCGCTCGGAATGTCCTGCTTTAGTGGAAGAATCAATCCATTTGAACTAGTTTTATATTATCCATATTATTAATACTAGGCTATTATTATGAGTAATTGTTTATTTTACTTAATATCATTGGTTTAACCATTGACAACTGGTTATGGGTGAGCCCCGCCCTCTAGAAAAGGGAATGAGACGGTATGCGACTGGGACTATTCCTGGAGCAGTTCCAATTTCTTGAACATGGCAATCAATAATGAAAAGTCAATAGATATGGTATCGAAGATCAGCAATTAATCGACGCCGTCGATACTTTTGGACAAGCCCGCCCACTTATCGATTAGCCTTCGGGTGACCAAGGGTACGTCACAGTGATGGCTAAGGATCATTCGTGAAACAGTATTTTTTCTCAAAACGGTTGAATGAGCTAGTTTTGCGGGAGAGCGTCGCGAAAACTCGTCCGCAACTGCCGGACGAGTTTACCTGGGGCTAGTTGGGTGACTCGTGACAAAGATACGACTGAGCGGTGCTTTGGAATTAGGGCAGGGGCAATCGCACTAGAAGCAGTCATAGTACAAGAATTAATGAAGCATGAGAAGTCGTTGCATGCACAGTAATCAACTTAACGAGTACTGCGGGTCCTGCATGGAATTCGCATGACATCGCCGTAGCTATAAATTCACCGAATAGCGCCATTGTGATTATGGTATGCATGCAAGGGACGGCGAGATGGCGTCGGCGATGACGTCATAGTGCGACATTTCCGACGGAGACGGTGTAGTTATGTGCGTTTTTCAGGTGCACCACTGGAAGTTTTCCGTTTGAAATTGGCCCTCAGGAGCTCAGAGCGCTCCGCGGGCCCTACTTAGATGAGAATGAGCTTTTTTTTCTGGAAGAGACCAGAAAAAGTAGGAAATCGATAACTTCCGTTGTTGGAGAAGACCTAAGGCTGAAAGACATGAATCGGTTTTGATACCTAGGTAGGGGGGAGGGGTTGTGGGAGTGGCTTGGAGGTAAGCATTGACAGTTGTCGTCCTCGGGGGATTGGTAGATTTTTTGGTTCTGGTGCCAAATCACAGCCACGAATCAGGAATTCAGTGCCTAATGCACAGCATAAGTATTCATCCAGTCATGCAGCTACGATCAATACATATGCTCACTATGCAAATTCAAAAGTGCAAGAATTACACAAGCTTAAACTGCACGAAATAGCCAGAACATCATAAAACTGCTAGAAAGCCATTGAGAGCAATAAATACCTGCCGGAAAACCTGAAATTCTGGATACCTGACCTGGGAACCCGCAGTTTATTGATCGATGTGGTTCTGCTCCAACCCCTCCTCAGCTCGTCCCACCGCTCCCCCCCCCCCCCTCCATGGCTATGTAGTACCCTCAACGAGGGGAGAGCTAGAATTGGATAGGACATCCAGTAGGGAGGAATTTCTGAATCTGACGAAGACGAAAATATCTCTCCCCGTAAATCCTTTCGAAGCCACATTTTCCTTTCAATTAGAATTGCACGAAAAACATATGTATTGATCAACGATCAGTAATATTTGTTTTCACAGGATGTCATATGTAACCTGAAAAAACTGAGGGAGACCTTCCTTTGGACTTAATTTTGACTTTTGATCGATTATAGAAGCAAAATAGCCGCTTAGAGAAACAATGCCCACCCAACGCATCGGCAGGCGGATGGCAGTAGCTGCTGCTAGCTTTGCCCACTACAGGCATTACTATAGATATGTGGTTATTCGATTTCAAAAAAACACAAATATGCGGCCTTTTTTCATGTGATGGTGCTCGGGAAAAAGACATAATAAAAATAATTGGTTCAATCTATAGCAGGTGAAAGTCAGCAGCTGCTGCTCCCAACTCTCTCCCGTAACATATAACATTCAGCGATTCGTGGGAAAAAATTGCGTTTGAGATTAATTTAAAGGCAGCACTCACGGAAATTTTCACTTCTGAAATGAGTCGCTTACCATGTAGCCGGCCGCTGGACAATCGCAACAGCAAGTTGAACACCTTGAATGGCCACCTACCTGCGAAGATACAGCCGTGGACACATCACCCGCTCTGGACATTAGGGTTCCGTCGCGCCATCTAACGCCTTTGACAGGGTGTGTGCATGTGGTTCAGCGGGGGCGTGTCTATGAAATTCGTACCATTTGCAGGGTTCCGTACCGGGACCCATCACGGAACACTCGTCCGCGCTGTGGACACACATGAAATACCGCCATCTCTTTCTGTGTTTTTCGCGTGTTTCACGCTATGTCATCGTTGTCAATGAGTTCATCGCCTCTAAAAACCCTCATATACCCCGAAATCTTCAACACAAAAATTTCCGTGAGTGCTGCCTTTAAATTCAGACGACAAGAAATGCACCGTCTGGATGAGAAGTAAGGTCCAGGAGAAACGCCAGGGCGGCTTCCAGGAAAATTCTTGAACAGCGGGGCGAACTCGGAGTGTAGGTGGCATACTTGGAGGATGAGTTCTCAGATTCCCCGGGAAAAGCTAAGCATCCCTGGAATTTCCCTAAATAGCAACTCTTAAGTTCACTATGGTGTAGTTTCTCGTTTCATTGACCGATTCTGTGCGAGCGTATTCCCAGTGGAATTTTTAGCTGAGAATGAATGACGATGCCCGTACCGATGAACTTTGTTCCCTTGGGAAAAGTTCCTTGCTTGTTCTTCGAACAGAAATCTCTTCAAAACCTAGAAAAATATGTATCTATCGAGCAGACGAGAAACGAAAACTGGTGTAGCGTGGAAAATGACATTTTCCAGAGGAAGCGGACTGAAAGCTTGTCAGCAAACAGAAATGGGCGTGGCTTTCCTGGAAGAAAGGAGTGTTACGAAATACAGCGATGGGCTTTGCAAATGCTGCTGGGAAAATTTAATCAAGATTTCTAGAAAAATCAATCACGACTATTTTGCTGAGCGGACTTCAAGTAGATCTTTTCCTGAAACCTTGCAGGGTTTCAATTACGATCTTTCTGGGAAAAAGGCCTGTTGAGGTGGATTTCAGGGGAAAATCATAAAAGAGAAATTCATGGAAAAGCCAACAATTCATCAGATCCTGAACTGGTACATAGTTTCCGCATTTCTGTAAAAAAAAGAAACAAAAAAAACTTCAATGGCGCACTTCTTAGCAATGGTAGCCTAGAAGGCGGAAAAATGGGGGCCTGGCTACCTAGGAATTCCCGCAGAATTTAGTGGATCAGGTCAAACAGGAGAAATCCGGGAATATTAGAGGGAAAGGTGGAAAGAACGGAACTTTAGCGGAGAGCCAAATTTATTAGAATGTGGTTTTTTTCGATCAGTAAAAAATTGTTTAATTACAACGTACAGAAGGATGCTTGAGAAAATGGGAATTTTTTACCCTTTTCGTTCAAGGGAAGGATAAAGCGGTATAGGGTAAGGATGGAAGAGAAGAATTGGGAGTAACATTGCCTCAGATATGAACAACAGATTAAGATATGAAAATTGCCAGTTTGCTTCACATACCCGTGACTGCGGAGTCTTTGGGTTTCTTGACTGAGAAGGTCCGGTAATTCTGTAAATTTCCGGTTTGTAAGTTCCGTGAATTTGTGGGAGCAAAGCTCTTTGGAAGGCCTAGGTTAGCTGAAAGTTCATGGTAAAATCTTTCCGCCCGAGAAGGGTTTCCTGAGAGAAGGAAAAGGAGTGGAAAACAGGAGAAAAGCTTTCCTATGGGTTTCTGAGGTCGCCCTCACCATTCCTTCGCTTTTGGAAATGTTGGAGATACATGAAAACTGAGAAAATAGATAGCTTACTTTGCAGCAAAGATTTTTTAACCAAGCTTTTCAAGAGGAAAAGCAGTTCAAACCACTGACTAAAAACCAATCCTTTTCCAGAAAACAGCTCCTAATTTGGTCCCCAGGACTATGTAAAACAAGCGTAGATTCCACGCACGCCTATTGCTAGATACCGTTGAGGTGTTATTTAACAGGGCATAACATCAATTCCTGGAAAAGCGAGGGAAGCTGGAATAGCTGTCTTCGTGGTGTGGTACCAGTCCGAACGACATCGGATCCGACATGTAACGGCGGCGACATGGAGCTGGTCGCGTGCCGTCGTGGATCGGTATGGGGTTGTTTTGAACGCATGTGCCATGGAGCTGTTGGTGGTGGTAGGCCGCTCATCAGCCGACACGCCCACATCCGAACAGGCAAGGCACCAGGAAGAAAACAACGACCAGCGTGTAAGAAACGCGTGATGCCGCTCGCTTCGACTTCCTGGATGTTCTTCTTAGTGTATGCATGAGCTGTCTCCCCCCACATGCCGTAGAATTTATTCATTTGTTTGGCTATTCATTCATGTCCAGGAGGATTCACCACAAAAGTCGAGGAAGACCCTGAGATCAGCAATTGCACAGGTGAAACTACTAGTTTGCTAACGAAATTAGATCAAAGATATGATTCGAAAGGTAGCGGCATTTGGATAAATATCGGTTCTTGCCTGCAGAAATACGCATGAAAAAATAATGGAAAATTTTCCGCTTCATCTAACTGATATGAAGAGAGAGAGAGAGAAAAAAAAAGAGGGAGGGAGAATGCGATGTGATGGGCCCAGCGATTGGCTGGTTGCATGAATTCACCAATCGCGGAACTTGAAGAGAAATTCCTTCACAGCTATGTCGATCCACACCCGTTGAACACGTTCATACATGATTACCTGGATTTTTACCCCAGCTGCGTGACAACCGAGGCGTAGGGACAGGGCGCAGACAGCGAAATGGGGTGGGGCTGGGCTTCCTCTGCGTCTTCTACCATACGCGCTGCCCTGATTGGTTGTTTAAGCTGAGCTCTGTTACGACCGCGATGAACTGTGGGCATTCACACTTTTGACGCCTACTGGAGAATGAAACTGTTTTTGAAGACCTTTCCTTTCCATGCATTTGCCGCAGTTCATTGTCTTGATTGGCTGATTACATTCTAGAGAGGTTGCAAGAGCGCATTTTGTGTGAGAAAGTGCAGACTACAAAAAAGGCTTGGTATTAGGCAGATATGATGCACTTTACCGCATATTCTGCTACATTTCCCACTACTACTAAATTAATCAGTACTCCAACGCAGTTTCTTCTACTGCGTAGAGTTGCACGTAGCAGCCTTCGTGGGATGATAGTATCCCATTTCATATTTAATGGACGCATTTACTTCTCGATTTGAATTGAATTTCTTGTGATTGTTCCTCATATTCAACCACATTGCTTTATTCTCCTACTATGTGAAAAAAAAAACAAATTTTGTTGAGATACTTCTGAGATCTGAAAAAAAATGCAAAAACACCTATCAAAGGCCTTCGAAGTCATCCCACGCGAATTGATTTGGATTTCTCTGCGATCGCAAGAAATACCTGAGGAATACGGGCGTTTGATGAAGTTTCTGTAGCAGAACCAAGCTAGACCGGTGGGGTACTCCGCGGGTGCTTGCAAAGGTTTTTCTCCTTCGAGTTGAGATTCATCAAGAGTTGGAACTTTCCACGCTGCTGTTCATATGTATATGATGGACACTATCAGCATATGCATCAAATAGCCGCATCTATGATTATTAAATGTGATTCCTAAATGTGGTTACAATGCTACATGAGCCGTAGAGACAAAGGAAGACTCACAGGTACAAGCCCAGCTAAGAAGAAATTGTCTACAACAGTATGAACTGGGGTTAATCTTCGCTATGTGGAACCATACAGGTCGAAAGGAAAAATCTCAAAAAAAGCTCGTGCAAGGATGGAGACGTGTACCCCAAACACCTGATCGTCATGACATTGTCTCATAATTTGCCCAGCGGGGCGAATAGGTGACTGCGCGACATCGGGGTCATTTATCGTATAAGCTGCAAATTATGCGGGGAACACTACATACATAGGTGAGACCGGCAGACCACTCGGTTTAAAATCCTAAAAAAATGATTAAGGTAACATGATTACATTCTTCCGAAGGTGCATAACACATGCACAAGGACATAAGTGTACTACTATACATATTTATTTATCCTGATGTACTTGAGTGGATTACTGGATGAAAGAAACAAAGTGCATTGCCATTATCCTGGTTCAGCTCTCCGCTGTCGTGAGATAGCTCTGGTAGAATGAGAAGTTATGACATTCAGGAATTATTTATTGGTGAAAACAAAAGAGAACGAATACTGGGGAGCGCTCACCGGTCCAGGGGATGGTCACAAAGAACAAGAATCCAATCGTGAATCCATGTTTCTTTTGTTTCCAGAAATTAATGATTCCTTTGGAAATAAGTGTAAACAACTCTATTCCATGGTCTCAGACGTTTCAATAACATGGGAAGTGCTGTTATTTGTCCTAAATTGGCGAACTACTTACTTTCTTAAAATCCGTTCAACTGACTTTACCTTGAAGACAGCCAGAACTGTTCCAAAAAGCAACGCAAAAAGCAAGCAAAAAGCCTTGAAGACAGCCAGAACTGTTCCTGTGGTACTGTCTGTTCCAAAAATCAGAGCAATTCAATGTGTTTTGTTTAATTGCACAGCGCATATTTTATTAGACGGCAAATCATGCAAATTGGCCCTATCAATCTACAATCGATAGCTGGAAGCGCGCCAAAACATGTCTCGCCGATAACAATGTGGCGAGACTTACCTCATTTTGGCAGACAGCCAAGTGGCAAGATTCGTGAAAACGACAGTATATAAATAGATAAATAAATGAAATAATATAAAAAGAAAGCTTGAAGCTCTTGGTTTTATTATTTGTCCAGTCGGAGGCTTACGAATTGTGTCATGAAAACGTTGGTCGATAAGCCGCTCGCTAATATGTACGTTGGCCGTTATCTGACATTGAAGATCTGCATTCATACATGCATACATACATACGTACATACATACATTTATTACGTTGTTTAGGGCAGACGTTTAAAACAATGATTATCATTTCATGTGAGTAGAAGTAGGAAATGGGGTCCCCGCCGCTTTGGAGACACAGATGGAGAATAAAATAATAAAATTAACTGTTATAATAATGAATATTTAACAAAAATTATTTGAAAAATAATAATAAGAATAAACAAAAAAATGAACTAACATGAGACTTTTATTTGTATTGCAAGATAATTTCAAAAATCTGGCGATTACCCTAGTGATGGTAGTTACCCTAGTGATGGCAATTTTTTGAAGGTAGAAAGAGAGTTTAAAGAAGGTGTATTCTTGAATTAGAACAAAAAAGAATGCATCCATCGAATGGCCCGCACATCTAATACCTACTATGTATGAGATAGAGAAAACTAAGTGAAAAAGCTCTCATTTACTTTTGAAAACAAGTTTTCATTGAAGATGCAGCCCATGTGAATAGATTCTTTTCAATACATAGTATGCTGTTAAAGCAATGAAACGTGCCAAAAGAAAAATATCCTTCGAATTCCTTATGGTGACCAAGGATAACTCAAGAGCGGTAATTCCTGAAAATCACATTAGAAATGACACATTTTGGTTGGCTGTTTATCCAGAAGGACCGTCTGACCTTTGCTGGTGTGAAGTGGCGGTATCCCTCTGCGGATCAACAGCTACACACCCGCTAGTTATAGATATTGCTATAGAAAAGAATAGTTTTCAGACTCTCATTCGTCTAATACTTTATCGATCATGTAGACGCCGAAGGACGTCGTCTAGATTCAAGAACAGGAATGTCAAAATAACGATTCCTTATTATTGCATGGGGCAATGCTCGAGTATGAAAAACTTCCTTTTCTAATTAGTATCCTTCTAATGAAGCTATTTTGCACTCATTTGATTTTCGCAAAACTCTCTTTCTCGCATGGACTGAATACGCATGTGCTTATTGGTGCTGTTTGTCTATGACTCAGATTGCTTGGAATGCTGCTTCAATGGATTATGGATGTCAAGCTT